>CM046455.1:55331488-55584698 GCA_025506515.1 Flaveria trinervia
TAAGTAAATAAAGAACACCAACTCTTGAGATCGACTGAATGTTAGTTATTTAAACAACTCTAACTTAACGTTGCATTCGTGTGCAATCGCTAGATCAATCTGAGACTGTTCAACACCTTCACACGAAACCTTGAGATTTAAATCACTCATCACCGACCCTTGAACCAAAACTGTATCTTCCCTTCATCTTCAAACTAAAACCAGCTCATGATGATCAGCAGTCATCTTCAACTCCTTACATCATCATCATAACTCACCCGCGATCGCATCTCTCGCGGGTGGATCTTCAAATCATTAGTCGTCATTGCATTCTGCCTGAACCCATCTAACCGAACCTCGGCAACTTGAACCCCTCAATCGCCGTCTCCACGTCCATCTTCCATAGACTAATGTCATCTTCTGTTGTTGTTGGTCACATTGACCATGATGAGAACATCAATTGTTAAATGTGTGTTTTTGTGGTTGTTTGTTTGTTTGGTCAGGTTGAGTTTGTATACATCAAGCCTGTGGACCTTAACTTTTGGTAGATTTGATCTAACGAAAGCGAAGAAGGCGATACCGAAGATTAGGAGGAAGATTATGATGGTCCAGAAGAGGAAGGAGGCCCAAGCGTAGAGTGTGGTACAACAGGTGGATGAAGCGCGGACCGCGGTGACGCCCTCGAGGGAATCCATTTCATGTGTGTGGTTGACGATGGTGGTCGGCCATTCGAGAGGAATCGAAGGAGGAGGAGAAGAAGGTGAGGGGATATGGGGGAGATGGAGAAGAAGGAACAAGAGACATGAGTTTTTGAGAGGGAATATTGGTGTTCTAAATTATAGGATAGCCATGCATGTGCATGTATACATGTATGGTCAATGATTATTTTTTCTTGTTATACAAAAGAAAGAGTATGGGAGAGTTGGATTTTTTATATATGTAATGGTTTATTGTATCTTATGCTTAGGTGTTTGTAGTATTATTGTTCACCTCATGATGAAAGTATATGTCAGGTTTTGTGTTTTGTGCATGATTTACCAGTTGGTCGAGTAGTCGTGGCGGACAAACACAAACGACAAGCAAAGTCTTGGCTCGCTCTCACTAGGTGGTTGTTCAACCAGACTGACGAAGTTGAGTATTGACACAAACAAGGGAAGCCTTATGCTCGTGACCACACTTATGCAGACAACGTCCATTCCCACACCCATGGTGGTTCCGCCCTTTTCACATCACTCACATCCAATCTTCATTGGAGTATAACACATAGCCGCACAACAAAAGCACATAAGTAGAGTGTCAATCAGGTCGGGTTGACAATTGAGCCATATCTTTATTTGTGTCAAAAACATCAATACTAACGTGCACTTACATATAGATAGTGTAGCGCGAACATGATTCATTTAGCTCATTTATGCGTTAGTTTGTAGGTTAGCGGGCTTTAGTCAGGTTGTAAATTGTTATTGCGTTGATGGTTTGTAAAAAAACATGTTAAATGGGTCGTAAACGAGTTAGTGGATCAGCTTGTTTGTTTAACTAAATATGTTAAACAAATCAACCCAAACACAACATATTGTTTAAACATGATAGTTATTTCAACCCAAAACCTATGCAGGACCGTTTAAGGGATAGTCACTTATAACACAACAAACAATGAGAAGAGTGAGTTAGAACACTTAAAAGATCAAATGGAGAACTAGTAACCAGTCACACTTTGATACTAAGAAATACAAGTAATAAAGAGACAGAACAAGAACAATAACAATAATACAAGTGTTTGGTTTTCAAGAATGTTGTATATTGCTCTCAAGTTCCTTACAAGTGTTTACAAAGCATAAGTGATAAAGATACAAAGGACTTGAGATACTTTATACTACATACTACAGCCGGCTATACTTTGAAGGCCAGTTAGATACATGATCTAGACAACAACAAAATCAATGTAGAGTCAAAAGACATATTGTTTTTTGACTAGTGACTATGACATGTCATAGCTCACATCCTAATATATTACAAAAAGGATAAAAGTACATAAATTATAAAATAACAGAACTCAAGATCTCAATGTACAGTTTACCAAAAGCATGGACATTTCATCAAATTATGAAAGTCGGTGAGTCAACAGAGTTACAGTGGAAAAGTGGTCAAGTTTTATGGTAAAAAGTACATCAGATAAAGTGTGTAGTCAAAAGTCTTCGAAAGAAATCTGTCTTCAAGTGTTGCCTTCGGAAGACTTGTCTTTAAAGTTTCGGAAGACTCTGTCTTTAAAGCTTCGGAAGACTTCATATTGGCTTCGAAAGATATTGGTCTTGGCTTCGGAAGATTTCACACTTAGAATATTTTCTAAGGCATAGTATGAAACTTCCGAAGCATTTTACTTAGTACTTTTGTGCATGCATGCAGAATAGACTTTGGATGTTTTGAGTTGCATCAGGCTTATATGAAACCTTACAACCTAATTATTTTTACGTCATGTTTCACATCGTGTCAAAATTGCCATTTCTACTTATAAGCACGTGTTATCTAACTATGACAAATAGAATACTTAAAAAATATGTAAAATTACAATAAAAATGCAATAGGATAATTATAAAAAAAAATAAAACAAATGATATTATCAAGATAAGAAGAGCGAGGTTAGGAAAATGGATTTCTTCAATGGTAGATCCCACTCCATTCGGTTGTAATGGCTCTAAGACCAACATTGTAGGAGTAATTTACGCTCGCTCGAAAGTATATAGGAGAGTTTATTTTTACAGGGTGTAATGTTTATTGTAATTTGTACATTATGCTTATGTATTTGTAATTGTCATTAACAACTAATCCCTCTCACAACAAAATTACCTAAGCACTAAACTATTGCAATCAAAGGGGTCATAGGGTAACGCTACTATTATGCACATATAGTAATTTATAAATCATATGTTAGTTGGGTAATAATCCTATTCATTCTCAAGTATAAACCTTTTAATTTAAGGCTCTCACCCTAATTCACCTTAGGTATTCAGCCCGTATCCTCCCGGATAATACCATTTTCTTTAGGCAATAAACTCATTCCTTACCCCGGGTTCTTACCTTAGGTGCTATGGGGTGAACTCAAAAAGTTTCCTCTTTTGGCATACATTTAATCAGAAAGTATAGATATGCGGGCTATTAGTTGTCGAATATGGTTTCTTAATCGTGGTATTTAACTTCTTATTTTTATCTAGCAAATAGTTAAAATCATCTATAAAAAAGAAGTTATTGCAACTTAAAAATGCATTCAATAATGTCATAACATGTGTTAATTTTCTCCCATATCATGCGTCAAACATTGCTGCAACACATCTATTTTATACTAATCTCTTACGTGATACACTTTTGTTTACAACTTTATACTTTGATCATACTGAATCTCAACTACCAACTGCACCATAATAAGGGAATAGACAATTCCAACAAATGAACCCATATAAACACTACATCAGGAAACCAACGACAACACAAATCTTTCAAGACTAAACATCCCTCAACACGTACCAAAATCACTCATTTTGACCCGACCCATCCATTTTGTCAGAAAAAGAATGCTAGAAATCATCCTAAAACATTAAGAAACTTAAAAATCAATATTTCTCACCAGTTGCACGAGTTCATGCATGTACACATCAAATGGGCTAGCTATTAAGGACAATCAAATAAGTTTATTCACTCTTCTTTCTTCACAAACTTACACTTGCAGTAATGAAAATCAAGGGCTCTGCACATCGAGTCTTTTGATCTGTTATCATCAGACGAAGGGGGTTCTCCGAGTCAGGCCCCACGCACCTCTTCTATCATTCTGACAACCTCATCCATGTGGGTCGCATATCTGGCATCCGCACGACACAGGCCATACCAATCTGCAACATTTGAACCCTCCTCTTCAATGTTCTGAAACTTCATGAGCTCAACATCAAAGACCTCAGCGGTCCATTCTTCACGCACCACTGATTGAACCCACCTCGGGAGATCCACCATGTCTTCTCTTCCGGGAGATTGAATCGGTTGTTTACCAGTTAGCATTTCGAGGAGGAGTACACCAAAGCTGTATACATCTGATTTGTGGGTGTGTTTTCGGGTTTCGAGAACTTCAGGGGCCGATATCCGACAGCATGGCGGGAGGAAGGAGCAGGGAAGTTCATGAGAGGGGCTAAGCCAATGTCTGAGATGCATCCGGTTAAGTCTTGGGTGATCAGAACATTTGAGGATTTGATGTTTCCATGAGTGAATTTAGGGCCTCCGACTGAGTGAATATGAGCAATGCCTCTTGCAGCTCCTAAGGCAATTTTGACTCGGGTTTCCCAGTCAACTGCAGTTTTTTCAGAGCCCCTGTTTCCTGCATATTTTCGTTAGAAATTTATTGGGTTAGCAATAGAAATAGTGAACATGTTGTGTGGCAATATGAATGGGTCAAATGGGTTGGGTAATGGGTCTAAAGGAGCACTATTTTAACACATTGAACGGATCGGTTGCCTGACCCACCAACACTCTTTTGTTTTTTGTTGAGTATTACAAATATTAAAATATCAAACATTACAAGTAAACAGCTTCAGCAAGGGTATCAAATTACCGACTCCTAATTTGCAAGGATTTCATAACTATGAACTTAAGGAGAAGATTAAGCACAAGTAGTAGCTGATTAAACATTAATAAAGCTTAGTCTGCATTTAATATATCATGTACTATAAGGTACAGGGAGAAATATTAGTGTGGCTTACCTATTATCTGGTAGAATCATGTGCAGTTGTTACTTGTACTTCAGTTTTATCATTGTACCATATAAAGGCTAGTTAATATGATTATGAACTTGCAACATTTTGCTCAATGGTCCCATTTTTTGGTAAAAAGAAAACGATCAGACTTTTTTGCTTGTACTTCAATTTTAAGACAGTGGTATTAGAGCGTCCTTTAAACTTACATAAATACATATGTGTGTAAACAACAAAAATATTAAGTAGCGAGAACCAATTTAGGCCCTTGGATGAAACATTGAAGCCAATCATTAGTCTGTGTAAATTAGTTTTGTAATCTCAAACTATGCAATTTATTTTTATTGTTCTAATCTGAGTGATCCTGTGTGTGTAATGTGTTAGCCATGATTACAAAAATCCTATTAAAAGAATCCATATCAGTGAAAAGGCAATTTAGGAAGTTCTATGCATTGGATATAGACTTTGGTGAATTCAAGCTCGTTCAGCCCATTTGACTCATTCTTTTTCACCTGCCTTTTCATTTGAAATCAAACCCAATCGACCCATATAAAAGTAAACCAGTCAAAATTGCAAGTTAAAATTATTTCAGTAGAGCATATGAAGGCCAAGGTTTAGGGAGAAAAAGCATACCATGCAGGAGTGTCAATAAGCTACCCGCTGAAATATAATCATACACAAGAAGTTTCTCATCCTTAGAATAATAATAAGCACGAAGAGGAATAACATTTTGATGTTGCCCAACTCTCCCAATAATCTCCATTTGTTGTTCAAACTCTTTCTTTCCCACCACTACTTCTTTCAACCGTTTTACAACCACAGTTGTTGACTCTTCCAAAACAGCTTTATATGCAGTCCCAAAACTACCTTTCCCAAGCACCTCTGCCGAAGCCCGTAATAAGTCCTCAAGATCAAAGTTATAAGAACAGCCTTCAAAGAAAACCAGCTTGTTCTTTTCAGGCTCTTGGACCCCACTACCGAATTCTTCCCTGGGTTTTTCACCCCTTCCACCAGTAGAAGTCTTTGCTTTTGTCACACGACTTGGTTCACTACTCCTTTTCTTCATGCAGCAGAAAATTACAATGATAATGAAAAGTAGCAATGCAGTACCGCCTCCAGCAGCAATGGCGATTATAGCCCACAATGGAAATTTCTTTTGGATCTATGTTTTGTAGGGCTAATAGGTGGAGAAGGAAAGGGAGGGAGTGAACAAGGACTCAGGGGCAACCCACATGAAAAAGAGTTCCCGATAAATGATGAACTCGGAAATGTCTGGAGAGAAGATGGAATCGAGCCATTGAAATGATTGTAGCTTATGTTCAATTGTTTTAGTCCTGACAATGTAAGATTTTGAATGGGCCAGAAAGGGAGTTATTTTGCAGGTTCAATACAGTTAGCTGTGTTAAGTTCTGGATTGAATCTGGGAAATTTCCAGTGAAAGAATTGAACGAGAGATCCAAAACAATCAGATGGGGTGGAAAAGATGCTGGAATTTCAGTGGTGAAGTTATTACGTTGAAGGAACATATAATGGAGCAAAGGGAGAGAAAGAAGATCAGATGGTAAGTTTCCATTGAGGCGGTTTGATCTAAGGCTTAGAATTTGTAAAGCATCAAGTTTTCCAAGTGTGTTGGATGGAATTGGGCCTCTGAGTCCTACCGCCGGAAGTCGAAGAGCAAACACACGAGTGCCATCAGAAGTACAGCTGATGCCTACCCAAGATGTACAGATGGCAGTATTGTTGCTCCAATTGAGTTTCGGACCATGGGGTACAGCATTAGCAAATGCAAGGAGAGCTTGTTTATCTGAGTTCAAGTCAGCACATGTTAGAGGCAGAAAGAAAACTATCAAGAGGATTAACTTGACCAGTTGAGCAGAGCAGATTCCCATGAGGATTAAAGCTGATGGCAATGCAAGTGAAGTAATATTCCTGGGTCAGAACATCATTTAACAAAAAAATAGATGAGCAAAGTATCAAGGTAAATATACAAATAATATGAAAAACAATACATTTTGAAGCAAGTTATTTTTATGAGAGGGAAATGAAAGTACGAGAGTTCGTAAGCCCCAAAAAGTTTCAAGGATAAAACGTGTGGCCCTGCTCTCTCTGCCAGGAGTTGTGCTGTTAAAAAGATTTTTGAAAAAAAAAAGAAAAAAAGCTATTACATGTTTCTAGTTAACATACTACAGCGAAGAGCTACCAAACAAGAAACAATGGACCTAGAATGTCAAGAAAAGAAACTAAGATGGGCCTTCTTTTATGAACCAGCAAAGTCTCATATTTATCCAGATTTGTAATAATTTAAATAATTTGATTGCAGAAATGACAAATCACAAACCGCAAAAAGAGTGAACTTGGTGTTTGACTTAGCTCCCACTTTAGGCAATGTACAGAGAGGGGGTGGTTAGGGGCTTTAAAATGAAGAGTAAATTACTATTTGCATCCCTGACGTTTGTTCATTTTAACCACTTGCATCCTGCGGTTTCAAAATTGTCATTCGGCCCCTAACGTTTCATTTTTATATCCATTTGTATCCAAAAGCCTAACACCGTTAGTTTTTCCATTAATTCTTTTATAAAAAGACTAAAATACCCCTAAGAATTAAAAATAAAAATAAAATTGTGAGCCACCTATATCTTCTTCTTTCACAATCAACTTGCAAATGATACAACCACCCACATCTTCCTCTTTTTCTTCTTCTCACTACATCCACCCACACCCATCGACACACCATCCACCACCACCCAAACCATCTTCTTCCTTTTTCTTTACATCCACCACCACCCACCAACACCACCACCCACCGGTCATTGGTGAAACCATCCATCAACACCATGAGCACCACAACCCAACTCCACCACAATCTCCCCTCACCACCACAACAGCCGTCACCCACCATCAACCAGACCTGCTGCAAACACTAATTACCACCGTTTTAAGCCTCCATTCCTTCTCAGATCTGTAATTTCAAGTCTTGTAACCGAACTGTTTAGGCCCTGTTAACAGCTCTGCTTGTATGTTCATATCTGTCTTAACTTCCTTCCATTTCTTGAATGAAATGTACCCGAAAACGGTGAGAATCGAGCAGAAGAACACCGGACCGAGGACTTCGCTAATCCGATCTTCTTGTGGTGCTTATTCCGATCACCGACGACTGTAGGAACTTCAATCGCAGGGTGATTAGTGACTGTACTATCCGCAACATTATGAGGGTTGGTGATTCTTGGTTTCGAATGTCGGATCCCAAATGAAGTAAAGCTCCAATTGGCGATGAAATGTGTCTCCGTGCTTCCTTCTGTTGACGCTGAAAACCCTAGATACATAACCTCTTGAAGAAACTCTGAGAGATCGATGTCGATATCCAAAATTGGTGGTGGTAGTGGTGGTGCGAACACCAGCACTGTGGCGGTGGTGACGGGGCTGTTGTGGTCGCGACCGGGTGGTTGTGGCGGTGGTGACGGGGTTGTTGTGGTGGTGGTGATGGGGGTGGTTGTGGTGGTGGTGATTTGAAAAAGATGATGTTGATGGATGGGACCCACAAGGTTTTTTATGTGTGTTTTAATTTTAAGGGTAGTTTCGTCATTTTAATAATAATTTTATAGAAACATTAACAGTGTTAATCATTTGAACTCAAATGGAGATAAAAATGAAACGCACAGACTCAAATAAAAATAACATGAAACGTCAGAGGCCGGATGGCAATTTTGAAACCGCAGGGATGCAAGTGGTTGAAATGAATAAACGTCAGGGATGCAAAAAATAATTTACTCTAAAATGAAATAATATATGCTATAGGGGTCAATCCGCTACTAGTACCCATACATAACAGCTGCCCAAACATTTTTATATATGATGAGACATTTTCCAAGATATGACCTGGTTTCACCATGTAGGCATAACAGTGCCAGAATTCCTGGCGTCTTGCCATAACACTAAGAACTCATAAATCTCCACATAAAATTATATGTAGTTGACAATACAGGAAAAATAAATTATTATCATACTGCATTTCACTTCCCAAAGCATCCATTGCTCCACAAAGTATAACAAATGTTGGGAAAAGGCGACCAACATAGAAAGCAAGAATAAAAAGAAAAGGTATTAAGGGGAAATTGGAAAGATAAAAGAAGTAACTTAACTTTTCGTACAACTAGTGAACATCAAGCGAACAAAAAGAATCTAAAGCTAAAAGGAAGTATGCAGTTTATAAAAGAATAAGTGGGTTCAGGATTCCATGATGTTGTCAACCAAATAGCATTATTTAATAAAACCAAGAACCAAGCAAGCTTTATGGCAAGAAATCAGCAAGCAGAGACTCACCACCAAACATCCTTGGTTGCTACAACTATAACTGTGTCTAAAACCACATCAGCTGACAATTTCTGTAATTCCCTTTGCATCCGTCATAGAAATTCAAATAAAAGCACGCAATTATACTTGCGTTAAGCTTCTTTATGATTGTCATGCTAGGGGTAAAAGGGCATGCTTTTCTACTACCTATCTAACTTACTTTGTAAACATTGAACCTTATCAAGTAAATTAGGTTTAAGATTAGTTGAATATGGTGATCCACCAAATATAACTCCAAATCAGCTAACCTTTGTTAGCTGTCATGTAACAAGTTACCTCTTTTTCACACTTTCACTACAACTACAATTTACCTAATGGCTTCTGAAGATAAACTCAAAAGCAATTGACATACACAAATTGAACTAATGTACTTCTCTATAATATTTCAAGTGTGTTTACAAGCATAAAACTTTTAACGATTCAGCTACCAAAATTCATGCCAATTTACTTCAGATCCAACATTGTTCATTTTCACCCCACCCCATCCACAACCAAAATTAAAATCAAAATCACAAACACAAATTCATTCTAAAGCACACTAATGAACAATAATTAACCTAGAACTTTCAACTTTTAAAAGCACTCTTATGAACAATGTAACCTAGAATATGCAAATTCTAAAAATGCACACTCAGATTTTAATATAGCATAATTTATTCATGAATCGCATAGAGATACATGAACATCCAGCCAAATAAACCTTTAACATATAAATTGCCTGTATGTAAAATGAAACTCTTCGCCAAAAGAAATCACACTCACAGATATAAATCAAAGATATTCAAATAAAAAGCAAATTTCACAAAATTAAACGAACATTGAAGGCAATGTACCTTAACAAATCACAACAAACTTCGCCTTTGAAGCTCTTTCCTTCGAATATCGAGCTCCATCGTCGCCATCAGAGCTTCAAACTAACTGAAAATTGCAGAAAAACCGCACACAAATCTCTCCACAACAACTCTACCGCCAATTTTCAACCAATTTGTCGAAATCAAAGACGACAACAGATCTCAAATCGAAAGAGAATTACGCAGCAGAAATTGACTTCAATCAGCGGATTTAAAACGAACAAATCTCGCATTAAAACACACTATCATTAAATTAAACGCATACAAACATCATATACTCCACATTTGAGCTGGATTTCGAATATAATATTCGAATTGCAGTAGAATATGCAGTTGCGAAGAACACACAGTTTGTGTGTGATAGTGTGAGAGAGAGAGTGCAGTACACATGATGATCATTCATTTTAAGGGGGGCTTTATATAAATAAATGTAATTAGATTATTAAAAAATTGTTATATTATGAAAAATTAATCAATATTACATATAAGGACACTTGTTTTAATTATTGACATTATAACTACCGTGTCAGTATACTTGTTATCTTTTGTTTGGGATCTTGCGGTCTTGTTCTTAATTTCAAACACAACCCTAAATTGTTCAATAATTACATATTCCATTTACTCATTTTTTTATGGTTATAAGACAATATAAGACAATTTTTCTGAATTTCATACTTTTTCAAATCATGTTTAAAAACTACATAAAAAATTGATTCAGGCTGCTTACCAATACATTATTGAAATTCTTCTAGTATTGCATGGTGTCCTTTTCATGATGGTTTAAGATAGGTTTTACGATTGTTTTAGTTTTACATACTACGTAGCTAAAAGTGATAGACATCGGGCGGTCTCGTGGACATATTAGCACGTGACCAAAAACTAATACTCTGTAGGGGTTGCGGTTAATACAATTTTCGAAACTGAAACCGCGAGTTCGGTTAATACCATTTTTTTAACCGTAACCGCAGCCGAAACTTCGGTTAACCGCACTTTAGTAACCACCGGTTATGGTTAATTTGCGGTTAATTTCGTTTATTGACCAATATATTTAACATATGCTTTTAAACCAAACTATTAACTAATAAATTATTGTTAGGCTAAGTTTGGACCAATTTTATAAGGGTGTGCACAATATGGTTTGTTTTAAGGTCTTCCAATTTCAAAACTGAAGTCGGGATGTGCATACAACAATCTGCACATGTATTTTGCATTGCTTCTATATGTTTATGGTGTTTTTTTCATTACATACGAAATCCACTATGTGAATATGTTTTTATAAATGAGAACTAAAAGGATGAATATATTAAATTTTAGTAAAATCATGAGGAGTATTGTAATTAAACTTATTATATATTAATGACATTCAGTTCGGTGGGGTTAATGCGGTTAATTTACATATCAAAACCAAAACCGAACCACAATGTGCGGTTAATTGGTTATGGCTTAACTGAACCGTCGGTTAATTTTCGATTCGGTTAATACAGTTAGTTTCAGTTATGGTTCGGTTAGATCGGTTATTTGTTCACCCCTAATACTTTGTATAATTTGGTTCTTAGATCTCTTATTCCTTTAACTCTCGTTTGTATTTTTTTAACCATATCATTGTTATGGTTCTCTCAGAAAAATTCATCTCTTTAACATTGGTTTTTCTCCGTAAAGAACGCTGCCACATATTTGTTGGTATCTTATTGGTAAGACACAACTATGTTATTCAAGACAATATTTGATTGTATAGATTAATCATAAAACAGCTATTTATATGAGTACAATGAGGATAATTACATAGGAACTCTAATATAATCATATAAATCCTAATATGATAGATATAATTACAAATAATGATACATATGTAACAATTATTTTATTTAAAAGTTATTGTATTTTAATAATTTTAACTTTTGTTTATTAGTCTAGAATAATCTCAATTCAAGAAATGTTTATAAACACTATTAATTTTGAATTCATTTTCCTCCAATGATTCTTTACTAGTTGAGAGTTAACATCATTAGTTTTTTATAATATAGACTGCTTATATAGTCAAAACACTAAGCAAAAAAATTGAAATTTACCATCCAATCCGTCAATCTGAAACTCATGCACCCTAAAACCCATAAATCTTTGTAGATTTAAGATGACTATGGAGGCTAGATTCCGAAAAATGAACCTGATGGAGGCTAGGCAGTGACGGGTTGAAAAATGGCTCATAGTTGCTATCATTTTGTCAAAATAATTAAAGAGAGTTAACTCTTAGTATGTAAGAAATCGTTGGGAAAAAATAAGTTCTAAGTTGGAGCGCTTGTAAATATTTTTTGAATCACGATCAATAAATAAAAGTTGAAATTATTAAAATACAATAAGCTCATGTTTAATCATAATTAATAATATTTATCGATAACCGATTGTTCATTGTATTTTTTTGTTCTTTCATTGTTCTCTTCTATTATTTCATGAACTTTTCAGCTATGTTCTATAATAACGATCTACAATAGAGCTCATTGTATATGTGTGTTTGAACATAGAGATTTTTAATAACACATGACTTGTAACTCGCTCATGAAATTGTACAAATCAGTTAATTAAAACTGAGCTGATTAGGCTTGAGCTCGTCAATTATTGGCTCGTATAAATTAGTTTCATCCTTTGTATATTTATAGTTTAGTCATATAAGACTTGTATAATTTAATATTTTTATTAACTTATTATCTGAGTTTGTTATGAAAACAAAATATGGTCATCAACATTAATATCACATAATGGTGTCTATCCTCGACTTTAGAATTGACTCGAGTCAAATACAAGTTCGCATTCTGGTTGAGTTGGAATTACTAAGTCAAGTTAGCTCAGCTTGTATTATTCCTGACTTAACTTTAAATTTTTATTGGCTCTATTCTAACCAATTGTTAGCCTCCCTAGTTTAAATCAAAGTAATTCTCTAATTGGTGTTAGATATTAAACTGTCAAATATTTTATAAACAGATATAAATGAAATCTAAATCATAAATACCAATAAAACAAAATAATCTATCCTACACCAGAAGCATGAATAAAGAAGTTAGGTGGCTTGCTATGACCACAATAAATACACCTTTGAATTTTGATGACAAGAATTGTTTGGTGAACTCATATAGGTCATTTTATTGTTCACAAAATAGTTAAAATAGTAACTAACTTATAACTTTATTTCAAATAACTTATTTTCCTAGATAAATCACTCAACTTTATATAGAAGTAAAGTTATAACTTTGTTTCAAATAACCTATTCATTGTTTTTAGTTAAACCACTCAACGTTATATAAATGTTCTAACATTATATCTTTTACGTTTAAAGCTGGTCAACATATGTATATGTGACGTTCTTTTATTTTTTCTTCAAAAAATGATGATGTAGATTCAAGTTGATAATGTGAATTTAAAAAATTTAATATACGACAGTTATATATGTAGTCTTCTCATTTTTTAAAACTTTTATAACTTAATTGTAACATGTAACTCGTTAGAAATTTAACAAAGACATGTATATTATAACTATTTTCTCTTCTTGAACATCCTACATTGTGAATTTCAAGCTATATATGTTTTGATTCACTTTAACCTATAATAATACAAAAGAAATATATTTTTAGTCACTTATCTATGATTAGATAGAAAAGAAATATATTTCAAGTTTCAAGTTATAAATGTATATTCTCTTAAACCTCCTACATGACCAAGCAAGATACTAGTATCCTAATAATAATCCTTATTAAAGTTTATTACTTTTATTTTTTGATTCTAATGATATTCTAATTGATGAAAAGTTGATCTCTACAATATTATAATGGTACCACCAACCCTTTGCATGAATGGCCCCACTGATAGCAACCGTTGAACTAACATGAGAATTGGCTTGAGAACATGCATGAATAATTTGAATACTATCTTCTAACACTCCAATCCCATGACGTTTTAACCAACTTATTATAATTTCTTTAAGCCCTTCCACTTTAGAATTATCTACCAACTCCACTTTTTTGACAACTTTCTATGTTAACTTCAAGAATCTATAATTGTTTACAACTTAACTACGTCCATTATCTACTAAAAATGTCAATATCTCAAATATGTAACTTTGTTCATCTACCGGTTCCAAAGAACAACTGTTTTGGAACTATATGTATAATGGATAACACACGAAAATAGAATATCATTCCGAGTCCCCCATCCTTAGGGTTATTATACACGGTCCAATTTGGCTATTTTTCATGGAGATTATATTATATGTCAAACTGTTAACTATGGTTTCTAGAAATAATAACCAAACGAGCTGAGTTAGAATTATTTACACTTGAAAAAAGGAAGTGATGTGTGATTGATGATCATTTAATAAATCTTGGAAACCGTCTATTTGTGGAAGTGGGATTGGAGTCGGCCTCCTTCTTTCCCGCAACAAATTAAATGGAGGAATTAACTGATCTTCATAGGGTCGTGATCGATATCGGGATGATAAGCTAAGTGAAAATTGTTAGGGGATTCAAGTCAGGTGTTCGATCTCCATCAAATGAATAAGTCTCGCATGTTTGGATTATATTTATAATTGTAATTAACCTCTACATTTATTAATGGTGCAAAGGTGTTACTATAAAAGTCAACATATATCTTCGCTGGGAGGGCTCTGATTGATTGGTTACTATTGTCTCATCACTTGCCACAATTCTACAAGCACAACATTCGGTTTTCCGTTTGTTATTATATAATATGCATAAATTGAATTGTAATTATTTATTTAGTTGAACTTTACATTTAGATATGTTAAATATTTTGATTCAACTTTAATAGTCTTTTTCATTTTATGTTTTATTTTTATATATATGTTTTAAAATTTTATTTTTCATATTTTACAGGTTTATCACTTTGTGATTTTTTTAATACTTATCATTAACATTTTAACCATCTGTTTATTCAAACTGTATAATATAGGAATTTCTAACTTAACATCATAATACAATATCACATGTATCATGTGAAATCATGGTTAATAAGGCTGTGTCATGCCCTCTAGAGATATTCAAATGTCTAAACATCCTTATTCAAATAGAAAAAAAAAAGAAATTTTAATGAAACTTTGTTACAAATCAGAATAACATAGGAGAAAGAGAAACATACATGTGTTGTTTGATTGTTTTATTATATGGTTTATTTGATCCAGATTATATATTAAAATATAATTATATACTTGATAGGGTGATCAAGAAAATGTTATGCATTTTAGATTTACTCTTTTTAGGCTTTATTGAGAGGAATGATAATATTAAGAATTATGAGATGATATTGTAGTGGACGGGAGGTGGTGGGCAAAAAGTGGTTAAATATGGCAATTAGCCCTTTGGCTTTGGAATAATACAAGTGTACAGACATAAAATACTTAAATCAACAATTATTTCATACTATAGAAGAAAATATGGTTTTTAACTATAAATAAACCATTGTTATTCGAACACTATTAAGATTTATTATATATTATATCACATTATCCTATGAACTCATGTTCGAATAAGGGTTTCTATTATTATATGATTAAATAGAAAAGGTTATATGCATTACATTAGTTTTATTAAAACTGTGTATTAAACGAGTTAAATTAAAAAATATTAAATAAAATAAATTTTATAATTATAAAATAATATATGATTTAAATTATGTATTAGTACGGACTATAATTAATAAAACAGTCATATTAACTTTTTAAATTTTTGTTTTTGATTCTTTTTGTTTTTCCCAAGAAAAAAACTAAACATTTCATTTCAAAAGAATACATTTTAAAATTTTCATGTTTTAAATAAAAGTATGATATTTTAGAAAAATATATTTCCATAAAAATTTGTTCTTTAGAAATAAACATTAATAAAAAAAAATCTATTTTTTAATTTTTAAAAATAATTTTTGATAAGAAAATAATTAAATAATATAATTTGTAATTAATGTAATTATTTAGTATTAGAGAGAAGCGGGAAAACTATTTTTTTCTTCCGATGATTTGTTCATATTTTTCATTTAATTAAATAATAATATAACTTTTTTCTTCCGTTAAATAAAAAGTGAATTAAATTTTTTCTTCCGATGATTTGTTCATATTTTTCATTTACGTTCAAAAAAGTATTTTTTTTTGCTTCTAATTTCCCAAGGTTTTAAAAAATTGTCATTGTCATCCAAAAACGTTAATTCCGTTGAGTTAAAATGTTAAACATGTAAATTGACAATATTACCCTAATTTACAAAACAAAATTTCTTAGTTACATAACCATAATCGGATAGAACTGAATCATGATATAAGGGAGATGACAATCGGAAGTTGTGCTCTCTATAATACTACCCCTTTGCAATAGTTTCTGACCGTCACCGAGAACCAAGTTCATCATCCTCTCCCATTGATGAAGTCAACAATCTCGTGATTAAGTGATGATGAAAGGTTCGAAGTTTAAAAGATGAAATGTCCGGTGTAGGTTTTGTGAACGGAACAATAATATGTGAATGGAAATTATGATTTTGTCTTTACCTACAAACTTACATAATTACCCATTTTTAATAATAGATGGTTGACATTTTAAATTAGTGAAGTTAGCACTTTTGGATGAAAATGGTAAGTTTTTAAAATCTTAGGAAGACAAATGCAAAAAGAATATTTTTTGTATGAAAATAACAAATGTAACCAAATCAAATGAAAAAAAACTACAATCAACTACTAAATAAATTAACAATTGTTGTAGTTTTAGAAATCAAGTAATTGTCTTTATAAAAAAATATATGATTGATGTGTATTGCATGGTTTGAGATAAGACGTAGACGTCTTGTTATTTCATAAAAAAAGAGAAAAAAGACACTAACAAAATGAGGAATAAAAACCCATACAGTTGTCATGAAAACATGTCTACTTTTTCTTTCTTGTCACTTTCTCCTCGATGGCTCAATGTTTACATATATATTGACCACGACCTTGACTTATCTAGAAAATTCAAAGGACTTTGGGTCTGGTCCATAATTCTTTATCAAAATTGCATTTTAATTTATTAGTAGAATGTGAAATAATGCTAAGCATCTTATTCTTCTGTTGTAATGGTTATAGGTTTGAATCTTTTGAATGCTACATGTTTGGTACAAGTTTACATGACTTTTCTTTTTTATCTTTTGTTAGTGGATGTTAAGGGGTCTTGTGAGTTTACTTGTGATTACTGATGCGTACTCATGTTTAACAAAAAGATAATATAGATTTTTCAATTAGGTACTGTAACAGGCTCGGGTTGAACAAAAGACGGTTTTATGCATTGAATTTTTTAGGCTAGGCCTAAGTAGTGGTGTACAAACCGGGTTGGGGCTCAAACCGGTTTGGTCAAACTTGGCCCCAAACCGGTTCAGGTTGGAACCGGTTCCAAACCCAAAAATCCCAACCCTATCAAACCGGTTTGGGTCGGTTTGGAAACCAGTTTGGCCCAAACTGGTTTTTCTTTTTTTGAAAATTTGGAATTTTTTTATATTCAAAGAAAATTTTAAAATTTATATTAAAACATTTAAACATAAAACAATTTATATAATTTAAACAATTTATAACATTTATAAACATATATCAACATTTAAACAAATTAAACATATATAAACATTTAAAACATTTAAACAACTTATAACATTTATAAACATATATAAACATTTAAAACATTTAAACAAATTAAAACATTACCACAACTAAAACATTTATAAACATATATATACAATTTTAAACACAAGTAAAGTATATAAAACATTTATAAAATTTAAAAAACATACAAAGATAAAGTATATAAAACATTTATAAAATTCTTAAAACTAAACATTTAGCATATTCGTTTCTTCGTTCATCCGTATTATACTTGTACGTTTATTCCTCACCACCAGAACCAGAACTGTTATGAAGATAGTCATATGTCGCTTCATCATCAGTCATTCCTGGTGTCAATTCACTTTTTACCTCGTCCTCGTATAATTCTGCTTCGTATTCTAGTTCTCATTCAAGTGAACGTTGTCTTGTACTCTTTTCGCGACATTTAATCCAAATAATCTTTCAAGCAAATTGACATTTCAAACGCTTGTGGAGTGAGTCGAGTTCGTCTTATTGATATAACCTTGCCGCTAACAGAAAAACAGATTCCGAAGCTACCGTGGAAGCTTGGACGGTTAGTAAATCTCGGGCCATGGTGGATAGGATGAGAAATTGATCTTACTTACCTTTCCATCAAGCCAACAAGTCAAAAATTTTAAAATCTTGTGGAGTCATGGTCGATAAAAAGTTTGTAAGACCATACCTCCCGAGTTCACTACTCGTAGTGTTACCATGTTGACATTTATTACATTCATTACTTAAAGTATTTATAAATCAAACATCGGATCATTCGAACTTTCGGCATTTGCCGCATGCCTTAAAGTGTCATGGATTTGTGATGTTTCCTCGTATTATAATAAATAAACATCATACATTTATTCTAATTGTTTATTAAAAGTAACTTTTAAAGTTTTACTCTACATTGGGTTACCAACTTCTAAATCCAAACTAAAAGTAATTTTATCAAGTAAAGTTTCAACCCCTGATAAATTTAAACAAGGCTTTAAAGCAACGGCACATGTAATTACGGGAGGCATATTTTTAAAATATTTTATAAGTTTTTCTTTCATTGGGGGTATCATATCAGAATAAGGTCTACCCCTACATGATATTTCATTTAATTTTGAAGTCATTAAATAAATTTGGTGAAGTACTAACGGACTCGTTGGGTAATAAACTCCAGAAAGACACGTAGTTGCGTTTTTAAACATTTGAAGCATTTTTGTTACTTCTTAGATAATGGCCCAACCCGATGGATGGTAAAATTTGTCTTTCCCCAAGTTACCAAACTATTATGAAAGGCCATTAGACTTTTTTTTGTTCAATAGCCTTTTCAAACATGTTACAAGTGGAATTCTATCATGTTGGCACGTCCCAATTCGGGCCTAAACATTTGGTATGTGCGTCTTTACAATACTTGCGATATTTAGTATATCTATGGTTATTACTAAAAATATGTAACATTCTTTTAAAAAAATCTTTAACTGTTTCAATCATTTTTAAACCGTCTTGAACTGCTAAGTTTATAATGTGCGCAACACATCGACTATGAAAAAACACACACTCACACATTGGTTTATATTATAATTTCAAATGATTTATCGCAAGAGTGTTATTTGACGCATTATCAAAAGATATAGAAAATATTTTATTTTCTAATTTATACGTTTGAATCACTTTATCAATAAGATAAAAAATGTTTTGGCCGGTGTGAGGATAATCAAATAATTCAAACTCAATCGTATGTTTCATCATTTGCTATGAATCGGGTTCAACCCAATGGGCGGTGAAACAAATGTATGAGTCTGGTGAATAGTGAGGTGTCGACCAAACATCACTAGTTAAGTTAACACCAATTTGTAAAATTTTAAAATAAGATATTAATTCATTTATAGATTTTTCCACATTTTTAAACAATCTATTCGAAGAGTAGCACGACTTACATTGGTGTAACGTACATTTGTTTATATTTTAATTTCAAATGATTTATCGCAAGAGTGTTATTTGACGCATTATCAAAAGATATAGAAAATATTTTGTTTCTAATTTATACGTTTGAATAACTTATCAATAAGATAAAAAAATATTTTAGCCGGTGTGAGGATAATCAAACAATTCAAACTCAATCGTACGTTTCATCATTGCCATAAATCGGGTTCAACCCAATGGGCGGTGACACAAATGTACGAGTCCGGTGAACCGTGAGGTGTCGACCAAACATCACTAATTAAGTTAACACCGGTTTGTAAATTTTCAAAATAAGATATTAATTCACTTTTTAATTTTTTTCACATTTTTAAACAATCTCTTCGAAGAGTAGCACGACTTACATTGCTGTAACGTGGTTGGAGAGTTCATTGAATGAGTCGAGTTAAACATTCGTTGTCGAAATGTTTGAATAACAAGCTTTCTTGAATTACAAATTGCGTCATTTGCTCTCGAACCGCATCAATGCTATAAGCCCAAATATTTCCTTCGTTTGTCATCGAAGCTTGACCTTAAGAAGGTTCACCTTTTAACGCTTTACAATATTTATTTGAAATATGGTTTTTCAACGTTGTGTTTGCATCTTTTTTGAAATACTTATGACAAAACTTGCAACGAACATTGTTTGGACTGCTAGCCATTTGACATAAATCGTAATTGCACCGTACTTCGGGATTCCTATTCGTAAGAAGGATTGCTACCACCACGTTGCTTGAAGACGCTTCACAACCAACGGATGATTGAGCACTTGATGAAACCATTTGAGAGATTTTTTATGAGAGCGTTTAAAATGAAAGTATTTGTGAGAGCGTTTTTGAGATTTTTGAGAGTAGAGAGTGTTATAAGTTGTTGTGATTCAACCAAAACATCAAATACATATATATACTAACCTAGTGGGGGTACAATGATAAAAAAACAACAAAAGAACGGTCAAAAATAGTACAAACGGCTATATAGTTGTTACCCAACGGTAACCGGGTTGAAAACCGGGTTGAAACCGGGTTGAAACCGGTTTGGTTCAAACAGGTTTGAATTTGAAAATTGGAAACCTGAGGGGGAACCGGTGGGTTGGGTCGGTTTTAAACCGGTTTGGGCCAAACCGATTTGGGCCTCAAACCGGTTTTGGTTTTTCCAACCGAACCGGTTTTTTTGGCCACATCTAGGCCTAAGGCCCTAAGTTATTAGAGCCCCAATTTTTATTTTTAGTTTTAAAAAGTATATACATAATTCAAATTATATTTTTTGTTTTGAGTCTAAACAATATACAATTCTAATTTAACAAAAAGGTTTTAGGCATAATATTTTTATAAACATATTCAAGGTCGGTTTTGAAGATTTTAGTGACCTGAGCTAGAAAAAAAAACTATTGGGCCCTAATGACTTATATTATATAAACAATAATTTTTAAACGAAAACAAACGTTTAGCAATAAACATAGCAAAATTATAGTATTACACTGACATATCGTAATAGTTAACCGATAATTTGTGAAAATCTCCTAACATTCTTGATAGAAAATTGGTTTATCACATCTTCGTAGTCTATAGTCTATAAAATATTTCGCTTTTGATAGTTATCATTGTTTGTCATTCTTGTTGCTCTTCAACACAAGGGTGCACCTGTTGCACAAACTTACAGATACCACTAGTTTGAGATTTTACCAATTTATTAACTTGAGCTTGCCTTTTATGTTAACAATCGGATGCTTGCTTAGGAGCCATGATTTCTAAAACTCAAATTCAATATCAAAACCATTAAGTTATTAACAAATAATTAAAAATAATTTATTACTTAAGTTTAAGTTTAAATTCTAACATCTAAATTCTAAATTTCTGATAATTACCTAACTCTAAATACTAATAACACATCAATGATATATAATTACGCAAACCCTAAAGATCTTAGTATGCAACGCGAACTAAAAATTAAAAATAATTAACAAATGACAATTAGTCAAAAAAAAATTACCTTGAATCCTTGATTGCTTGAGTGATTGGTTGCACAATCCACAAAGGCACAAATAAGTAATAAATCGGTAATCGACATCAGCACGTTGCAGCAAGCTTTGAATAAAATTTTTTTTTGGTGTTCTGATAAATATTTATTTTGTTGCTATGTAATGTAAATATGTAATTACAATCGGTATCTAAATTTCTTTATATATTATTTAGGCTGCTTAATTGACCATTTAAATAATTAAACAAGGAATACTGGATCGTGGGCCACGGGATTTTAGTTGAGTAATAAGGTTAATAAAATGAGTCCAAAAATTTATATATGGTTTAAAACTTAAATCGATTATTTTAATTGGGTTATAGTTTATGACTACTTTTTTTATAAAAAAAATATATAATATTTATGAAAAAAATAGTGCCCTCTAAAAGAGTGAGCTTTGAAAAGAGCCCATCCTGCCTCTCCTCAAAATCGGCTTTGTACATAACTTTGTCTTGTTTTAATAGACACGTCTTTTGCCTCCACTCACAAATATCCTGGCTCTGCTATTCTTTATTACCATCACATTTGAAAAAAAAAACCCTGATTTTTTCTTAAAAATAATCTTCGCCCCAAAAGGATTGGTCTGGCTTTGATTAAAACATGTTGGTTTGACCCGGTTGACCTACGAATTATTAATTCATTAATTTATTTTTTTATAAAGAGAGTAATGAGTTCAATATGATTATAAAGCCTATACTAAACAGTATTGTGACTACGAAGCCAAATAAGATAATAAAAATATGTACCACTTAATAGTATAAAGAAGTTAGGTGCACTAAGATACTCTATTCACAACTAAGAAATCTCAACATAGCAAAGTATCAATCTTTATACACTACGAGAAAAACTCTCTACGTCACTCGTGTCGGAAGTAAAGTGGTAAAAATCAAAAGATTTTAGTTTTTCTATAGAAAACAAAGCTTGAATCTTAATACGAGGAATTAGAAATTATTATAATTTAAAGTGGTAATAGATGATTGGGCGAGTCATTGTTTTTCTATAAAAAAACAAAGCTTGAATCTTTAAAACGAAGCTTATATATTAAGAAAAGCTTACCTATATTCATATTTGTGAAAGAAACTTCAAACCAAAATCTATCAAAATTCAAATACAGAGTGTTTTTCATTTGGACCTAATTGTGTTTTCAGAGTATATTTTGGTTAATTCGTCGGCACAAGTTTAGGCCGATTTAACATCTTTGATATGGTTATGCAAGTTCTCATTTGTCATCAATAAGATCACCGATTTAACAATGTCCTTAAATGGCTCCTTAAATGGCTCCATTTGGCTCTTGAAATTGAAAAAAAAATTGTTATTGGAATCAACACTGTCCAAAAGTCATTCGAATGAAAAATATTCCATCAATAAGAATCCTTCAAACTATCTAAGAAATGTTTTCAATTTTAAATTTTAATGAGTTTAAGAAACTGAAATAAAAAATAAAAGAACAAATGAAGCATTGAATTGTGTTGTTAAAACATGGATCAATACAAATGAATTCAAAACAGTGATTGCCGAGTTCCAAAAATGATCAAGTTCGAAAACAAAACAATCGGGCAGTTTCATTTTAAATTACAAACTAGAAAGCAAGTTTATTCTTAGAAGTCTTTCTAGAAAACGAACCAAAACCATTTGCTTTAGATGACTGTTTGTCATCCTAAACTTTTTTGTGTTTCCATTTTTCAAGCTATCCACTCGATTCGGAATTCATGGCAGAGAAGAGTAATCACGAATGGTTCCAGCCATGGTGATCACGGATCGAACCAGAAGATGAATTTAGGGATGAAGACGAACTGCGTTGGACCATTGATAGTAGATATTTTTCGGGTGGGGCGGTCAGGATAATAGTCCTTTTGTTTTTCTACATTTCAGTCGATTATAATTCTTAAAGGATTCCATTAATATTTCAATTTCAATTCGTTAACGTAATATTTTTCTCTTTTATCTTTTCCTAAAGTGTCCCAATCTCATTTTGGACCTATTTTCAGACGCGTCTTTTAAGGCTAGGAGGGCACAGAGAGTTGTACAAGGGTCAATAGTCACCCAAACTGGGAAAAAATTCCCCATCAAGGTACACCACTCCTAGTTCTAAGGTTTTTTCTTTTTTTTTTTTTTTTTTTAAAGTCTCCGATCGACGAAAGTTCGTTGTTTTCACCGATCCAAGTACTTGTTTCAAGTACTAACACATGCACACTGGAAAAAAATGGTTAGAATGGAAAATGTCCACTCAAAAACAGAGAAAACAAGGAAAATAGGATGAATGAAGAGACGTTGATGCGTCATCCGAGAAAAATAGTAAAAATGAGACTAAATCAGATTCCCTTGTAAAATAAGAAAAATGATTAATAGGCGTAAAAGATGTGTCTGCAAGTCTTGATAAAAATCGTAACCGCATTAACAGACCACTACATGACATTTCACGGATTCCATAAATACATAAAATCAAATATGTAACACATGGTCTAGAAAATTCAAACATCAATTTACTAATACTAGGGCTACAAAGTTCTCAAACATAACACAAATCATAAAGTAGTAACAGTTGGAGCAAGTTACTTGTAAAAATCAAAGTCGGTATCGGGCTTCTTTACGTTGGTCCTGTATCCCTTCTCAAAGTCCTTGGGTAGAATAACGTACCTGTTCTTGCGCACCGCATGCATACCTGCTTCTTGACAAATTGCTGATATCTGTAGACAACAAACATAGAGTAAGGCAAAGGACGGAGGCCCATAGACACTCTAAATAGTTTAGTTACCTCAGCAGCACTGATCTTGTCTGGTCGAGAAACATAATCTTCCAAGTCAACTTCATCACTAAGATTCATTTTAGCAGTGCAAACCTACAGAACAATTCCACTCTAAATACCACCTCACAGACATATATGAAACAGAGAAGTAAAATATTGTAGCAATGGCAGATAACATGTCAAATGGGTGACTTTGGATAAGCTAAAGTACAAGTGGCAAAATGGGTAGATCAAGTGACAAGCCAAATCGGTAAATTTTCGTGAATCTGACCAGGTCAGGTTGACCCAACACACTTTTTGTCTAAACCTTTTCATATAATATGATTAAAAAGATTATGCATGAATACATTTTGGGCAACATTTGATTGTAGTTGACATTTAACTATATTTTGTACCTGTTTGAACCATGACCTGAAGCGACCCATCCAAAGGTAATGGATCAAATTTGCTATATGTAACTAGAGGTAAGAATGGAAATCCGGCATCTCACCTGAAAAACAAGCCTCTTTTGTCGTCTATCGGGCAAAGGGAACTCAATTTTGCGGTCAAGTCTGCCAGGACGGAGAAGTGCAGGGTCCAAGGTATCAGCTCGGTTAGTTGCCATTATGACCTTAACATTCACAGTTTGGTCAAACCCATCCATCTGAACAAACCAAAATCCATGACTTGTAAGCAAGAAGAACAAGACTTCATATTTGAGGCTAACACCATACAACAAGACCACCAGTTAATCTTATATATTAAGAATAAATCAATAAAGAATGATTCTTTAGCCCTTTTAGCTCACCTGATTTAAAAGTTCCATGAGAATTCGCTGCACTTCTCTATCAGCACCAGTCTGTGCGTCAAACCTTGCAGTCGCTATTGCATCCACCTCATCGATAAATATGATTGCAGGAGCATTTTCTTTGGCAAGGCGGAACACGTCACGAACCATTCTCGGGCCCTACATCAACGATGATAGATAAAAAACAATTATACCTAACCTAGTGTATCATATTGTGTCTTAAAAACCAAATATCACTTCTCAGTTCTCATTTTTGGTACCCATACCTCACCCAGATACTTCTGAACAAATTCTGAGCCAACTACTCTAATAAAGGCAGCTGTAGTATGGTTTGCCACTGCTTTGGCAAGCATAGTTTTCCCAGTACCAGGAGGGCCATAAAGCAAAACCCCACGAGGAGGATCTATTCCTATCTGCTTGTACAATTCATGATGAGTCAAAGGTAACTCAACTGCTTCACGTATTTCCTGCTTTTGAATATCACACCCTCCAATATCCTACAGAAAATTCCAAACAAGAGAGAGCTGTTAACTTGATTCACTAGATAATTGTGATATTTAAGCAGAGTTACATAGATCCAAAAGACGTAGCTGGCAAATTACATATCATACTTGAGCAAAAACAGATATTCTATGAGACCCACACAAGTTACAGAAGATACATTGCTAGTTGAAATTTACCAGTTTGAAAGTTTACCACTGTTATAAGATAAACTGTGGGCCCAATGATAGTGGGTGTTGATATTAGTTTGAGACATTTCTAATGTCTTAAATGTGTATTTGATGTCGAATGAAAACCTTTTTCAGATGTTACTTCAAGCAAGGTTAATGCAGGCAAGCAGTAAACTTGAATCAGATAAAGAAACTTCCATTGATAAAAATATTTATCATGTTAAACCTACTAGTATGATTATAATTCAAAATATGTTATTCCATATAAAGTTGAAGCATGTGGACTCTTTTTTTACCATGTTAAGTGATTATAATTCAAAATATGTTATTCCATATAAAGTTGAAGCATGTGGACTCTTTTTTTACCATGTTAAATCTAAAATTTTAATGTTTGATCCATAGTCACAGGATTCGCTCAATGTCCAACGATTTTCGAATTGGTTCGAAACGATTCCATTCGCATTCGATAGCAACCCAGTCGCTCACGGTTAGCTCAAGGGTTCGATTGTGGCTCGCTCGGTGGTTCGATTGTGGTTCGTGGCTGCACTTCGCTTGTAGTCCAAGAAATTCGCTATCGATTCGAGAATCAGGTAACCATGATTCGTGATTTTTATAACTGTGAATTCATGAATTCATGAAATTGGAGGGAAAATTGATTTCCACCTAGACCAATCGAATTCCAGTAGTGTTTAATGACTTAAGTTCATCGAATTCATTGAAAATGTAATTTGAACTTCAATGTTCCAGGTTGTTTTCAATCGAATTCTAGGTTGTTCAATGCTTTTAAACATGCCTTACGAACCGGATCGAACCGGAATGAACCTACCCCCTTATGAACCGGATTCGTGGCCCCTAGCGAATTGCGAACCCGTACCTCGTTTTCGAACCGGAATGAACCTACCCCCTTATGAACCGGATTCGTGGCCCCTAGCGAATTGCGAACCCGTACCTCGTTTTCGAACCGGAGCGAACACCGAATTAGGTGACTATGGTTTGATCACATATAACACAACGGCATTTGCATAGGGTTAATGGCATATAACACTAGCAGCTCTAACATCAACATAAAAGCCTCTATATTTACATACCATGTGTTTATAAACGTTTACAGTTCTAGAGCTCTGGCAACTCGAAAGAAGGGCGCTTTTAGGAAAAAGAACATGACTGCTATGTGCGGTGCACTAAAAAAACTACTGAATTTTTGGAAAAGAAAATTAAAACACATATTTAATATGCGCTCTAGAAATGTTCTGATGCATGATCCAGTTAGCATGGATTATTTATATGTTGAAGTCTATTCAATCATACTATAAACTGAGCTATGTGCCACAAGAATCTTAACTTCTGCCGGTCAATCTTTGAACAAAAACCTACACAACCAAAAAGAAACATGACCCTAGTTCGGCATAATAAGAATATCTTCAGTTCTGGGTGATTATGATCAGAAGTAGACCCTATAAAAGGGCAGCAAGTTTTGTGTATGTTTATGCATAACACATACTTCATGTGGGAGCACAATTCAATGCGAACTCTTGATGAAGCAGTAAGATCAAAGACGACAACATTCGGACTACCACTGATGGCAAAAACTTAGTGCACCAATGGTTTTAAACTACCCAAGATGGTGCAAGCGGTTCTAAATAGCAATCTATACTCTAATATTCAGTTTAATTCTTTAATTTATATACAAGATACAAACAGGAAGCAGCTTCCCCAACTAGCAAGCTATTGTAAAGTCATAAGGACATACATTTCAATTACCAGTTGAATGATGAGGCACCATAATGGACATCATAGCCATATGAACTGATACAAAACTATTTCTAGAACTTTAAGGTTTCTAGATTCACTTCCTACAATAGAATATGTCAAGAATTTTGGCACGGAGGCACTCTAAAAACATAAGAACTCGTAGGAATTATGTTTCAACAAAGCTCAATACAATTAGGGGCCACCAAATCAAAAACCTAAAACCTAAAACCTAAAACCAAAGCCCATTCACCTACAGACTCCACAAAAACAATTAGCATTCAATAGTCAATGAAAACAACTACTCACATTATACGTAACATCAGGCTTCTCCGACTGACTAAGAAGCGAAATACTGGAATCCGCCTCGGGCGGTAACACATCAACAAGAGCATTAGAATGGCGGTGCAGAGCGACAGACGCCGAGGGCTTCAACAACTCCCGATTAATCGTACTCAAAATCCTAACATAATAATTAGAGCCCGTAGTGGAACCAACAATTCCGTTGTTCTGATCGATCATCTCCATGAACTGACCGATGACAAGCGGCACCGATTGGATCCGCTTGACCTCCTCCTGCGACCTCAGGAGCTCACGCTTGAGGTTCTTCTGCTCGTCTTTGACGTACTCTTCTTGGATTTCGATGAACTCGATTTGACGCTCGAGGGTTTTGAGGCGAGTGTAGAGGTCATCGTCGGAGTCGGTGACGGTGGTGTCGGTGGTGGTGAGGGTGAGGGTGAGGGTGGGTGGTGGTGGTTTAGGGTCGACAACCATCGTTGCTGCCATTGTTGATCGGTGGTGTGGTGCTGTGAGATTGAAGATGGAGGAATGATGGTGGTGTGAGATTCTTTTTAGTGGTTTCTTGAGGAGTACTTCATCTATGTAGTGTATTATTGGGTTTGTTTTTTTATTTTTAGAAGGTAAAAGAACAAAAATACCGTTTTAAAAATCACTTAGTAACTTATGTAGTGTATATTGGGTTTGTTTTTTTATATTTTTAGAGATTCTTTTTAACTTTTGGAGGATTATTTTAAACTTTTATGCCTCTAAAAATCATAAGTTGTTTTTAAAAATAATTTCAAACATCTCCGCATTCTCTAATGTGTAGAGGTGAAATGTGAATGGAAAAATATGTAATTCTTTTCGTTTTTTTAATTGCTCAATTACAGAATGTTATGGCTTTAAATGAAAGCTGGTCATTACTTGGTTTTAATTAGTTATCAACATGATACCATCACTAAAAATTATATACATGAGAGAATACTTTACCCCAGTTTGAAATATTTTTTTATCATCTTGAATATCTTACGTCAACAATTTAACTTGATTATTATTGTAAGTAGTGACATTGATAACATAGGGTGAAAAGTGACATGACAAAACCGCCACCCCTCCTAGGCATCACACAACTGAACAAGTGAAGTGATGCCATGAAGAAAACATATAAGAAAACAATGTATGTTGTGGAAGAGTATGGAGCATTGTTTTTTGGACCGGATCGGACCGGCCGGTCCAACCGGTTCGACGGAAATCGGTGTCGTGTCCGGTCCGGTCTGGTGTGATTCGGTTTTTAATGGTCGAACTGGCCGGTTCGTTCTGAACCGCTGGTCGGACCGGAAAACGGGCCGGTTCGTTCTGAACTGCTGGTCGGACCGGGAAACCGGACCGGTTCGGACCGGTTTTGGGGGCGTGTGTGTTTTTTTTTATATTTTAATGGGTAAAAACGGGGTGTTAAACCATAAATTAGTATGTCGGATATACAAATATAATTAAGTTTTATATTTAACTATAAAAATTATACATAAATCATATATAAATTACTTATATTTAATTACATATATAAATATAATTAAAATATAGTTAAATCCGGTACAACCAGTCCGACCACCAAACCAGTAAGGCATGTGATACGACGTTTTATCCGGTTCTGAAAACATTGGTATGAAAAAAAAATTGCTTGACACCGCGGGGTGTAACAACTCTACTTAGATAAGTGGAATATAGGCGTGATGTAGGTGAAACCGCATCACATCTCTTATATATGATGCGTGACATAATGTTATGTCTTCTCATACTAATTTTTCACCATTTATGAACTAAATGATAATGATATTATTTATACTAGTTTCATATTAGAAGCCATACTTTCGATAACTTTAAAACCAGATCTTTTATTAGTATCACACTTTATAAATACAAAAGTTTTAATTTTTTAGTACAAAAAAATATACTAAAAAATAAATTAAAATCAGGCTTTAAACACAACGAAATTTTTAATGAAAATATTAGTTTCAAAAGCTGTTTTTAATGCAATACAAAAAACCATTTTTTATTTAATGAAAGTTTGTTAGAAAAACTTTGTTTTTAAAATGATGTTATTTTTTCATTGAATACATTTATTTACTTATATATAAATTTTAAACTTATCGTGTCTTAAAAAACTTTCTATTCTAATAAAATGGTAAATTGGGTTGCCACATTTCAATACCATATTATTTTCATCAAAAAAAATTTGTTTTTCTCTCCTATTACATTAATTACTAATAATAATTTTTATTTAATTCTCATTAAAATTAGTTTTTAATAAATTTAGAAAGATATCTTTTATTAATATATTTCTACAAATTATTTTTATAAAAAGATTTTTTTTGTAAAAAATAAAATATTTTTATGTAGTATTTTAAAATTGATTTCGTTAAATGAAGTTTTTTTTTGTAAAAAATAAAACTATTTCAGTACCCTCTTCGTTGACCCCTCGCTTGAACCCATTATACTCCACCATAGATCTCTTGTTAGTTACTGGAAAATCGAGTGAGAAAGTAACAGAAGAATAGATCAAACAAGCTAGCAAAAACTTGAGTAGGTGGTGGTTGGGGTCATCGGAGTTCATAAAGGGGGTGGAGAAGAATGAAAGATGAAATGGAGTGAGGTTGTGGTTTTTTTCTATTATAAGAATACTATGGTCATTTTATAAAAAGTTAAGAGAAAACTTAACGTCCAACCAACATAAGAACCAATCATGTTACATTTGTGTCAACTATTGAACTGACCTTATAATTTCAGAAAGTTAAAAATTAAAAGTAAAATCAGGTCTAACCACGATAACCATTCGCGTAATTAAGTTTATTTTTTTATTGAAAATGTGTCAATTTCAAATGTAGCCCAGCAGACCAGCACCACTATCTTTTATCCAAATAAAGCCCAGCACAACATCCTCGAAAGTCGAAACAAATGAAGCCCACTTTTGTAAAGACACACATCGCATTAGCCATTAGGATTAGGGTTTCACACGCTCATTTATAACTATTTCTTTCTGCTCAGTTCAAGTTGAAACCCCCAATCCCTTCTGTCAACAATCTCTTTACAACTTTCCTATCAATGATTGAATCAATTCTACCAACTTTTCTCAACTTTACGTTTTTCAAATTTGCTCAAGCAGTTTCTAATTCGTCTTTCTGATTTGAAATCGCTTTGGATTTTTTGAAAACTTTTGCCATCGTTTTACAATTGCGAGCTGAGACTCGTGATTGTAATTTCAGTTGGAGATTTTGTTATTTTGAAGAACATGTGTTGAGTTATTCGTATGATTATCAAAATCTTATGGCATTTTGGATGATTCATAACTTGTGGTTTATCACGAGTTTTTATTCCTGTGCCAAGATACAGATCGAGCGATATATGCTTGCATGTTGTTGTTGTTCTTATACGACTTCGTGCACTAATATCCTCGTATATTTGCATTCTTAATATCAATTTTCGTTTGAATACTCTTTTGGAATTGTTGAAGATAACAGCTAATTGAAAAAAGAAAGAAATAACAAAAATTCAAACATTTATTAGTTCATGTTCATTCAAATTTGTTCAGTGGATAGTTGTCTTACGACGGATGACGGATGAAAAGAAAAGCATAAAATTGTCGAAATGGCGAAAATTTGGTTCAACTGTAACTACTATAGAAACCGGAAGACACACAAGTTTATGGACTTAAGGACGTTTGTGGTTGAACGGGAACCAACCGGTTATTATTTTATGTGGCGGAAACATATACGTTTAATTGAATTAACTGAAACAAAACCGATCCATCATTTCATTACCATATGAAAACCGATCGGCTTAGGTTTTTTGATAACCGAATACTGTTTTTGTGGTATTAACTAGGGCATCGGTATATGTATTTTGATAGCCGAATGCTATTTTTGATACTAATTGTAGCAAACTGAATCATGCTCACTACTCGCTCAAGTGACTAATTCACTTCAATTCAATGGACACAAAACACATAAGTTTAAGTGCTCTCACACATAAATTTAAAAGCATGAACCCTGATTTGCCATTTTCAAAGCAATTTTTGTAACCGAATACATTATACTATTACTTAAAAACAAAGGTCGGTGGGCTCACCACCGGCAACCAGTAGTCTATTGTCTTGCACTAATTTTCTTTTTCCTTGTATTTTCTCCATCCGTGTTCATATTTACGTGTAAAATAGATTAACTTTTGTATTCGCCCCACTTTACTTATTGAGTAAACAAGTTGGTATTCGCCCCACTTTACTATGATAACCACCCGGGTGCAAATACTATGGACAACAATTCTACAGGTTATTTTTTCTTTGCCTTTAATCATATACTTTTTTACTAAATTAGTTTTTTTATTATTAGGATACAACATAAGAGACGTAATATTGTTTTTTTATCTTTGTTTCAATCTTCATAACTAATCCACCACGGCTTTATGCGTTTCCTTTCTTCTTATAACTCCCGTCACAACTCGGCTAAACTGGTACCGACCGAATAATGTCGGTATCGCTATATGCTATGTTTCGATCTTTGAAACCGGTTCACTGCAATTTCATAGGTCTCTATTATTTACTTGATCATGTTAATAAAGTTTTTAAACGCTTAACATCACATGGGCTTGATTTCTAGTATATTCATATTTATGTGTTCATATTAGTTCGTCTAACTATGTTATGGTAGATTTGATTATTAAAATATTAAGATACACTTTAGAATGTATTAGCTATAATGTGAGGATTTGATCATGTTAAGCGCTTGGATAATATTTACCATATTTTTGTAGACTTGTTAGTTTCACTACTGAGTGGATAAAATTTATGCAAATGTGACAATGTTTTTAAAACAGAAGTAATTTTTTTAAGTATATGTGTAAGGAAAAAAGAAGAAAAAAGGTTTAGAAAAGTATCAATCATTCAATTGCTTGTCATATGTAAGAGAAATCTAAAACCTAAGCAGAAGATCTTCACCAAATTATTTCCTTAGGAATAAGACCATATCCACTTTATATGGTTATGGTTTAGGAGAATGCTTTAGAGCACATGCACTCAACACAGAAAGAGAGAGCATTGTGAATGAGTGGACAGAGCGATAAGAGAGAAAATAGAGAGATGATGAGGTGGTTGAATCCTTTGTGAAGGACCAACAACTTGCATTGCATTCGTTACAGTGGGTATGAAATTGAAACGACCGTCGTCGCCCCCTTTAAGTGGGGAACCGCATCGGTGTTAGACGCGCTCAACGACGACTGTTGGTTCTCAGTGACAGGCATGATCGGTTGGTGTTCGGCAACGGACGCAGTTGGTGGTTGAGGTCGATTGTCGGTGGTGACGACGGCGGCGGTCGGTGGTATGTAGTGGTGACGAGTGGTGGTCACGGAGGTGGTGACAGTTTGCAATGGATGATAAATTCTAATTTCTTTATAAGTGTTTTAACATTAAAAATACACTTAGAATAAAAATTCCCTTTATAAATTTTAATTTCCTTGAATTCCAAATCATTTTAAAAAATATTAAATTTCAAATACAAATACTTTTAGTTCCAATTCAACAAATTTCACAAACCAAATACCACTAAAATTTAGTAGATAGGTTTGTTTTCATTTAGAGTTGGAAGCCCTTATATATATTATACCAAATATATAGGAACCATGAAAATCAATCTATGAATATATGAATTCAAATACACAACAATTACAATAATGATTTATTCATCAATGACACTGACTTCAACAAAATTGAACACCATCGCTTTCACTATAAACTTATAAAGTATACTTCACACTAATAAAAACAGAAAGGTTAATAACAATAAATCCAATAACTGTTTCTACTCTCACAAGCAACTATAAGTCCCAAAAGCTACAAAACAACATAAACCACATTATTATTATTATCATTATTATAATTATTATTTAAAAGGAAAAAAAACCTACATCAAACTGTTTTGGTAACCTTTGTTTCATGTTTTAGTTAAAGTTCTCCACATTACTAGCTGAGTAGACGGTGACGGTGACGGTGATGGTGACGGTGATGGTGACGGTGATGGTGACGGTGATGGTGACGGTGATGGTGACGGTGATGGTGACGGTGATGGTGACGGTGATGCATAATCCGGTTCCTCAAAAAGCGGTCTTGGCACGCTTCATTCCACTAGAACCAAAAGGTGACACGCTGCCTCTAGGCTGCGGGCTGTGCTCTCTAAGGTTGTTGTTTAGCATAGCTAACTCTCTTAACTGTTGCCTCTTGTAAAGATCTTCCGACTCGTCCTGCAGCATTTCAAAGAAAAGATCAATCAATACAAAAAAAAGCATGCAAATCTAGGCCGGTTTGAGAATTATATGATTCGGTTCAAGGTTCAGTTTTAGTAGTTTAATGGTCTGGTCGATGGTTAGTAACTTGTAACCGACCGTGTAGATTAAGTTGGCCGTTTAACCTTATTAATTTATTTCTCATTTTTAAGAATATGCAGTTATGTATATGTATCATATAATAATACAAACCAACATGTTTGAAGACAAAAATTTAAAATCCATGCAAACTGAACCGTTAAACCACCAAACTGCTAAAACTGACTGGACTGGAACACCCACCTAGCTCGGCCGGTTTTGTTTGTCTTGTTTGAAACCATAGTTAGCGGCCTAGAATGTTCGTCAAAGACATCTGAACTAGACCTTGAACACCCCTACTTTTATGTTTAAGAATTCATTTAATGTTATTCAACTGTTGACAATTTTATTTTTTATTTTGAACAGAATGATTTATTTATAAGCTTGAAACAATATGTAAGGCCATAATAAATTTTGCGCTTATTGTTGTAGTTAATGTACCGTAGCCTATACACGACGTACATATCTTGCAACATGAAAGAAAACATACCACGGGTTTGAGCAGCTCTTCAATGATTTCTTGTGCTTGTCTCAAACGCATATCGACGATACTTGCAGGCATTTCTGCTTCAATTAGGATGTGTAATGGTTCATTAAGGTGCTCATAGCCTGGTCTCCCCTTCAAACTCTCCTCCTTTTCACACAACCCGTAAAAATAATTAATACTAGAAAATGACCCGCATAAATGAACAAGTCGGTCGGTCACTTTGTTTGCCGTTGCAGTGATTTGCTCATATTAGAGGCAGTAAAATGGGTGGGTTGGGTATGTTGATTAGCGGCTTAAAGTGAGTAAATTTTTGTTTGGCTGACCCAAAACCATTTTTATCCACTTAAAAATGCAATTAACTAATGTGTTAAATATGATCTTAAAACCTAGAATTTGAAAATATTAGTCTTTAAGTTTCTAAATAAAAAGGATTATAAGATTGCATGCGTTAGATATGCATGGTATATAACTTTCTGTTTGTTTTTACCTTATCAGGGTCTTTTATGGAACCCCTTCCTCTGATAAAGACGCGACATCCTGTAGAAGCTTCGACTCGCTTTAAGGAATTGCCTCGTGGACCTAGAAGCCTTCCAACAAAGTTGAACTGAACAAGACAACGAAAATTGTGAACGGGTTTTAAAGAAAAAGGAATGTACAAAAATCAATGGCTTATGAGGTGTATTATGTACATTAGGGAAGCTGTCAACGGGTATATCCAAACGCAACACCCTCTTTGTATAAAAGGAGCTTGGGCTCGCTGGTGCTGAGTTCCAGTGATCAACCGGTGGCAGTCCTTGTGGCCCACCAAATCGCTGCAATTGAAGTCAAAATTAAAAGTCAACACTCAAAGATAAAACGGATGGTCTGTTAAGCCATTTATAAGTTTCATTTTCCGAGGCCTACATATATGATGCAAGAACAATAGATATAAGGAATGTAAATAAGACTGTCATGAACTTAACATAGAGCATGTCATAGCCTTGACTAATAGAAACGAAAAATGGGAGCGACATAGAAGGAAAGAAAACTGAAACAAAAGAAATCTAAATATGTTTCTTAGAGGCATGCGTTGGTAATAAGAGGAGAGAATAAACACAAAGAGCACACACAGTTTACTACTAAAGACTCGGTACTATGACTCGGTAAACTAATAAAAACATGTAACTATAATAAACTCCAAGTGACTTGACCCATTTAAGCAAAACCCACAACTTAGCTCCATGACCCATTCTAACCCGTCAAGATTAACCCAATAGCATGTGCAATAGGTGTGTACTTAAGAACATGAAGCTTGGGCAAAGAAGAAAAATATAGCATAGATTAAGAAAAAGTTTTTTAAATGCCAAATGAGGTAAAAACTTGAAAACTTGATTTGGCCATAAAGCAAAAAGCAATAAATTTTCCATTGTTCAATATACATCTCCCCTCCCGAACCTCTCTCACATATGTGCTTTTTAAAATTTCATTCTGGAATTAATAATTTTTAACCCTTAAACTAGACTCAAAATGTATATGTAATTAAAGATTAGCATCTTGACTACACTTCCATTGATAATCACTGTAACTTACAAACAGCATACGTGGATGCAGTAATGTTCGTATGCATAGATTGTAAACGCGTCTAAACAGTAATCCATAAATAATTGCATATCATTTCTAATTAGAAATAGTTAAAAGGAAAAAGTGGCAATTTAATACTGAATATGGAAACAAATCATTGTTGGATACTTGGATAGATGAACTCACTTCGTGTTGAAGAGGACTCCAACTAGCACTTCCATTCCAACGGCCTAAGCTTTTAGCTGCGACATCAGGCATGATATCTAAGGGATTTAGAGGACTCGGGCTTCCACGCTGCATTCTGTCATAGTCATTAAACCTTGATTTGGTATCATTCCTGAAGCCCGTAGTATCTCTGTTGATCAAATATAGTAATACCAATGAGTCATTAACAATCAATCTACTTAAAAGTTTAAATAGAAATACAACATGTAATGCAAAAAATGGGAGTTATATGGTATAAGCTAATAAACTAATTCAATAAGTATCATATCTACAATTTTTACTCTATATGACATATAAATTCCCTTTAAAACATAAAGAAACCATCCCCCCCCCCCCCCCCTCTCTCTCTCTCTCCTCTCTCTCTCTCTCTCTCTCTCTCTCTCTCTCTCTCTCTCTCTTGTTTTCTTAATATTCTGAAATAAGATACATAACAAATACACCATTCACATGTGCAATGTCACATGTCACATACCATTACTATATCATTGGCTCTTTTGACTAAGAAACCATAAGGGGTTTAAACCAAAGATCAGAAACGTACCACACTCATGCTAAGTCCTTGTTGGTACCATATCATCATCAGCAAAGGTGAAAAATATACAAAAAGAGAGTGAAATTTAGGAAAAGAAAAAGAAAAGAGGGGAAATTATATCTTGTGATTTTATACTATATTTTTGTACACATCTTTTGATTAAAAAAATGGGAAGGGGAGACCACTTTTGCTAGCCCCTCCCTTGCATATGAGTGTCTTTAGCATTGGCTCTTTGGGGCCCTAAACACTATCCAAATTGGTGAAAACCTCTTTTAAATCACAAGCAAATTCATATGCTTCAGAACAGCATTGGCTCGAAAGATTCCAAAGTTAGTTCAACTACCGCCTAATGCCACCTACGTATACTAAAGCATCATGCTTTTCGGGTTGTCTAGCTTATCAACATTTCTTAAAATAGCATACACTCACGCCATTTTACCACCGTTACAGCTAGCACATTGTCGCTATTATAGTACTTGTCGAACCATATATGTTTCCTAGGTGTGGACAAGGCAGGTATAGTCATTAATATCCACATGCATATTACCAGAAGCATGATTATACACCCGCTTAAAGATCATCATCATCATTAGCATTCTATGAAACCACTAGCATCTCCACTGCCAACATTGTAAAATTTCATCAACAGAGTGAAAAAAAGTTATAGCTTTTATCTATTTCAAGAAAATTTCCATATGGCATTCTAAGTAGATTTGAACTCCCTAATTCCAATGACATCCACCACACAATCAATCCATTTCAGGATGAATATCAGCACACATTCAATAATTATACATCAATTTGTATTCAAGCAATCACCAAATAGCATCAATTGATGTTAAAGATCTTAAATTCACCGTACAGGTGTATAACTCAAACTCAAGATTCAAGAACACAAAAGTAATTGACAGACACACATGACATGATTAATGGCTAACTTTAAGCATACACACACCCAGAAAACAATTTCAAATAAAAAACTAGATCCACCCAATGAGAAAGCATTAAACCTTGATTCAACAGCAGACTGCAAATAGGAAGAACTTGCACAAAAGGAGCCAACTTCTTCTTCTCTTCCAATAGCTCTGCAAGGTATGAGCTGTAAACATATATCACCACCACAAAACTTGCATAAAACTTCAAGAAATTAAACAAGATTCAAAACCCACCATTAAAAACCACCAGCAAGAACAAATACATCTCTTGATATGAAAAAAGATTACCTTTCAACATCTGGGTTGCTCCATATATGTGGTGAAGATGGTGCTCTTGCAGGTGAGTAGTTCAAGTTTTGACCATATAAACTTGACATGATTTTGGTTGTTTTGTGGCTTAAAGGACCGCCGCAGAGGGAGGCAGAGTTGGGGGCTGGTGTGAGGGAGTTGAGATAATAATAATAATAATATAATAATAATAATAATATAAGCTTTGATGGTCTGTGCAGTGAACCCTGAAGACAGACAGACAAACAGACACAAAGAAAGAAAAATCAAATGGGAATTTGGAAAATAGATGGAAAATTATGTGGCTTCTTTTGAGGGGGGTTGGTGGTTAAACTTTGGGTTGTTTTATACTTATGGTCCTTGAACTTTTGGTTTGGGAATTGGATGTCCAAATGAAATTTTGAATAATCACAAGGTGTTTAGAGTAATTTTGTTTAAGGTGTTACCTGAATAAGTAAGATTTGTGAAACCGATAACCAAAGACCGAATAAGCAATATGGGTAAGGTTAGGAGCCATACCAAACGAGCAATTCGATTACGAATTTGATTAGGTTTTCAATTAAAAATGTTTTAAACGCCTCTTATCATGACCAAGTAGAGATCAGGATTTTAGGAAACACATTATAATCAATGCAATGCAATTTAATATGCTGCTTACACCTTGAATATAAATTTGATTCAAGAACTTCACTACACAATATAGTATATTTACAAGCATGGCAACAAAAGATCTTGATTTTAAGACATTTTAGTATCAGTTGTGTTAAAAAAACATACTTTAAATTGTATAATATCATAGCCTGAATTATTTTTTTATGTATCGACAACACATATTCTCTACTAAAATTTTAATTTACTATTTAAATCATTGTATCCACACTCTACAAACTTTATATTCATAGTTATTTGGTTGGAGGGTATTATCATCAAAATGTCTCTTTAGATACATAACCTTAATTACACTTCCTTTCAAGTCTTGTAACTTCTCAATGTTGTAAATAAGGGAAGAAATAAATCATGTATGCTTTTATATCTTATTAAAATTAATCACCAGTTTGTGTTTAATAACATCGTATAATCAAATCATTACCGTGCTTGGACTATTACATATTTAACTCTTATATTCTCTATAACTAATACTTGCCCATCAAAGAAACAAATAGGAAAAGTAAAGAGAGTAAAAACAGGCATGATTAATGAGGTTTAATAGTTATATTTTTAAATATTAGTTATAATTTTCATAATCATGGACTAAAATGTAACTTTGATCGAGTTTTAGGGATCAATACACAATGGTGGTAAATATGGTCGGAAGCCTTTAAATTCTTGTGGGACCAATATGTATTGGGGCAACCATGAACATTTTTATTTATTATTTGTTTTCTTTTTTTATTAGCTGTGTGACAGTGGTGACTTTGGTGTGCGTAACTCCCGGTTTTTATTTGCCTTTTGCATTTCATTTTCACTAAAATAATAATGTAATCTCAAAACAAACACATTTTAAACGAAACAGATTTATTATAAGTACTTTTATAATTTGAGTAAAAATAAGGTAAACGATCCCTTGAGAATCAACTTTTTCTTCTCTAGGTGTCTATAATTTCTAATACGTTATTATTTTTCTTAATTTACACCACAAAGTCAAAAATTTAGAAATATCATCTTTCTACAATATTATATATAGTAAATAATATTTAATATCATTTATTATTACAAAACAAATTAAAATATAAAAACTTTCGTTAAATTACAATCCATTCATTATCATCACGTTGAATTTATCAAAACGATCATATTACGGTACTCTCCAACAATGAGTTTTTTTCTCAAACAACTCAAAACATTTCGCAACTCATGCGTCATAAGTGGTCTTTTTTTGTTTACGTTAAAAACTGAAAGTATATATATTGTAATATTTTAATGTGGTTTGATTTTTGTTTTTCATACATATATGTAGTATGATATGCCACGTATATGTAATATATCATAATACATATATGCAAACATCATATTATATGTATGTTGTATCTTAATATTAAATAAATGTAGTATTGCAAAATTACCCATCGTTAATTCTTTATTTTCATTTTTGATATAATAATATTATACTCAGATTAAAGACATTAATTTTATGATGTAATAGTAATTTTTTTGAATAATAGCATATACAAAGTTATATACATTTAAAGTTAAAAACAGAATGAATTCTTGAGTTTTTGAGTTCTTAAATCAAAATGAATTCTCAAATGGCTAATTTAAACGAACCAATATAGTAAATTTTACTCTATAGTTTCTGACAACTTGGATTCATAAAAAAAATCATGTCAAAATATCAATAAAACTTAGTACGTCGCAACCATAAACTTGGAATATAACATATTTTAAAATTTGACGGTTTATACGGTTATGATTCATAACGTATCTTTTATTACTCAATTTTGTTTTGAATGAATGTGGCTTATAAGGATCAAATGATGACAACTAAGATGACAAAAAACCCTAACAAGATACAATAAAAAAAGCAAATATTTATAAAGTTATGTTTTTTAACGAATCTATCTAATGTATAAAAGATGACTTTAGATTATTTATTTTATGCAACGATTTAACAAAAATAAAAAATATATATTAACAGAAATGGTTCAAACTAGTTCCTAGACTTGTTACCTAGTACAACTTTACATTGATCCGACCCGGGTCCTCGCCTAAACAAATTTGACAAGAAAAAAACTAGTTCCAACCAAACCAGTTAAAAAAACTGGTTTTGTGCACCTATAAATGGTGTCTCCACAAACTAATCTTAAGAAATAGATATATAAAAATAACCAAAAACTTATCATGTTACCTTCCAGCTATTAGCCTATTAGTGTGATGGTATTTGAAATTTACCTGACGGAGACAAGCAGTTGATTATTCCTTTAAGAATACATTCGGTTTAAGGGTTCCAGGTTCATGTAACATTAATTGACAAGCAAAGAATTTGGCGAATATGTCCATATCTTCACTTTTATTTATCTCAAGATGAATATCAAGGTGTTGGTTTCACGTTAACAAGTATTTTGCTGTTCTGTTCTTCCTGAAAAATAGATTTACGTACACAAAAAACAATTTGCAGACTGCATTTGCAATAATCAAATCATCATTCACGTATGCAACAAGAATCTTAATCTACAATCAACAAAAAATACTTTCCCATCTTCCACATGCGCCGCTTACCCCATCACCACTACCTCTCGAGCTCACGCGAAAGCAAAATCTTTGCTTGGCTGGGAGCAACCGAGTTGAGGTAGATAAGTATAGATCTCGACACCCTTAGTGTATCTTTCTCCACAAAAGTACAGGTATATGTTTTTCTTTGCAGATGTAATTGGATTCAAAGTCTGAGGAATCATCATCACATCGCTTAAAAGAGCTCCTCTGAATTAAACTTGTTCCAAGCTTCCTATTAATCAAATCCAAAATTGTGACACGCGCAATGTGCTTTGACAGTGATAATTATCTACTCGTTATAGCAACTGTTTAGACAATTGGTTTAGTATCTAAAATGAAAATGATTATATCGGATTGTATATGTTACTTCGATTTTAAATTAAACATATTTTCTAACGGAGAATTGTCATAACTTGTTGAGTGAACTCGACACACATGTACCAAATATAACACTAAAGGGTTTTATGATTTTGTTTCTGATCAAGTAGATTTTCTGTCAGCTTTGACTGAAATAAAGATGCTGAATGACTAACTGCTTTAACGATATTCAATCATATATACAAAGGAATGTGTATATTCACCTTAAGCAGGTCAAAAACCTTTTCTGCAACATATTTCTGTTGCAGGGTAGCTCCTTTCTGTTGCACCTTGTCGGGATGGATGCACAAAGTTGCCTTTCTATACGACTTTTTGACACTAGCACCAGTTATTAAATCGGTCAATGAAACAGGCTGCCAGCCACATTCCGGCCATAAAACCTAATAATCAATAAAAAACACGACCATGGATGAAAATAAGGAAAGAGCCCGGCAAAGAAACATTGCAGATTCTCCGCTCTTTAAATATCTTTACCACTCCAGATTTTTAATTTACACAAGACAACATTCATAAATAGATGTTGAGAGAGACATACATATTGTAATGTTGATAGCAATGCACGTAAATTTCCTTCTTTCCCTGCAGCCCAACGCTTGATCTCAATGTCTAGAGTTTCAGAGATCCTCTGAGATAAAAACACAAATATTTTATGATGTTTACATGGCAAATATGGTGGTCATATAATGCACAAAAAGAAGAGAATCCTGATTAATACTCACATTCCTTTCTTCCTGTTCCCTCTGAGATTGGAGATCACGTTGATTCTTTTCGGCAAGTGCTTTAGCCTAAGTATGAAAGTGTCAATAATGATAACTGAAATCATGAATCATTTTGCTTTGGGCAACATCTTAAATACATTAAATAAAATCATGAAACAAAAACGCCCATAATCACACATACTGCGCGTTCTTGAGTGCGTTGCTGTCTTTCGAGCCTAGCTCTTCGTCTTTCCTCTGTTTCACCTTCAACATCTTGGAATGCTCCAGCAGATGAAGGAGTAGCTTTTTAAAGGAAAAGAATAGTTATAAGATAAAGTAAGTTAAATTACATCTACAGTAATTAATATAAAAGCATACCTCCAAATATTGAGCTAAGATCATCAACAATGTTAGTGGTGGACGATGCTTTCCTCATATTTGAGGATACTCCAGTGGTGGAAGTCCTCCGGGGCGCTTCCTGTCCTCTTCTGTTCTGGAATATTGGATCAGGTGCAGGGTCCTGCATCACGGGTAATACATTGCCCAAAAGGTTATAACAATAGAAACTTTAAATTATCCCCATGAAGCTTCTAATACACACACATGTGTGTGTGTGTTTATGTATGAGAGGGAGGGGGTTTTAATGAGAAACACTAAATAAATAGGAACCAAATGAACCATTTTTGGCATTTGGAACATACTATAATGGATGGTTGAGATCTTAGTCAATTATATCTCTTCCACTCCATGAACTATGATGACCATCCCTTCCATTTCACCCACTCCACGATCATAGACCAAAAGTGGTTTCTTTGGTTTCTAATTATTTAAAGATCCTACTTTGAGTCCACCATGATATGTGTGTGTCTATGTATGTGTGCATATTGTGTGTGTTTTATACATATAAAGGGAAAATTTAAGACTCACAGAAGAAGTTGCCCTGGGTCTCGGGGCACTGCTTGGTCGGGAATTAAAGAAGGATTCAAGGTCATTATCATTCTTGTGTTGGTTCATCTTGGCGGAAGTGGCTGCAGCTGCCCTATCTCGAGCTTCAGCAGCAGCTCTCTGCCTAGCCTCAGCAGCAACCCTTTCTACAGCAGCACGTTCGGCTCTACGCCTTGCCTCTGCTTCAGCCCTTGCAACAGCAGCCTTCTCCCTTGCTGCTTTCTCTTTTGCTTCTGCAGCAGCCTTCTCAGTGGCTTCTGCTGAAGCCCTTTCCCTGGCTTCTGCAGCAGCACGTTCTGCTCTTTCCTTTGCACCAATGGCTGCCCTCTCACGAGCCTCGGCCTGTGCTCTCTGAACAGCAGCCCGTTCAGCTTTTAGACGAGCCTCAGCAGATGCTCTTTCACGCACCTCAGATGCTGCTCTTTCACGGGCTTCCCGTGTAGCCCTCTCTACAGCTTGTCTAGCTTTTTCCTTTTCTATCTCTCTCATCCTCTCTTTGTCAAATCTACTTTTCTCTCTCTGTTGTTCTTCCCTCTCCCTCTCTTGGTATTTAATCTCTTCTTCTGTAGACAAGGTATCTTCCTGTAGATTCATAGATTCTTTATTTCTAGAAGCTTTTGCATGTTCTCTTTCCCTTCGTTCCTTTGCATGCCTAAATTTAGCCTCAGCCCTGTCCATAGCATCCTTCATTGCAGCAGCAGCCGAGTTTGAATCCATCTCTTCACCATTATCTGTTGTCCCACTCCCACCCATGGCAAAATTCCCAAAGTCGTCTAGTGAAGAAGGCATAAGACTCTGGCTGCAGGTTGGAATGGGTTAGAACTTCCAAAGGATTTAGGGGAAGCAGCATAATCATTCCCGAATATTGGGGCCTTCGAAGCAACATAACCTCTTGTAGACTTTGAAGCATGCCTAGGTATTGGAGGGGGTGGTCGTGAAGGTGGTGGAGCTCTGGTAGGTTGTGTAAAAAGAGGTATCTCTGACACAGTGAGCCATATATCATCACCTCCCTGCACATGTTCTTCTGATGAGGGAGACATGTCTGTTTGAGAATTCGTCTCAGTATATGAAGGTGGAGATGTAGCCCGATCATCAGATCTCATAAAGAATTTGTTGACAGATGGCATGCCAAAGACAGGTTGCTGAGATTCTTGAAAATCTTCTGCAGGCACCTTCTGTGATTCGCTTTCAGAATATTTAAAAAAAGATTTCTCTGTTGAACTTCTAGATCTGTCTAAACCTGATCCTCCTTTAGAAGGATTTCGATCCTTTCCTTTGGTATTAGTGCCGCTTGGGAATGCAGGTGCAGGCTGACCAAACCCATGAAGGGGATCTATGTCATCAAACGTACTCTTATCTGCAGACGATCTTCCAGCATTTGTACTACCAGATTCACTAACCTTATGAATCGTTTCCAGTGGATCAATGTAAACACCACTGGATGAAGTGATAGGGATTGATGTAGACTCAAGAACCACAAAAGGATCATCTGTTGCATTAGAAGTTTCCTTTGCATTGTTGCTAGTTGATGTTGGCGCTGTCTTTGAACTTGATCTGTGAGAAAAAAAATGATGTAATGGACAAGAAGTTAATTGACTATCAGCAGTATAAGGAATCATATTCCCCATGTCACATACTTCGTATAACACAACTCGGAAATTTGATCACACAATTGAGAAGGCGAATTAACCAACATGTCAATCACATCCCTCTACAACATGGGTATATTATATATAGCATAATAGCAAAGCCATAGGTAGAGTCATTTTTTAGGTGATGCTATATATATTCCTTCTAAATTATTTTACTTGTTATACCCCACCCTTTAACCTTTTATGATATTTCATTTTTGCTTTTTATATATTTTTTTAAATTTACCATACCACCTTTTTAATATGTTCAACTAATGCGAGAATTACATACATCCCCTACAAAACCTTGATAATTTCATATATAATTATATACCCGCTCCAAAATTAAAATTACATATATCATTTTCTCTAGTGAATTTTACATAATGATTCTATACCATTTGAACTCACCAATCTGCAGTATTATTCCATCCCCCTAAAAACCAATCATCATTATTAGAACAAGTAGAACAGATTTGGTTCAGTGTTTAAACCATCTGAACTTTAGAAATCATGATTCCATATTGTTTTTTATTTTATTTTAAACACATTTCCAGCAGCCTCGTGCATCTGTGAATATATTGCTATAATTTCTTCAGAATTGAATATGGTATTTGCTTTTAGTTTTCAATGTAGCTATTCCATTTGAGTTTATTTTGCACACGCTGATTTGGATATGTTGATTATATCATGATTGTTCGTCTATTTAATTTTGTTTGAATATTTTGCTGTGATTTTTCACTGATTGTTTTTAGTATGGTATTTGGTCTTAGTTCTTATCAGTGATTAGATGAGGTGAATGATCATCACTCGTATGTAATATGAAACTCTAAGGTTTTAATCAAAAAATTTATAGAATTTTTTTGAACATTTTTAAATATGTTTCGTATCATTATATAAAAAGTGTTTTCAACAGTGTCTTAGAAGAAAAAAAAAAGACTTTTTCAAAATTAAAGATGTTTTTGCGTGGTAAAATTTGTTAGGTTTTGAAACCTTTTTTAAGGGAGGAGTATGACAAGCAATAAGGGGGTATGTATAGCCTAACCCTTTTTTTTGTGGGAGGGGGGAGGCAAACCTTTCCTCTCTCCTGCAGGATAAAAGAGGTTGCTCCCAAAGAGATCCCCAACTCTATAAAACCAATTTGAAAATGACAAGTTTAGTATCCAAGAAGCATAATATCTGCCATCTGGAAAAGTACCTATGTGTACCCCTAACAAACCTAATTATATCAAGGTCACACTAATGCCAAACCTAGACTAAGGCACCCAAAGCTGAAGTAAAAAAGCTAGGACTTCAATATAAGACACTCTATACACTCTGCAACATAATATAAGTATTAAAAATATTGAAGTGTGTCTTTCAGCAAACTCTTTCAAAAAATGTTCAAGTATCTTACAGGTTATGCACCCAAAGCTAGGCTAAGGCACCAAAATCCTCTGCAACAAGGGTATAAGTATCATATATATTGAAGTGTGCATTTTAGCAAACTCTTACAAAAAATGTTCAAGTATCTTATTTGTTATGCATATATCTTAAATAATGCCAAGTCGTATCAGTTTCTAAGTAGATCTGTCATCATTTCCCATTTAGGAATCTCCTAGAAACACTTTCTAAACATCAAAAGCCACTTGTGTCCTTCAAGAACCATGTCTTCCAGTGGTTTATTGGTGTTTGCTTTCTAGGCAAAATAAAGACAATGTAAACAATTATGATTCAACTTAACTGATACTAATGAATCTGCTTTCCTAGAGTTAAGGCACATAATCCTACATATGAATTTTCTAATACAACCTATTAGTTTCACGTCAATTCTTGATCCATAACAAAAGCTACCTATAATGCCTGCTTAAGCTTACACAATCAAACCAAAAACCACTAAATTCCTTCTACTATTAACAATCATGCTTCTTATGCTCAAAATAAACAAATAAATTCAATACACTGCAATGTACCTGCTATTGGATGCAGCACCAGCGCTCCCAAAGCCAGCAAACAGATCATCCAAACCCCTTGAACTCCTAGCACTCTTGTGCTTGGGTGGCTCAACCTTCTCCGTTCGACCTAGATTCCCTAACAGATCATCAAAATGATCACTCTGCTCACTCCGTTTCATCGAGGCGAAAATATCATCATCATCATATCTCCCTGAAGCAGAATACATCGATTTGCTCTTCATCCCGGGCAATCCATCGAAAATGTCGTCATCGAAAACCGGCATACTTGAAGACGCCGATTTGGTCTTAGCTTCATTACTATTCGTGAACGACGAACTCTTAAATATCGAATCGTAATCGACATCCGACATTGCCGTAGCTGATCTAGAGCTACTGTTGGTGAATTTTGGCGGACCGCCAAAAACGTCGTTGAATTTGTGATTCTCGTCGGAAGCAAACGCCGAAGACGACGGTAGAGGTCGGCTCCGGAAATCGCCACCGTCGGATTTCATCGGAGCTGATTTTCGTTGGGGCTTTAACCCGAAATCTCGAGCTAAAACACCAAAATCATCCATTTGATTCACCAGATCTGACAATAGATGTGTGGATCTTCGATCTTAAGTAAGTGAGAGGATGATCGTTGGTGAAGTTCAATGATATGTAGTATGTAGGGATACAGATTGAAGATATCGAGTAAAGAATAAAGCAATTGGTGATTGAGTTGGTTTAGGGTTGACGATGACGGAGGTGGCGGTTAACGGCCGTTGGTTTCACGGCGAGTTTCTTGGGTATTGAGTATTGAGTATTGACACTCCGTTAGTTTAATTGTCCGATGACCCTAGGGAATTTGGGATTTAATATCTCTCTTCTAGCTAAACTCCTTCAAAATGATTGAAAACTTTAGTGGCAAGTGATAAGTATTTTGGTGTTCTTGCAATGTAGGTTTTTTACTTTAATGGATGCTTAGATGACAGAGAGAGGAAATAAATGTTTCGTATTATAGTTATGACAAGAAGAGAGTATGGATTTTTTTTGCTACGAACAATCCCATGGACGAAGGAGAAAGAGAATGTGATAGGGGGAGAGAGGAAAGAAAGAGGGTGTTTGTGAGGGTTTTTGTCGCTGTCTGATGTGGATTAATGTGAAAGAGCGAGGGGGGTTTTATGGTTTTTTTCATAACCTCCGTTACACACGCTCTTGTGGAACCTCGAGTAACATCCCAAAATGTACACATCAAAAACGCATTTGAAGACTTTAAAGCATTTCATTAGTTTTTCATGTATTAATAACTTTATAGCTTTCAACTTTAAACAAATATTATTTATTGTCAAACACCCTGGAGAATGATACATCAGTGTTCACTTAAACTCATCATGAAGCACATATTAAAACAGATAAACTAACGTTGTTAAGTCCATGGTTTATAATCTTCACCATGTTACTTTACCACATCCATATATATAAATCTCAAAACTTTATTATAATAATTACAAAACTGTAGTCCCATCAATAACTTTACTAAACAACCACACGCTACAAGTAAGCCATACAATCAAATACAATTTACCATCTAACATGACCCCTAGTTCTTCCCTTTCAAAATTTCCATTTAAGGAAACTCTACGCATTCTTGAACCACATACACATATCAATCATACTTTTACTTAAGTGTCAATCACACAACATGTACCATGTCAATTAACACATGGCTAATGCTCGAGTTTTGTGTTAGTCTGTCAATTATTTTGGTGTTAATATGACTACCAACCTTATGTTAACGAGTGTTATCACCGCTTACCTTTTTGTCATCTCTTCCTACACCATTTGACCTTTCCTTAGAAGTTTAAAGGACTAGCCACCAACCCTTCTTATTTACCACGAATATTTACTTTACTACAATACTCTTGCTCAAAACCTTTTACCTTAACCAATTTATGTATCACTTACACCTTCATAACCTTTACCCTCTATTACTTTCCTTAAATGATTTATGTATCACTTACCATTTCATAACCTTTACCCTTTATTACTTTTTTTAACTAATTCATGTATCACTTACTCCTTTCATAGCCCTTACCCTTTATTATTTTGCCTTATAATACCCCACACTCTTAGGGTTCCCTTAATATGAACCTAAACACATAAACATAACATAATATTTGTAAATCTAAAGTACTATTTGACTAACAAACCATTCAACATGTAACTCATAACACATACTTGTTCCCGTATTGTAAGAGTTATCTAAGAGGCTGATGCAAATCAAAGTTCTCTCAGCAAGCATTATGAAGTACAAGGAAGTTACTTCGAAAGATTTGACAATTGCACAAAGAAAATCACTAATGTCAAATCTTCCGAAACCAAATACCAATTCTTTCGAAGCCAAAGATTAAGTCTTTCAAAGCTTCAAGACAAAGTCTTTCAAAGTCAAGAGACTGATTTTTTCCGAATATAAAGAATGCATGCTTTCTCTAACATGCTTTTGACAAAAACTTAACTACTTTCCTTTGGCATCTCTAAAAATCACCAACTTATACATGTTGGTGATATCTCCGTACTTTTATCAAACTGTAAATTAAGGTCTTTGAATGTGTAATGTTCCACTCTTGTACTTTTATCCTTTTTGTAATACATTAGGATTTGAGTTATGGCATGCCATAGTCACTAGTCAAAAGACAATCTTCCTTTTGACTTTACATTAATCTTGTTGTCTAGATTAGTTACAACTGACATTCAAAGTATGGACGGCTTTAGGATGTAGTATATAGTGTCTCATGTAGTGGTAACTAGGACTAAACCTTGTAACAATTATAAAACACTTGAGAGCAATATACATCATTCTTAAAAGTTAAAAGTTATGGCAACTTCTCTTTACTCTTGAATATTTGGATTGTATCCATCAAGATAACCTAGAGTATATGGATATAGTCCAACAAATACCTCTCCTGACTCATAAAGTCAAGAAGTTCTACAAGATAATTGAAAGAAAGTTCCCAAGGAATGTAAATAGTAGAAAGTTTGGAATGGATATAAGTAAGGTGAAGTGTTACAACTGTAACCAAATGGGACACTTTGCTAGAGAGTGTAAGGCACCAAGGACTAATGGTGGCCAAACACAATCCGAGCCAAGCTACACTAATGCAGCTCCCAGAACTAAGAAGCCAAGCCAACCAAAATAATGAGCTGCTATTGCAATTGAATAGGGAGGCTTTGACTGTAGCTTTCAGGTAGAGCATGTTTCTCCAAATCAAGCAGTGATGGTTGACCATGATTAAGTCAAGGTGTTAGATCATCTCTGTACTTCTGAATACATTACTAAAGTAAACATGTATAGGTCTTATAACTTGGAAGTGAGATCTGAACTTGAGTCTTTAAATATTTTAAAAGCTAATTTCAAAAGAGTAGAAAATGACTATAAACTTAAAATAGAATATTTAGAGAAAATAATCTCTACTCTTAATCATGAGCACACAAATTACAAGAATCAAATCAAAGATCTTATTATCAAGTTAACTGAATGTTAAGCTAAGCTTGTGATTAGCAGAGCTAGGGAAGAAAAGTGTGTTCTTTAAGAGGAACCTTCAAGAACATCATATGTTTATCATTGCATGCAAAGATTTGTTATCAAAATAGGTAGGGACTGGGATCAAATGAGATAACTACTATACACATTATTATGTGTCAGATCTCCAAGGTTTGGAACTAGTGAAGATTAGTTGCCCTTTATTGACCCTATCCAAGAAGAGGACGAAGATGAAGAGTAGGTAGTAAAGGATAAACTTAAAGTGAGTGAGAAGGTTCATCCTAATAAGGGTCACTATACTCCTGCAGAGAATAAAGAACCAAGGATGGCCAAGTCAGCTAGAAAGAATTTGATTATGGCTGCTAAAAGGAAATCAAAGAATGCCCAAGAGATCAAGATCATTTTCAATACCTAGTAAAAACAAGTCTTTATATTTGTTGGATTTGAAGTGATGAAAACTAAAAACTCAATTATTGACTCTAATACCAGGAGTCCTAGTTCAAGTTCAACCCATCCTAGTCAAAAGAAGAAGGTTGAACAAATATGCACCACTGCTATATAGCCTACACAATCTTGCTCTAATAGTAAGCCTCACCCTTAAAAGCCTGCCATATCATCTATGAAGGTGAATAAGGAAGTGGAAATAGATTAATCTGAACCTTCTACTCAATAGAAGACCCTCAGAACTATGCATGTTGAATGCATCATGTGTGATGATATAACTCATTTTGCTAAGGATTACATCTACAATCCTAAGAGTACCATCAAAGGAAATGAACTCTATCAATACTCCCCTACACTTATTACATATGGATCTCTTTGGCCCTACTAGTGTAATGAGTTTAGGAAGAACTTTATATTGCCTTGTGATAACAGATGACTTCACAAGATATACTTGGGTATTCTTTTTTAGAAGTAAGGATGGGACCTTTGCAATTTTGAATAAATTCATTCTAAAAATTAAGAATCAATGTGATTACAAGGTCAAAATCATAAAATATGATCAAGGAGCTGAATTCAAGTGATACATTTTGTGATGAAAATGGTATTACAAGATAGTATAGTGCTCCTAGAACTCCTTAACAAAATGGTGTTACTGAAAGGGGAAACATAGCCCTTATTGAGACTACAAGAACCATGCTTTTCTGACTCTAAACTGCTCATCATCTTTAAAGCATATGTTCTTAACACTACCTGTTATGTGAGAATAAGTTTTAGTAGTCAAAACTCATGATAGAACTCCTTATAAACTGTAGCACAAAAGAAGAGCTTTCAATGGTTTCCTTAGATCATTTGGATGTACATGCACCATCTTGAACAACAAAGATCATATAGCCAAATTTGCTAAGAAGGACACTTTATTGGATACTCCTCCCAATATAAGACTTATATAGTATACAATCTTAGAACTAGAATAGTTGAGTAGTCAGCTAATATGACATTCAATGAGCACATTACTAGGGTGAAAGGTTCTGATCCTAATTGACTATTTGATCTTGATTTGGTTATCAACTATTTTAACAAATCTTGTTAAGATGTTTCAAGATCTACAGGTAATACATCAGCAAGAGATACCAATCCAGGATTTGAGTTGAGAAGACCAAATGATAGAATTCCTTATGCTCTAGTGCTAACAAACCCTGCAAGTGGAAATACTATCAACACAACCATGACAAACTATTCAGTTGATACATCTGAGGTGTCAACCAATTTCAGTAATGAGGCATAAAATACAAATGAAGGGATTTACAATGTAAGAGTAGATGGAGATGGTGAAAGTGATCAGTGATTTTATGATGTTGACAACCACTCCACTGAATATAAAATCAATGATGTCACACACTATTTAGATCAAGTTACACTTGATAAATATGCTGATGTGGTGGGTGATTCTGTGAAGTCGGCAGGATCGGTAAACATCCGAGCATGTTCTTGACGAAAGGATAAACAACCAAAACCAAAAGTCAAATCAATAACAGGAACTATCAAAGATTGGTTTCATTGATAAAACCTAACGATTACAAGCTCGTTACAACATAAGAATCAAGACTCTTGGCAAGGGGAGATCGAGCATGATCTCCCCTCTCATCCGCAGCACCTAGGCTCCGGGCAGACTCCCTCTCAAATCCTTAATCTCTCTACACATTGAAACTGGTATATATAGGCCTCAGCCCATATTAGATGCGACTGGGCCCATTCGTGTGATTGGACCATGCGTATGGTTCAATTGTACGACTGGACCATGCGTATGGTTCAATCGTACGACTGGACTATGCATATCGTTCAATCGTACGACTGGACCATACTTATGGTTCAGTCTTACGAATGTCCCAATCGCATCTCTCAATCACACGACTGGTCCATTAGCATGGCTCAGTCATACGACTGAGTCTCATTCGCATATGCTCCTGCGAATGACCCGGTTTCATGTGTGTACAACATATCAGGTGTATTACATTAAGCCTAGACTATTCGACAAGTGACAGACACACTATATATGACTATATATGCTCCAACAGATTCAATACCAGATCTGAATTTCGCTAATTTAGATCTATCAAATCATCTTACTTTGATTCATCATCTGAGAATACACAAGTCCCATCCCACCATGAACATCATTGGAGATGTTGAAACTAGGGTGAGAATAAGAGTACAAACTCATGATAAAAATGTTTGTCTGCACTCTTACTTCTTGTCCCTGATTGATCCAAACAAAGTTAATGAGGCTTTGAAAGATTGAATCTATGTTGAAGCAGCGTAGGAGGAGATAGTTCAATTCAAAAGACAAAAGGTTTGAAAACAATGTCATCTTCCTCATGGGAAGATGCCAATAGGTAGCAAGTTGGTTTTTAGAAAAGAAGGATAATAGTTGACTCGTTATCAAGAACAAGGTAAAATTAGTTGTTCAGGGTACATTGAAGAATAAGGGATTGACTACACATATCTTGTTGCTCTTATGGCAAGACTTGATACTGTTATGATATTCCTTGCTTTTGTTGCATCTACGGATTTCAAGGTCTACCAACTTGATATCAAGTATGAATTTTATATGAGATGATAGATAAAGAAGTGTATGTTAAAAAAACCACTTGGTTTGATATTATCTTGATTATGTCTACAAGATTAACAAAGCTCTTTATGGGCTACATTCAGTTCAAGTAAGTGGTATGCCACACTATTATAGTACCTTGTTCAACATGGTCACAAGAGAGGTACTATTGACAACACACTATTTATCAAAGGAACATGTAATGACTTAATTCTAGTTCAAGTTTATGTAGATAACATCATCTTTGGGTCAACCAATAAGAAGATCTGCAAAGAGTTTGAAAGGCTGAAAAAGATTATATCTAAAATAAGTGCAACGGGAAAACTCAAATTCTTTCTAGGAATTGAAGTAAAGCAGGTTGACAATGGCATTTTTATAAACCAATTAAAGTACGTGAAATACATACTAACAAGATTTTATCTGACAGAGTGCAAGGTTGTTAAGACTCCCATAGCCAAAAACCATTCCTTAAAACCTAATCTTGAGGGGGGTGTTTTGATAAACATCTTTACAAGGCTATGATTGGGTTATGTAACTCACAGCCAACAGGCCTGATATAATGTTTGTCACATGCATATGTGTAAGATATCAAAGCAACCCCAATATGTCACATATGGTTACTATCAAGAAAATATTTAGATACCTCAAATGAGCTCCCAATATGCGACTTTGATATTAGTAGAATTCTAACTTCAATCTGTATGCATATACGGATAGTGACTATGATGGTTGTAACATGGCTACAAAGTGTATATCAAGGGATGTTAATTCTTTAGTGAACGGATAGTGTCACGGCAATACAAGAAACAACCCTGTGCGTCTCCATCAACTTCTGAAACTGAATACATTGTTGTTGCAAGCTGCTATGCTCAAATTCTATGTATACAGAATTAGATGCTAGTTTATTGACTCAACTTCAAGAATACTCCTATCCACATAGACAACAATAGTGTTATCTTTATCACAGAGAATCCAATGCAACACTCAAATACAAATCACATCAAAATCAGGCATCATTTGATAAAAGATAATTTTGAAAAGGTCTTGATAAAACTGGTTAAAGTTAACACAAATTAACAATATGTTGATCTGTTCACAAAAGCTTTTGATAAACAGAGATTTAAATACCTTGTATAAGCTATTATAATGATTACCTTTAAGTAGATTTTCTTAAATTAATTTCAAAATTGTTTTTTTTAAATATACGTGTCTTTAAAGTTGTTTAAGTTATCACTCATATAAGCCTTGTTTACCTTGAAATAAAATTTTTCTAAATGATAGTTGATGCGATATGGAGTGTATATATTTTGATAAAGATTTTTCGCATACATTCAGTTTTAAATGGTTATTACTAATAGTAAAGTACACACACAAAACGCAAGTGTACTTATCGTGTATAGTGATGATAAAAACCGAGTATCAATCCGTGGACACACCTAGCCTATCTTAACAACCTTAATGTTTGACCACTAGATTTGATTTTTGTTTGAGAAATGATAAGTTGCATTGATAAGATTTTTGAGGTTAAAAAAAATAATTAAAATAAAATAAAATAAGATTGAAATATTTGGATTCAAAAGCAGGGAATAAAAACTATCATTTTAATTGTAGGAAATATATTTTGAAATCTTAAGCGGTAACTTTTACCCCCAAAGGACAATTTTACATTTAGGTACTAAATTAAGATTATTAGTACTTGTTTTATTATCATATCAACATAAGTGAGACTATAACCGCTAAAACATGCATGGGTTGTGTTAGTGGTTCACAACATGTAGTTTTCTATACAAGAACACATTCAATGTCAACTATTGAAATCTACGGTTAACATATGCTGATATGTGAGAGCTTGAACTTTAATGGTCAAAATAAAAGGCATAAAAAGCTAACAGTAGCTAAAGTTGACATTTTTATATAATGTACTAGTATAATTCATCGTGTCTTGCACGCGTTAAATAAATAAAAAATTAAATAGTTCGTAATAATAATTTAAAAATTATAAGTTGATATTTTTAAATAAGATATGATTGGAGTTACGTATAACTAAATAATTCAAGTAAAAACAACTATAATATCATTTTAACTTTTATTTTATAAGGTTGTGTTTTTTATTTGTTTTTTTTTAAATGTTTTTTTAGTTTCATTAAAAAGAATCATCTTTTTATAACTTAGAAAAAAGCAATTGTAATATAGTTCGTATTTAAAGAAATTTGTTCAAGAAAACTTTTGTATCTTATATATTTTAAAGTGTTTTTTTCTAAATTAAAAACTAGTTTTTAATTCTTACAAATTTTTTATTTGAAAATACTTTAAATAAAATATTTACTATACATACTAATATCATTTATTAAGAGAGAGACAAAAGAATAAAAATAAGAGAGTCTAATATGTTGACATATGTCATCTCTAAAGTTCTTTTATTATAAAAAACTAGGTTATAATCCCCTGAAATACACGGGATAAATAAATTTACTCTTACATGTTTTATAATATAAAAAGTTATGTAAAAAATATTGTGTATTATACGGATTGAATAAACATATGTATTACACATTTGAAAATTTGAAGTTAATATATTTGAAATTGTAATTATGAATAGTTATTAATTAGTTAATAACTATTATAGCATTAATAATTAAAAGAAAAGAGAAGCGGAAAAACAAATTATTAGATGACTTAGAATAATGATAAGTGTTCGGATTTATTTTTATTCATTAGTATAGAAATATAATAGATGATAGAACATACCATATTTATCTCCATTCAAAACAACCATGAATTCATAAAAAACATGACTTTACGTTATTTAACGTGTAAAGTTCTTACATGATTTAACTCTTTTCAAAACCATTTAAGCTTCACACAATTTAGACCAAAAAACTTTTGTAACATTTAAATACGAGACATAGAACCCACCTTGATCATATAAACAATCATGATATGTATTTGTTTGAGCCAGATACATCCGAAAATATTTTTCTTGTCAACACTATCCATCTCTAAGCTAACTCCATCTCTAAGAATAAGCTTCATGGGTAGAATTAAACTCATGACCTCCCTTGTGGAGTTTGAGTTGCAACCAACTGAGAGAGTTTCATTTTGTATTTAATTATAAATGAGTTGTTACTTAAGTTACTATTCAAACATTGTAAATTGTTAGTAACTAAGAATTTTCTCCTGTGCGATGCAACAATAAACGTGTGGATTAAGAACTAAAAAGTTTATGTATATTATTATTAGTGTAATTATATAAAAAGTGCATGTGTATCACACAAATAAAACTATGATAGTGCATGTTATCGTCCGAATCTGAGAAAATTAAATAATAATGATGATATGATATCATAATAATTTTTTTAGGTTGAATACATACATACACATGTGCTTTTAAGTGTACTAGACCCAAGCCTACTTTTAAAAAATCTATAAACATTAATAAAAGAAGGTTTTTGAAACCTCCCGCCTAAACCTGGTTGCCTCCATCCCTTTTTATTCTTTCTAAACCAAAACCCTAGATTAAAATCACCATCTTTGATTGTCGCTTATACCCAATCGTTCGAACACCATGTTAGTTTCTTCCCTAAATCTTTCAATCTACTTCCTTAATCTTCATAAATCTTTCAATCTTCTTCCTAAATCTTTCATCTATCGTAATATTGTAAGTCATTCGTTCGATTGCATATGTATCTGAGTGGAAGGGTAAGTTACGATAAGGGCTTTGTTTAACAAAATCCTACCCCAACTCTATTGCTCAAGATTCATCTTCTTAACATCAACTGCAGCTCGGAGTTCCATGGATATCACCAGTTTGAAACCGTAAGATTCCTCACTGATAAACGACTTCAACTTTTTCACCCATGATTCTTTTAAATTGTTCTTGAACTACCTATTAACATAACACCTTTCGTTGATTTCATTTTTGTGTTCCTTCAAGTATTGTTAGGATTAACACTACAACTTTCAATTGAGTTATTCACATACTACTCACATCCATAAATCTTAAATCTTGAACCCTACATTTTTTTACTTTACGTCATCAAACATAATCCTTTATATGGCTATTTTTTCCATCTCTCTTTGAATTGTTATAATCATGGAGTTGATGGGTAAATTATATTACTAAAACATCCTATGCTACATGATTCATAATTATAATTTTGTTTTGTGGATCAACATTCAATGTTATTAGTTTCTTATTGTATTTGGCCTTGTGCATATGTTCTGTGAGTTCACTTAATTTAATAATTGAAGGTTCTTAAATTGTATTTATGCTATTGAAGGTTCTCAGATTAGTTTTTTCCATATATTTTATGCAATATTAAGGTTAGTTGTTTTTAGAAACAGGTTTTGTCTGATTGTGTGTCTTAATTATGATTGTTTGATTAATGATTATAAATAAACATTGCATGATGAATTGATGCCTTACTTTGAGCTGTTATGTGTTAATTTTCTAAATTCCATCTATAACTTTAAAATATTATTTTATGTTTTTTTTCTTGCAAACATTATACATCTGTGTTGCTATCAAAATTTTCCTTAGATATAAGTGATTCCTTTTCTGATAATCTCAATACTTAGTGGTGATGCTATGAATAAATCACTAGGCAAATGCAACCAATTATTTAACATACTTTTATTAATAAATTTGCACATTTTAGTATAGTTTGTTTTTTTGTCTCTCAATAATCTATATATTGTTTTGTTTTCCCACATCTAAAGCGGAGAAAAGATGATGCAAATAAAGTAAACAATAGTTTGAAGAAAGTGAATGCTAACATGTTGTGCCGGTCGACTGCTGAAGAGGGAGTGGAAGACCCCTGAATGGTACACCAAGCCTATTTAAATGCTTTTGTACTCCCAAACCATTGTCAGTTGGAAAGGTAAGTTGCTAGAGAATCCGTGTTATTGTTACAATGTTTTTGTTGGAATTCATTCAAATGCTAATTATTTTCACACTTTCATATCAATTGATGCAAGGCTAAGGCATCCGGCATAAGGATATTATTGATTTTTTTTCTTTATCCATTATTATTTTTTAAGATCATTTAATTCTGTTGTGTCTTATTGAACAATAGTTTGATGATATGTTATTAATTGTTTTTGCACAATTTTAGAGTTTTGTTCTTTTCACTTCTTTGAATAATTAGTCTGCAGTTGAAGTTTTTCACAAAGCTTGTACTGTTGCAATTTTAACATCCACATCGAAGGTAACAGTTTTAACATGATTGTTACTATTAATGTTGCTATATAAGGTGGTTTAATATTTACTTTACAAGTATGCAAATTATACTATGGGATAAAGGCAAGGTATCTCTCATCTCATTTTTTCAAACCCTACTACATGAGTGAACTTATTGTATGTATGTTTGTTTGTTTAATAATATTGGAATTTGAGCCCATTTGAAGTTAATGTTGTAGTTATTTAAGAACTGAGTTGATCATGATTGTTGTTCTGTTTTTTCTTTTAATTGCTTTTAACCAATTTCAAATCTTAAAATCATCGAATAAATCCTAGCAAGAAAATTTGATACATGTTTCTTGCTAACTACTAATGATCAAGTTCAGCCTTTTATTTTCTTGCAACTAAGATTGTGCGAGAATATAAATCATAAAATTATATAGATATATGGGTCTCATTTACTTGATTTGAAGAGAAACATTATGAGATCCATTGTTAGGGACCGTGTACTGGACGGAGTACTAAGTGATCTATGTGTATACCAACTCAAATAGTACGGAATCCTATTTGATTAGCGATCCAATCAATGAGAACGTTAACTTGATAGATATACGAATAAACTAAACGTTAAGAACGAATAGGAATCTATCAACTTTCTTGGACGTTCTGGACGGCTAGGGTACGAGTAGGAGTCGAAATATTGAAAGTGTTACGTTTTCCCACGAATTAAGTGGTATTTATAGGTTAGGGTTAGTCAATCGTACGACTGGACCATTAACATGGTTCAGTCGTGCGACTAAAGCATGCGACTGAGTCAATCACACGACTGAGGGTTCAGTCGTGCGACTGAGTCATCCATATGTCTCAATCGTGCGACTAATCCAATCTCCTAGTTCAGTCGTGCGGCTGGTCCATTGGCATGAAGTTTCATGCGTATGGTCCATTAGCATGGCCCATTCGCATGAAGACTTCATACGACTAAGTTTGAATATGTTTCTCATCATTACTTGACTAAGATCTATTCAAACAACCACAAACCTATAAAGTTGGTTCAATATGCTTTATAAATGATAAACATTAAAACATACACTAAAACATTAAACATTAAGGTTAACAACCACATATTATATTTCATTCAACTCATTCATTTCATTACATTTAGGACATGACAAACATATTACATTAAGATCGTAAACTAGGTACATATGGATCAACAAACTCCCCCTTGGACCTAGTTTCCTTCATTGTCTAGCATCCTTTGTTAGCTCGTCAAACTTTTTATGCCTCTCCTCGATTGTGACTCTAGCATGTATCTCGATTGCAAAACAGAGTCTTATCATGTTCTGAATTGGAGGGTCAGTACAATATCTTGCGGATCATAGAATAATGGCCACCTGTATAAAGTATAAACATCACTAGCTGACAGGTTGGTTAGCCACATTGGGTCAAATACCCGGATGGTCTCCATTTGGCACTCTTTCTGTAATACTATGACGTTTCTCCTATTCGCCAGTCATAATACCACCACTTGAAGTGGGGAGTGAAGTGCTGTGGCATTTCCCTCATAGGGATCTTTGACATAGTATGCGAAGGACTCCACTTCAGTACCACTTTGGGTTTCCCAGTCCTTGGGTCCACCTCTGACCTTCGAATGTACTCGTAGGTTGTTGAGGCTTGAAATTAACACATCGTGTGTGGTATTCTTTCTTCAACGCAGCTTCAAACCAGCCTGACATCTTCCTGGGGTCAGGATACAGCAGGTTCAGGCGTGCAACTGGTTGAGCTCAAAACCAGGGAGAGTCTTAAGATCATGTGGAATCTGAAGTACTCGATTCCCTTCTCCCTCTTCACAACTATACATTAAGATCCTCAAAGTAAGCCCATGCTATAATCTTGCCAGACACCTTTAGATGCTTCTTTACTTTATAGAGCATGGTGTAGGCACTCGGCTTTGGCGCCGTGCGTTGGGCACAGATCTATGCAAAACAAGCCGCCCATTCAGACTTTTTGTTCTCAACATCAGAGTCAGAGGCTTGGGCTTGGCTTTCTGATTTCTTGGTTTCCCTCTCCATCGCATCCAATTTAACATGCATATCACTGTCGAGTGTATCTCCAAAATCAGGAACCATATTTCCCTCTCGATCAGTATATTCCAAATAGTGCTATGTTGTGATGTCTTCAATCTCTATCTCATCAACATCGTTGAGCTCATCATCACTAGCAACATCGATGGTAGGGGCATCCTTAACCAATTCATCCAGGTTTAACCGGAACATTTCTGCGAGTTGCTCTTCAGTGAGGTTGTGAATAATTTCTCCTTCTTCGGGAGTATAGCTTACCGATCTCCTTACAATCCCTTGCAGATCAAGTATTATTGTGAGTTGAGACTTGATCTGCTGAAAGGGAGCAACATCGTATTCATCTTACTGATATTGTGGATGTTTGTCTTGAATCATGTGTTCCTCTGCTGTCGGGGTTGATGTCGAGGCACCCTGATCTTGATTCTTTTTGGTCCGCATCTCACTAGCTTCTTGGGCACCTAAAGTAGATGGATCTCCTCCTTCATTTTCATCTCCTCCATCCTCTGTGTCGTCCTCATCCTCTTCATCATCATCCTCTTCATCATCGTCATCACCATCGTCATCATCTTCTCTGATCTTCAGAGGATCTTCTTTGGATCCTTTAAGCTTGAGCATGATAGATCTGTTAGATGACTCCAACTCTTCAATCTTCTTTGCTGATTCGGCTTTATGCTCTTTAAGTTGGGCGATCTCCTCTGCCTGCTGAGAGATCTGCAGTTAGCTCCATCAACTGTCGTAGCTGAGCAGTCTTCTCGTCATCGGCAACTAACAGCTTCAGCACTATACGATTAAGTGCCGACAACTGTTCCTCTACCCTACTGAGAGGTAAAGGTGATCCAGTGGTGAATGTGGTATGGGATGAGGGACCGGCTTGGTGACTGGTGGTGGTGGAAGTGGTGTATATTGGTGGTGGTATATGTGTGGGTGGTGATGGGTAAGCTGTAGTGGTGGAGGAAGTGGTGTAGATAAGTGGTGGAGTGGTTGTGATAGTGATGATGGGTGAGGTGGTAGTAGTGGTGATGGTAGCTGTGGTAGTGGTAGTGGGTGGAATTGTGGTAGTGGTGATGGGTGGAATGGTGGTAGTGGTGGCTGTGGTGGTGGTAGTGATGAATGCCATCCTCCTCCTCTTAGTCTTCAACCCATGGGGATGAGCCATCCTTTTTCTCCTCATGCCCCTTGAGGTGGATGCTCTCATTGGGATGCTGCTGGGTTGATCAGGTGTGTAACTGGGATCTGCACCAGTCTCCACAGACTCGCTAGGGCGTCCTCCAACCTCCCGAATACCTCGGTCGGTGGCAACGACCCTGCTGCCCACTGTCCCGGTCAGTGGCTCCTCATCACTCTCCTCCCCTCATCAGGAGGGCAAAAATCCTGATGGAAACTGGTGGTGGTGGCATCTCCATGAGTGGGTAGTGGAGGTTTAACATGTGCTGTGGTGGCCCTAGATGCAGCAGGGCAAAGTCTCCACCAGTGCCACGGTCATCATCATCAGAGTCATCAGATGGAAGAGAAATCTGTTCAACATCTGAGTCACTCTCCTCGTGGCGCCATTTACACCTTGTCGGCGCCATGTAATCCTCCCGGGCCAGGTGCCCGAACAGTCTCTTTACAGTGGGCTTTACTTGCTTGCCCCTGTAGACCTTCATCCTCCCGAGAGTGGTGTCATCCATAATCTCGAGAGATACTGCATCGTGGCTCTCCTTGGGTAGTGATGGAATCTTCTCATCAATAATCATCTGTAAAAATCTTGGGTACATTCAAAAGCCTTCCTTTCCTTTGGCTTCCATATTCTCGATCAGGTATGCAAATATCATGTTGGAGAAGCTGAAGGGGTGATTCAGCACCATGCCACGTAGGCATTCTGGATTTGGTCAGACAAGTCATCAAATCCACCCCTTCGTGAAGCAATGCACTTCAGTATAACATGAGCTAGATACTTGAACTGGGGACACAGGTTGCTTTTATTGAGCACACCTGCATTGATGTCCCCAGAGTACCTCATCCGAAGAAAACATCCCCTCACAGTCAGCGGGTATAACCTGGTTGGTGAGCAGCATCATCACCCAAGTCCAGTACACGTCGAAGGTTTGCCGCTGAAACCTCTATCTCTTGCCCAAGGATGGTGCTCCGAATGCTATATGGCTCACTAGATCGATCAACCGATGCACCCTCCCAGAAGGCCTGTTATATAGACCTATAGGGAGTGCATGGTGTAGATATCGCTCTGTGTATCCTTGATCTCTTTAGGAAAGCAATGATGCCAACAAACTCGGCAGCGTTCCGAGTGGTGGCGTCCAAATGAGCACAAATATTGTGCTTAGTGTTGATGGTCCACCGATCTGCCATGAATCTGTAACACAAGACACATATATATCAGATCAGCACATAACAGAAAGCACTTCACTCTAAACTATTTGAGATTAGTCTAGTTCAATCGTGCGATTGAACCATACGACTGAGTTCAGTCGATTGACTTATCATGCGATTGAGTTCAATCGGGCGACTAATTCAGCGATTGAGTTCAGTCGGGTAACTAAGCCAGCGACTGAGTTCAGTCGGGTGACTGAGCCTACGACTGAGTTCAGTCGGGTGACTGAGCCTACGACTGAGTTCAGTCAGGCGACTGAGCTCATACCCCTCGTTTAATCGGCCGACTGAGTCATTCGCCCAGCTCAGTCGTGCGATTGAAGTTCATCAGGTGACCAATCACATGACAGATTGTCTGTTCGATTCAAATTCAAATTTTGAGCAAATCTTAATATTAGAGATCGTGGTTTGGCTCATTAGACTTGCAATCACCCTACTTAGCACCTAATAACCTTGATTTCAACATTTTACTTAGTTTTATTAGTTTATTAATCCAATAAGTCTCGGTTCTATGTTAGGGCCGAATTCAGTAATTTAGGGCACAAATTGACTGCGATTTGGGTAGATTGCACCGCATTGTACCTGTATAAACACCAGCAATTGTCAGAATACAATAATTTGAAGTCAAGTAAGGTCAGAAGAAAATTTGGCAGAGTAACGACACTATAGGAGATTTTAGGGCGAATAAGGAGTGATGAGTATATGCGATCGACTATAGCCCAATTTATACTGAATCTGGTTTCAATCGAGCGACTGGATCCATTCGCTCTTTTCATTCGGGTGATTGGATCTGAGCCATGCGATTGGTTTAGTCGATCACATTCAGTCGACCGACTGGGTTTCAGTCGGGCGGCTGACTCATTCGAACAACTCCATTCAGAGACTGGCTCAATCTTGTAAGCCATTCGTGTGAATGGTTTATACTCATGCTCCATTCGGTTGTCTAGTGCATAAGTATGGTCCAATCGTACGACTGGTCCATACTCATGGTCCAGTCGAGCGAATGGATCATACTCATGATTTTGACTTTATGACCATTTGTCATTTAACCCCTTTTAACTTTTGATTAAACATTTTGAGCATTCGATCATCTCAGACATGATCATTTTAACGTTGAAAACTTTTGATTACCTCAGTCGTGATCCTTTTAAACAAAACACATTGTGTCATCTCAACGTGACCCATTTAACATTGAAAACATGTTTGGTCACCTCAGACGTGACCCTTTTAAGTAATTAAATCCCAGATTGAACACCACGACATAGTCCGACATATAACACTAAATTGACTAAAAGTTAAAACAAAACAAAAGAGCTAACATTAAAAGACAAAACTAAAATGTTTTCGTGATTTTGTGTGAGGTGGAAATCCTAAGATAGAAATCTAACTATTTGTTTCTTGAACAGGTTGCTTCAAGTTATTTTGACCATAAGTGGAATGATTCATTATGAAATCATACAGGTAATCAACTCATTCAGGACGTGTTACCAAAATCATTTGATGCTAGATTCTTTTTTTCGTCGAGAGTCATTAGCAAATTTAGGAAATCATACTAGTACTATAAGATGCACACATTGATTTGGACTTTCAGGAATTGCAGCCACGATGATTGTCAGTATACTTGTCCACTTAGATCCATACACAGACTTTTGACACATATTGGTGATACATTAGGTTAATTATTTCAACAAGCATTTGTGGATCCCACGCTTATATGGTAATCAACCTTCCCCAAGAGATTTTTGAGCGGTCTAACGGGTATTTTGACAAGAAGAAACTATTCTTAGAGCTTTCAAAGAGAAGCCAAGCCTTAGGTCAGTGCTACCATACAGCAGAGAGGTGGCAAACAACAATGAATTCTAGAATATATATATATATATAGGTTATGCTTATCCTCAGGTCAGTGCCACCGCACAACAGAGAGGCACATAACCTATCTTCTTGTTTGTGAAATTTTATTCTTTTTGCACAAATCGCACTAATAACATGGGTTATTAGTTTGATTGCCTTTTGTATTTTTCATCATGTGCTTTGCTCATATATTGGTCATCCGCACACATTTGTGGCGTTTATTTTCCTCGTCACCCCTTATTGGAACTCTGTGGATTGTGTTAACCAATGATAAGATGATAACCCACAGCTTGTTTAACAACTTAGTTTGATCTTGAGATCACCAACGAGGTCTACTTATCTATTGTGTTAAATCTACCGACACATCATCTAATGGTCTAGCAACCTCTAGGTCCACTTTCTCCGTGTTACCTTAGTAGTAACTAGTTTTACTATCATTTTTCCTTTTATATTGCTCAGACTTCTCAGACTTCTCAGACTTATACTTTGAATTACGCATCTAATTCAATTTAATCTTTTAAAGTCCCAAATGCTTTGTTCCTATGTACTATTATTTTCCATAGTCGTTGAATCAGTTTCACAGATCCGATCTTATTTCTATCAGCTTGCCTATCCTCCTCCCTTGTTTTTTAATACTAACTTAACCTATTCTCCCCCTAAAATTCAAAAACCGTAAACGATTTGCGTTTTTAGGATTTTCATTGGCGAAGAAATAAAAAAACACCAAAATTAATTGAATAAAAGAAACTAAAATAAAAGAAAACAAAAGAAAATAAAAGAAAAATGGACTTGACACATTGGACTAAACATGTTCATCTTCTAGAATTACATCACTTTTCTTTTTAACACTGCTGACCTCTAACAGATATAGAAAACGTGTTTTATCAAAGGCTTTTGTGTAGAGGTCAACGCGTTGGAAATTCGTATTTATTTTAACAACATCGATTAGATTCTTTTCAAAACAATCATGTATAAAGTGATATTTAATTCCGATGTGTTTGTTCTTAGGATGTTGGACATGATTTTTAGTAACGGCTATTGCAGCAGAATTATCAACAAATATAGGGGTGTTAGAAAATTTTAGACCATAGTCCCGCATGTACTGTTGAATCCAGATGATTTGAGAACAACAACTTGCCTCAACAACATATTCAGCTTCACAAGTTGACAACGCAACTGATGTTTGCTTCTTACACTACCACGTGACTAATCATCTCCCAAAGAATTGACATCCTGCTGAGGTGGATTTGTAGTTCATCTTGCAGCCGCCATAATCCAAGTCACTGTGCGCGGTAAGCTCAAAATCATCGTCATGAGGATACCACAACCCAAGTGTTGGTGTACCCTTCAGATAACGAAATATCTTCTTGACCCCTATAAGATGGTTAACTTTTGGTTTCATCTGATATCTTGAACAAAGACATGTCGCATACATGATATCAGGTCTTGAGGCAGTGAGGTACATTAGGGATCCAATCATTCCGCGGTACATGGTGGTATCAACCAGATCACCATTCTCGTCGGGTGCTACATCATGGTTTGTAGTAAGTTGAGTCCCAGTTGCGGAATCATTCTCCATGTCAAATCGATTGAGAATATCTCCTACATACTTGGTATGATGTAGACTATCCCCTTTGGTGTTTGATTCACCTGTAACCCGAGAAAGAACTTTATCTCTCCCATGGCACTCATCTCAAATTCTGCCTTCATTACTGCTTCAAATTCTTTACATACGTCTTCGTTCTTGGAACCGAAGATTATGTCATCACATAAATCTAAACAAGCAACAGATCACAATCCTTTACTTTGATGAACAGTGTACAGTCAATTACACCTCTGTGAAATCCGTGTTTCACAAGGTGAGTTGAGAGTTTTTCATACCATGGTCTCGGGGCTTGGTGAAGCCCGTAGAGAGCCTTATCCAGTTTGTAAACTCTGTCCTGATGATATGGATCCTCAAATCATTCAGGTTGGCTGGCATACACTGTTTCCCGGATTTCACCATGAAGAAATGCACTTATTACATCCGGTTAATATACTTTAATCTTCATGTAAGAGGCATAGGCTAGAAGATACGGAAGCTTCCATTCTCGCCACAGGTGCAAATACTTAATTGTAATCAATTCCCTCGACTTGCCGAAATCCTTGAACTACAAGTCGAGCCTTGTTCCTGATTATGACCCCTTGGTCATCGTTCTTACATTTCAAGACTCACTTGTTGCCAATGAACTTAGCACGTTTAGGTCTACACCAGTGTCCATACCCCTGTAACTAACTGATTGAACTGAAAGTTCTTCTTGCATGGCACTCACCCATGCCTCATCATTAGGGCTTCACTTACGTATTTTGGCTCAAACTGAGACACAAAACAACGATATCACCATCGTGAAGGTATCCCTTTTTCCATTACCGAGGCATATCAGCTGAGTATAGCTGATTTCTCGTCTGAACTCTAAACGATCTGACATCCCCAATGACATTTTCCAGAGGATGATGACATTTACGTGTGATCCAAGAATGTGGGAACAACTACCTCAGAAAAGATTATGACGTTTGGTTCTGTATCTGAGGCAGTAGGAGTGTGAGGTTCCGAAGAATCAGAGGCATCTAAGTCGATGCTTGTGAACTTGCAGTAGTTGTAACATGTTGCTCCCCTGATTGTTCTGATCATTGGCCAGGCTTCATCGTCAAGGAGAGTCACTACCTCGGTGCTCCCCCTGAATGATTACGCAATTCACCTATGAACCAGATGATGTTGAGTCTTGTGATGGTGTGTTTAAGACATCATACATCATTTTGGCTGCTAACTCATCGTCAGAAGTGGAGAGAGGAATGTTGAAGGACTTGGCGAATCCATCATAGTCGAAAAAGAATGCGGGTCCTTTCCTAGCAGGAGGGGTGGTGTATCTCTGAACATCCACGTTACACCATACTTCTACTTGACCCATTGAGTTGTTGTAAACTCTCTTATTCAGTATGTTGTATCCTAGAAAAATTCCCTCTTCAGCCTTCTCGCTGAACTTACCTTCCTGAGTTTTCTTCAATAATGTGCAAGGTGTGCCAAAAGGTTCGAGATGCTCTAGATTTGGTTTACGTCGTTGAAGTAACTCGTAACACGTCTTGCCATGGCGTTTTACTATTAGAACTCGATTTAACATGTAACACGCATTGGGAACTGCCTCATTCCAAAATTGGATAGATAGTTTCGAGTCTGCTAGCATTGTCCGTGCTGTCTCTATTAAGCTACGATTCTTTCTCTCAGCAACTCCGTTCATCTGAGGAGTGTAGGCTGAAGTGAACCGGTGCACAATTCCCTTTTCTTGGCAGAACGCCTCCATCCATTGATTCTTGAACTCGGTTCCATTGTCTGAGCGTATTGTCTTACCTTCAGCTTGTAAAGTGACTCCAGTCTAGTTACTAACTCTTTGAATGACTCAAATGTTTCTGATTTTGATTTCGGAAACTCACCCAAGAGAATCTTGAGTAGTCATATGTAACTACATAGTAGTACAAGTCGCCTGGATGCTTTTTGTACTGACTGGACCAACAGATCCATGTGAAGAAGCTCAAGAGGCATTTCTATGGAATTAACTTTCTTTCTTGCCTTAGAACTTCTTAGTCTGTTTGCCTTTCTTGCAGGCAACACAAAAATCCGGAGTTGGAAGTTTTTGACGTTTACTCCTCGCACTAGATCATTCTGGATCAGTGGTTCATCTTTCGTGGATTGATGTGCCCCATTCTCCTATGCCAGGAGATAGAATCCTTCTCAGTAGCTTTTGACAAGAAGCATTGAACTTGGTGATCCATTGTGAGGCCTTTGATAGATCCAAGACGTAAAGGTCATTATATCTTGAGGCTGACATTAAGACTGGTCCTCCGGAATCACATAATCTTTTTTCAGGACATAACACTTCTTATTGTCGAAAACTACCTTAAATCCCTTGTCACTGTAAGGCCCCATTCCTGGAGACCTCACAATTAATCATTCACAGCATTAAATACATTAAACATTTAAATTTACAAGCTTAAGCGACAGAATTATTTTAACAAAAAGCCATTCATTTCATAAAAACACTGTTGTTGAGCAATACACTATGTTTAACCGAATACAAAAGAATTGTTTAATTTCATACAAACACCAACAATAAAAGTATGATGGATGTCATCTTTCCCTGCCGAGTAGTTCTCCCTCATGCCACCTCAGCAATGTTTACCTGCCAACTGAAAATGTACAACAGTCAGCGTTGCTGAGTGAGTTCTAGTTTTAAAAGTAATAAAATGCTTTCTGTAAGGTATACATATGAAAATACTCTTCTGTGAAATTTATCTCTTATACGTGAGCACGCATTAACTATACAACCAGATAATGCTTCTTCTCTTTTACTGTATGTCATGGTTATTTTGTACTCTTTTATCTTTATCTTTCACTGTCTATGTGGACTAATGAGCAATACCCTAAACTATATGCGCGGGGGAAACTGGTGTTGGGCCCTGTCACCCCAATGGGGCACTGATTATTGTATACTAGGCCGGCCCAGTCACCTAGGGTACGCTGCAAAGGTACGCTAATCTCAATGACGCCCCGTGTGCATAAAGGGTAGCTAACCCGCATCACAGTTGAGCTAACGAAAACAATGGCGTGCACTCCTATAAGCTTGCAAGACTTGTTAACATTATTTAAGTTCCACTTCTCTTCTTAATTGGCTTTTGCTTTATTATTAGTAATACTTTACGTTACGATAATAAACACACACGTAAATCATACATAATAGTAATATATAATAATACGGAACAATCATAAAAGAATCATCATCATGCATAAAACTAAGCATTATAAAGCTAGTCAAACCTTGGTTAAAACCCGATAGCACAGACTCCCAAAAATTTCATAATAAATTCTGAGTGTTTAAGCGCACCAATAATATTGGGTGCATGAGCCCTGTTTGGGCGCTTCTCACTATGCAGGCGGCATCAGCCAACACTTAACGCTTTAACACTTAGGCGCAATGAATATTCGGGCATATGGTCTATTCGGACGCATGGAACTTAGGCGCATAGCCATTCGGACGCATGAACACTTAGGCGCATGGCATTCGGATGCATGAACACTATCGGGGTGCATGGCCTGACACTTAGTCATCCAATTACAAATTCAAGGCGCATGAACCACTGTTCAGGCGCGATGAGTTACACTTCAAACATTTCTAAGGCATTTCCAAGCGCATGAACCTTATTTAGGCGCATGAACCTTCTGCTCAACATGTTTTAGGATATTTTTGAAACCCAAACATCAAGCCTATTTGTTCTAAGCTTACCAAGGTCATTCTAAGCATGAATAACATAATAACACCTAAGGAACATCATCAACATGCATAATACATACGAGTATACATACACAACATTGTAAAATGTTTTTAAATACATTTTCAGCCCCAAAGAGTTTAAAAACAGTAAAACCGGGGTCTAGAAACCACCTGGTGCAACTTTGGGTGTTGTCTCTTATTCTAACCGTATGCGAACGAGCTCTAACACCTACAAACCCACCAAACAAATAACACACACACGAACACACCACACAAAAATACATAAGCATATAACCGAGACAAAACCCATCATAAACACTTAAAACCCATGAATTCTTACCTTGAATTCATCCTCTTCTTCTTCTTCTCTTCAAACCGTAGGTTCTCTACCCCTCTATCTCAAATCCGATGGAAAAAGGTGATGTGAAGAGAGGGTGGGCGGCATGCCCACCTTTACACCACATTTGTACTTTTGTCCCCTTTTACATTTTTAACCCTCAACTTGGGTTATTGATGTCTTTTTTTATTTACTTTAATAGAATAACCGGGTGTTACAGTCCACCTCCTTATTTAGGTTCATCCCCGAAACCTATTATTCCTCAAACAGATGAGGGTAATGTGCCTCATCTCCGCCTTAGTCTCCCATGTAGATTCGGATCCTTCCTGTACTTCACTTACACACACAAGAGGAAACACTTTATTTCTCAGCCTCTTCTTTTCTATCGATGATTGCCACTGGTGCTCCACATAATTGAGTCTTTCGTACTATCGATATCATTCAGTGAACAATCATGTCTTCATCAGCTAAGCACTTTCTCAGATGAGATACCATGAATGTCAGGTGAATTCACTTAACTCATCTGGTAACTCCATCTATAGGCCACCTCTCTACTCGAGCAATGATTCGAAAAGGGCCTATATACCTTGGGCTCAATGCCCAGCTTCCGAATCGGATAATACCTTCCATGGTCAGACCTTCAACATAACCCGGTCACCCACTGGAACTCAATCGGTTTGCGTCGTCTATCAGCATACGATTTGTCTATCTTTGGCTGCCTTCATGAAGGATTTGATATTCTCAAGCTTCTTAGTCGTAGCCTTGATTACCTCGACACTCCCCAATTCCTTCTGACTAATATCACCCCAAAAAACGGGTTTTCTGCATCTCCTACCGTATAGCATCTCATATGGTGGCATACCAATACTGGCATGATAGCTGTTGTTGTATGAGAATTCAGCTAACGGTAAGTGGTCATCCCAACTTCCCCCAAAATCAATCACACATGCCCGAATCATGTTTGGGGATGATAAGCCATGCTAATATGTAACCTCGTCTCCATGGCGTTGTTGAATTTCTTCCAAAATTTAAATGTAAACCGGGTGTCACGATCAGACACAATAGACACTGGCACACCATGACGAGTTACAATTTCCTTGATAATAGGCCGCCAACCTCTCAGATGAATATTCTCGCGGATTGGTAGAAAGTGAGCACTCTTCGTCAGACGGTCAACAATCACCCATATGGCATCGTACCCCTTCGGAGTACGCGGCAACTTCGTAATGAAATCCATGGTGATGTGCTCCCACTCCATTCCGGTATATCTAAAGGTTGAATCTTCCCATACGGCTTCTGATGTTCGGCCTTCACCTGTAAGCAAGTAAGGCACTTACTCCACATACCCTACCACATCGCGCTTCATACCCGACCACCAATAATCTTTCTTCATATCTTGATACATTTTCGTGGCACCAGGATGAATGGAGTATCGAGTCTTGTGAGCTTCATCCATAATCTTCACTCGTAGATCCCCAAAACGAGGAATCCACACCCGTCCGTATCGGGTTTTAACACCAAGTGTGTTTTCACCCAATTCCCTAACCAGACCCCTCATTCTTTCCGAGTTTAGATGATCTTCTTTCAGTGCCTCATCTTGAAACTCTTTGACTTGCTTCATTACATCAGAGGTCATGATCAGTTGATATGCTTTCACCTGAATCGGCTCGGTCTCTCTTTTCGGCCTAGGGCATCAACCACCACATTGGCCTTGCCCGGATTGTAGTGGATCTCACAATCATAATCTTTTATGAGCTCTAACCACCTCGTCTGCCTCATGTTCAGATCTTTTTTCTCGAAGAAGTACTTCAAACTCTTGTGGTCAGTGAATATGGTGCACTTCGTCCCATAGAGATAGTGCCTCCAAATCTTTAGTGCAAAGACCACGACTGCTAGCTCCAAGTCATGAGTAGGGTAATTGACCTCATGAGCATTTAATTGTCGGGATGCATAGGCTATAACCTTCCCTCTCTGCATTAACACACACCCTAACCCCGAGTAGGAAGCATATGAATAGACCACCAAATCCTCGCTTCCTTCGGGTAATGACAAGACAGGAGCTTGAGTCAACCTTGCCTTTAACTCCTCTAATGCTTTCTCTTGAGCTTGACCCCATACAAACTTCAAATCTTTCCGGGTCAACTTGGTTACTGGAGAAGCGATCTTGGAAAAGTCTTGAATGAATCTTCTATAGTAGCCGCCAAACCCAAGAAACTACGAATCTCGGATGGCGTCTTCGTGACTTCCATTGCATAACCGCCTCCACCTTTGCCGGTTCCACATGATTCCGTCAGGATTCACCATATGACCCAAGAATTGAACTTCGCACATCCAGAACGTGCACTTGGAGAATTTGGCATACAACTTCTCCCTTCTTAATGTCTCCAACACCTCCGAATGTGACCGGCATGCTCTTCTTCGCTCTTTGAGTAGATCAGGATATCATCAATGAACACAATCACTGATCTATTAACATCGGCCGGCACACTCAATCATCAAATCCATAAAGGCAGCTGGCGATTAGTTAGACCAAAAGACAAACGAGGATCTCGTAGTGTCCATAACGCGTACGGAAAGCTGTCTTAGGAATGTCTTGTTCCTTCACCTTCAATTGATGGTAGCCAGATCGTAGATCTATTCTCGAGAACCAACTGGCACCTTGGAGCTGGTCGAACAAGTCATCAATCCTTGGTAACGGGTACTGATTCTTCACCGTCAACTTGTTCAGCTCTCGATAGTCAATGCACATTCGCATACTTCCGTCCTTTTCTTTACAAACAATATTGGAGCACCCCACGGAGAGATACTCGGTCGAATGAATCCCTTATCCATTAACTCCTGCAATTGGCTTATGAGTTCCTTCATCTCAGTCGGAGCTAATCGATATGGTGCTTTGGCAACGGGTTGAGCACCAGGTATCAAATCAATTTTGAACTCAATCTCGCGTCCGGTGGCACGCCGGGTAAGTCTTCCGAGAATACGTCCGGAAAGTCGCACACCACTGGTACCTCAGATAATTGCGGTACTGACGCTTCCACATCTTTTACGTATGCCAAGTAGGCACTACATCCACGTTTCATGCACTTCCCCGCCACCGCCATCGAAATCACCTTCGGGATCGTAGTACCGCGATCTCCATAAATCGAACCAAACTCCATCAGCGCAAATAATCGAATCATCTTCTTCGACATACGATGTTTACTTCAGAGGTTGCTAACCAGTCCATCCTAGTACTACATCAAATCCACCTAGGGGCATCACGTGTAACCTAGGAGCAAACCTATGACCTTCTAGTTCTATAGCACAGTCCTCTATCACATCAGTAATTCTAGTGGACTTACCAATACCGGTTTCTACATCGAATTGTTCAATGACATTTCTATTTCTAATAGGCAACTTAGCATAGAAAGTAGTGGAAATAAAATCCTACTAGCCCCGAAATCAAACAATACAGAGCACAAGTTTGTTTACTAGAAACATGCCTGACACGACATCGGGATCAGCTCTGGCTCCTCCCGGTTCATGGTGTAAGCTCTAGTACTTGCCCTCTGCCCTCCTTCCTCCGCTTCTTTTTCACTCCAGAGCTCTCCGCCCGGCTTCTTACAGTATTTGGTCGCGTGGCCCTCCCCGCCACATTATAGCACTTCAGCGCCCTACAGTCTCTAGCGATGTGGCACCCTCAGCTTGGACAATATTGTCCCACCAACACAGCGTTGAATCAACGAAAGAGTGAATTGCGAACTTCACCTTCTGGTCCTCGCGGCACTCACTGATTTCCAAGACTGCCTCTATCTCCCTCACCCAGCGGTGAGCGGCAGCAGCATTGCTATTGCCATCAAAAGTCGGGGGCTTACACCTTTGGAACGCCCCATTACTGCACCCTCTGGTCGTTACCCCCACTACATCATCCTCCTCCTCATCGAACAACACATTCTTAGGCTCTGGTTGTTCCTCCTCCCCTTTGCTTCCCTTGCCCGTTGATCCCTTTCTAGTCTCCTTCTCCTTCCTCTCCTTGCTTCTCACAGCCCTGATGACTTCAGTCACCACAGATGGTAAGTCTGTCTACATGACCTGGTGTACTTCATCAGCAATCGCCTCTCTAGCTGAGGCATTCAAGCTAGCATTCTCATTCTCTTCGCTCCGTCCATGAACCTCAAGGTTCTCATGGGTCGTCTCAGGAGCCTTAGCACTACTCCTAGTCACACGTGGACGGCCTCTGCCTCTAGGAGTCTTGGAAGATTTCTGTCCAGCCATCCTCTAACACACTATAAGATTCAAACACCAACAACGTTCATTCAAGGTAATAACTCAGTTTATATCAAGTATAGTAAGTCCCTAATTACAATGGCCAGTTGTGATTAGCCACTTACTTTACTCTTCATACCCCAAGCATTTCCTATCCTGACTTAATCAGTATCTAAATCTACTAAGAGCACATAAATCAAATAGCATGCGCACATAACACCGGTTAATCATCAAGAAAAACATACCTGATGGCACGTAGCTACTCGGGCTGACACCCCTCCAGTTGTCCCATTTTTAGTTTAAGTTTAGGTTTTAAAAAAAATTATTTAACCCAATTCTCTTAAACTTTGACTCTGATACCAACTTGTAAGGCCCTATTCCTGGAGACGTCACAGTTGTCATTCACAGCATTAAATACATCAAACATTATAAATTTACAAGCTTAAGCGGCAGAATTATTTAACAAAAGCCATTCATTTTATTAAAACACTTTTGTTGAGTAATACACTATTGTTTAACCGAATACAAAAGAATTGTTTAATTGCATTACAAAACAACAGCAATAACAAGTATGAATGGATGTCAGTCTTTTCCTACTAAGTAGCTTCACCCTCGTGCCATCCTCAGCAATGTTTATCTACCAACTGAATATGTATAAAAGTCAATGTTGCTGAGTGGGTTCAAGTTTTAAAAGTAATAAAATGCTTTTTGTAAGGTATACATATGAAAATACTCTTTCTGTGAAATTTCATCTCTTTATACGTGAGCACGCATTAACTATACAACTAGATAATGCTTCTTCTCTTTACTGTATGCCTTGTTTATTTTGTACTCTTTTATCTTTATCTTCACTATCTATGTGGACCAATGAGAAATACTCTAAACTATATGTGCGGGGGAAACTCATGCTGGGCCCTCTGGTACCCCAATGGGCACTGATTACTATATACAAGGCCGGCCCAGTCACCTAGGGTACGCTGCAAAGATCCGCCAATCTCAATTGACTAGCCCCGTGTGCATAATAGGGTACCTAACCCGCATCACAGTTGAGTTAACGACTACATGGTCGTGCACCTCCTATAAGCTTGCAAGACTTGTTAACATTATTTAAGTTTCACTTCTCTTCTTCATTGCTCTTTCGCTTTATTATTAGTAATACTTTATGTTACGATAATAAACACACACATAAAGTCATACACTAATGGTAATAATAATAATAATAATAATACAGAACAATCATTAAACAATCATCATCATGCATAAAACTAAGCATTAATAAGCCCTAGTCAAACCTTGGTTAAAACCCCAATAGCACAGAATCCCAAAATTTAGTAATAAATTCTAAGTGTTTAGGCGCACCAATACTATTTGGGCGCATGAGCCCTGTTGGGTGCTTCATCACTATGCAGGCACATCAGCCAACACTTAACCACTTTAATACTTAGGCGCGTGAACCATTCAGGCGCATGAACTATTCGGGCATATGACCCATTCAGACGCATGGACACTTAGGCGCATGGCCATTTGGACACATGAACACTTAGGCGCATGGCCATTCGGACGCATGAACACTATCGGGGCGCATGGCCGATACTTAGTCGTGTCCGATTACAAATTCTAGGCACATGAACCACTGTTCAGGCGCATGAGTTAACTTAAAACATTTCTAAGGCATTTCCAGGCGCATGAACCTTATTTAGGCGCATGTACCTTCTGCTCAACATGTTTCTAGTATATTTTTGAACCCAAACATCAAGCCTGTTTGTTCTAAGATTACCAAGGTCATTCTAAGCATGAACAACATAATAACACCTAAGGAACATCATCAAACATGCATAATACATACGGGTATACATACACAAACATTGTAAAATCATTTCAATGCATTTTCATCCCCAAAGAGTTTAAAACAAATAAAACCGGGGTCTAGAAACTCACCTGGTGCAACTTTGGGTGTATCTTCCTTCTAACCCGTATGCGAATGAGCTCTAACACCTACAAACCCACCAAACACACACACACGAACACACACACAAACACATAAGCATATAACCGAGACAAAACCCATCATAAACACTTAAAACCCATGAATTCTTACCTTGAATTCAGCCTCTTCTTCTTCTTCTTCAAACCCGTAGGTTCTCTGCCCCCCCTCTCTCTAATCCGATTGAAAAGGTGATGTGAAAAGAGGGTGGGCGGCCATGCCCACCTTTACACCAACTTTTTGTACTTTTGTCCCCTTTTACAGTTTTAACCCCTCAACTTGGGTTTATTGATGTTTCCTGCTTTTATTTACTTTAATAGAATAACTGGGTGTTACAGTCACATATTTAGGAAACAGAAAGCAAATTATTTTGAAGTTGTTGAACATAGTTTACCTTGTCAACATTCACTTTCTGATTCCCCACTTCCCCTTGAGCTGTGATATAACCCTCTTTGTTTCCAGCAAATGAAACATGACCTCCTTTTATTTGTTTGACCTTTGACAGGAGTGCTCGGTTCCCAGTCATGTGCCTAGATGCTCCGCTATCTACAATCCAAGCGTTTGTTTCAGCATTATAGCGAACACCCTGCACATTTAATTGAAAACATTAGTTAAGATTAGGGACCCAAGCCTTAACCGGCTTGGGTGTCCCAGAGGCATCACACATCATAAATTCCACCCATTTTCCATTAGAGGGTGAGGGAAGATCCTTTATCTTCTTTTTCTTATTATCAGATCCAGGGATGGACTTTTCTTTCCATAAACCAGTTTTATGTAAGGCCTGTTTGTGATAAACAGATGACTGGCTAATGGGTTGAACTTTAGGTTCACTGACTCTTTTTGGTGGAGTCATGGAGCTTCTTTTGGAAGAGCTTGCTTTAGTGTCATAAAGTTAAACCTTTTTCTTTGGTGTCTGAGAATATGGACAGTAAGATGTGATGTGATCATACTTTCCACAGTTGTAGCAAGATCTACTATCGATATGTTGGTGTAACTGTTTCTATGGAGAAGTGTGTGACACACGTGTGACTTTATTCAGTTTGGGCTTAGTCACTTCCTGTTTTAATGGTTTAGCTTGTTTAACAAAATTAATTGTTTGAACGTTATTAACATCTTTACTCTTTTGTGTACCACTTAGACATGATACGCGTGATTGGTTAACATGTTTGGTCTGTTTAGGTTCAGAATTAAACTTGGTTGAACCAGACTTTATATTAACCTTTTCAAATTATTCATCCAGATTAACACAAGGTATTTTACCTTTTGATTTTGAAGTGGCATCCTTTTGTTTAGTGCCGGATTCATTTGGTTTACATGTAGAATCTGGATCACTTACAAGAGGAGTGGATACCACATGATCCTTGCTTGATTAGATATATATTTATTGGTTCACTTTTGGCATTCATCAAGGTCTCATGTGGTGGTGGAACCACTTTATATCCCAAACCCTCCCTATTGTTGCGTTCTCTCACTAAGTGTTGGACAATGTGAGAATAACTTGTCCAACTATGCAGTTTTTGTTTTAATGAATTTACTTCTACTTCCAAAACTGCTTTTTGTTTCTTAGTGTCTTCTAGGGAGTTTAGATAGAACTTAATGTCATTAGCTTGGTTAAAAGCTACAACTTCAGTTTCCATAAGTTGTTTATTCAAAAGTTCTATCTTTTCTTTATAACTGTGCTCATTTTGTTTTAAAACTCTATTTGCTTTTGTGCACAGTTGCAAGTCTTTTACTAAGCTATCATTATGATCTAATAACCTAGCAAATTTCAAATCAATACTTTCCTAAATTTATTACAATCAGAACAAGCATGATTATTGAAAAGTTAAGTAGTGGAACTTACCTGAGAGGTGCGGTTGAATCAACTATCAAAGGAAAGTCTGACTTTTCTAGTTCTGGTGATTCTGAACTTGTTGAACTTGTCCTTTTCTCAGGTTGGTGATCAACCACAGTTGCAGTTTCTTCAATATTTGACATCGCGAGTTCTACTGCAATATCACATTCGCTTGCTGAGTTGTCATCTAAATCCTCAACACTAGCAATGTTGGATTCTCCCGGAGACACAAACCGAAAGCTCCAATCTTGTCCTTCGTCATCGTGAGCAGTGTAACATCCGCCTAATTTAAATTATAAACCCAAAACCCGAAACCATTTTGGACTTTCAGGCAAAGAAAGTTTCATTATCAAATTTAATTTGGTTATTCTAACAAATCACACGAATTATAAGTTTAGTTTAATCATAAAAATTGTTTTAATTTTCATTTATTAAGTCATTTAAACAGTTTATAATAAATTTTATACTTTATAAAGTAAAGACTTATAAATTTTTATAATCTTAATTATTCTTTATGAGTTAATATAAAATAATTATATTCTAAAGTTATACAAAATTGATAAAGTATATAAGTTATAATGTTTAATGTTAAACTTATGAGGTTTAATATATCATTTATGAATTCCAATTATTAATAAAAAAAACTAAACATTAAAATTTCTAAGAGATTTATAAAGATATATAATTATATAAAGACAAATATTATTAACCATCTTAACAAGTAAATAATAAATATTGGCAAGATTTATAATTTTTATAAATATGTAAATTAAATAAGCATTAAAAGTTTGGATTTTGTAAAGTATAGGGTTGAAGGGTAATTATTAAAACCTTGTTTTGAAAGTTTGGTCATGAAATAATAAGCTAATAGAAACACAGGGACCATATATGTAAATTGGTTTTAAAACCACACCTTCCCCACCGTCGGCCTCCCCACCGTCGGCCACCTCCGACCGGACTCCAGCGAAGCCCCAAACGACGGCAAAACGGGCGAAATCGGACCTCAAACACTGTGCAACCGATCTGTGAACTTAATTCGGCCTCATTAAAGGCTTTAAATTGGGTTTAACGTCGTGTAGGAGGGGATCGAACCCGGTAACCGATTCACATTAAACTTCCATATCCGTTTGAACATTAAAACCCAATAATAATCAAATTAAATGCATCATGATCGAACGTTTAACCATTCTTAAGCTTCTATCGAACTCAATTCCACCTGAAACACTTTGAAGCCTCTCTAATAATTCCCTCTCTTCATCGCGACTATAACTCTAGGGTTCATCACCAATCTGTCGTTAATAACTGAAATTGGAAGAGGGATTTCGTCCATCAAGATCCTTGGAAGCTTTCTGTGCAAGGAATTTGGATGATATCAACAATTGCAACTTGAACCACTTTCACCACGGTCATGATTTGTTCTTCATTCGTGCACATCGGTTTCGCTTCAATTCGGGTAAATTAAACACATCTTTATACTCGGTATCATTTGGGGAACAAAAGCCCTAAGTTGGGTTCCGTAAACAACATGGATTTCATGTTCAATTTGGATCATAATCAAACTAGGTTCATGTTGAAATTGGGGATGTAAAACAAGTATTGTTTAAAATATTTTAAGAAAGTTTTAAACATAACTGGGCTTTAGCCCGACTGGTAACCACCATCACTCCCACACAAGGGACTCGGGTTCGAACCCGGGGTCCCTCAATTCTTTTTCATCATTGAATTTTAATTATTTAACTTATATAAAATATTATATATTGTTAATACAATAAAAATTATTCTGTTAATAAAAATATTTTAGAATTTATTAAATCAATTTTAAAGGTTTTAAAAATTACTAATTATTTAAGTTTAATTACTTATTTAAGGATAACAAGGATTATAAAAACATCATTGATTATTTAATATAATTTAAATGTTATAAATCTATTATGGTTCAAATGTAGATTATTTTAAACACTATAAATCTACATGTTTTAGATTAATAATTATTGAAATAGTTATTTAAATAATTAGTTATTCATTTATACATGTTATATATAATTAGTCAATAATGTTATTCCTTAAAATTTTATTTGAGTTTTTGAAACTTATAAAACAATATCACTTTTTATTATTTGTTATTTTAAAGTCTTGATAATAAATCATATAAATCATATAAAAGCTTAATATAAATATTATACTTTAATTTTATTTTAGAGTCTTGATATTATATGACTTATAATAAATCATTTAAAAAGTTTCAAACTCTATAAAATGATTTTGAATAATTTTAAAGTCAAGTATGCAATTAATCACCTTTATCAAGTTTTAAATAATTAATTATTTAATTAATCATTTCTTTTCACATATTATACTTAATTTCTATTAAATCAATAACTTAAATCGTTGAGACAATTTTTAATCATTCTGGACTTAATTGATTTATGTTATCTTTATTAAACCAAAACATAAATTATTCATTATTTCATTTAACTATTTAAACCCCCAAATTATGAACCCTAGTTCACGTCTATTCGTTAATCTCACCTTTAAACTTAACCTTGGAATACATATACGTTAGGTATCTTGTAAAAAGGAATCGTTCGAGCATCGTTAATTTCTTACTATCATCTTATCTATTTCATGTGAGTTTTCTATACCCTCTTTTTATACTTTCACACTTTGGGGTGAAACATGTTACATTATAAACTTTGCACTTGTAAACACGTTTGATTCTTGTAAACTTATGGCATTTCACATGTATGTTGTGGTTAGTTGGACTTTGTGGCTACCATGTAATGTCGAATATATGTATAATCATTAACTATTGCTAGCCTAGCAAAGTCATAGATCTATGGGCTAGACAAGACTGCTTGTTTGATCCAAGTACACTTAGCTAATCGTATATACTTTTAAACGTTTGAGACTTGTAAAACCTTGTCGAGGTTTGATTGTGCATTCTGTCTTACATCTCTAGTTTACTTTGTTCTCTAACTCACAACATGAATTGTCATCTTTATATACTTATGTATTGCAAACTATGGAAATCTCACCAACATTATTATTGACCTTTATTTTTAACATGTTTCAGGAAATACTCAAGCTTGATCGCCATTTTTGAAGTTGTTCACACCTAGGAATGGACCTAGTTAAATAAATGAATAAGCTTGTTATGTTTCTTTATTTGAGACTTATGTTTATAATATTACCTTTGAAACTTATGAATAATATTTTTTTGGATTTAATAATAGCGTTATGTGCCTGTGAACGATCTTAACTCTCACTTCTCGACGATTCTGCTGTTAAGGTTGGGGTGTGACAGATTGGTATCAGAGCCCATAACTATAGGGATTTAGGTTATTAGAAATGGTGACCTAGACTATAGTATGCATGAATCCTTATAGAATTATAATTCTATCTTGTAAATTATATAATTGCATGCTACATAATGCTATGCCTCTTATGTGCAATGTGATGCCTTAGCGTAGGACTGCCTTAACTTTGTTACTTGTCTCCCTAAACTTAACTTTGACTCTTTGACTCTCCCCGAACATGAAACTTCTTGATCTTATTTTCGACGACACGTGGAATTTTATGCTTATGCTTATGACTTGGATCTTTAGACATTATGTCTAATCTATATAAATCTTATCTAGGTTTTGATTTCATGAACCTAAAAAGTTTGTGTGACACATAGACACCTGTATTCTGGATTTCTTGGCAAAAGGCCCTCGGGCTAAGGCAAGCATAACGCATAAATCCTACGGGACTAGTTACGCTTACTTGGGGATCTCTAGGATGAGTGATAAACTATGGTCAACATACACAAGTTTCTAAGGCAAATGTGTCAATTTACCTTGACGTGTCAACGTTTCCAAATGGTAATGTGTTACCAAATGGAACTATCCGGTTCATATTTAAAATATAAAAATCCGTGATTCCTTGTACTGGTTTATCATCGAAAATCTAATATCTTCTCATTCCTATCTTACAGAATGTTCCCGTTAATATTGAACTCGTTATACTTCTCAACTCCTACGTTTAAACAACGTTATACGTTGTGCACCTTATGTAACTATCTTCATACCTTGACCAACGTGTACATCGATCTTAATATATCCAAAGATATTGGTCGTTTAAACCGAATGGTTATTTTTAAACTTAAGTTGTTACTTAGGGTTTCCAAATGTCCTTAAAGTGTGTCCCATAACTGAAATCATGTAATGCCGAAAGGTGAAATACCTGCATCCCGGGATACCTTTTCTAGGCAAGGTATACACATAAATTTGATTCGATCGTTGGATCCGTTTATCTGACCTGGAACTCATGAGATGGGTGTTCGCTTATAGGTACGCGAGTTTACCGTAAAGTTGTGGTTGACGTAACACCTTGAGAAGCAACGCATTTTCCTTTTAATTTGAACTGAACGTTTACATCTCATTATTGTGTTGAATCATTTCCGTCATTGATCTTGTTTTTCTGACTTAAACCATTCAAGATTTGGGAACCTAACACAATGAACTCTGTTATCCCAAACTTTACCTTAATCCTAGCAAGGATGATTTTCTTTTCCTGTTAATGTTACATTTATGTAATTTGAAGTTTCTGAATTTCTAGCTGATATTCTCTTCGTTTTCTAAGTCGAGCTTTATAAAAACTTCAAACCGTTTTGCATCGTAGGCAATGCAAGAGTTCGCAAGTCAACTTATGACTAAAGACACTTGTATCCTCTAAATGATTCTATCTCATCAAAACAGAGGTGATTCCCTTACTTTGGCGATGACTTTCCATTTGCTATTGCTATTCTTATGAAATTTCATCATCAAGACAGAAGTGAACCTTATACCTTGATGACTATTTCTTTCTTTTTGTTTTTATGAATTCGTATTTTACAAATGGAAATACCTCCTTAAAATAGGAGTAAAATTTCATATCTTGGTGATGGTTTTCAATTTTTGTATTGTGTGTTTTATGAAATCCCATCCTCTGAATCGGGGTGATTTCCTTGTTTTGAGGATAGATTTCAATTACTTTCCTTTGGAACTCGTATTTCACGAAGGAAATGACCCCTCCAAAATAGGATTGAACCCCGTACTTTGGTGACAAAGGTCAGTCCTCGATTGTTTTCTTGTTATTAGGAAATTAAATCATCAAGATAGGCGTGAAATCCATACCTTGATGATAATATCACCTGTTTAAAATTTTATGGATGTTTATTTTCCTCAAATGAAATGACCTCATCAAAATAGGAGTGAATTCCGTTCATTGATAAAACTTTTCATTTTGTTATATTATGTTTCTATAAAACTTCACTGTTGAGATAGGAGTGATTATCCTTACCTTAATAGTAAGTTACCTTAATTTATTTTTGTGGATCCTCAACAATGAGTTAGGATCAAGCTCTCGTTTGGTAGTTAAGAGTCATACTTTGGGAAAATACACCACGAAGCTAGAAGTGATAACCACATCTTGGTGAGTATTCCCATTCCTTGATCATAAACTTACCAAGGTTTTAAGACTTCAATTGACAAGAAACATGTAATAACTTGAAGGATGAACACCGTTATCTGATTTATCGACGATAGTGTTCCAGCCGGTCAAGCTAAAGCATGAATCTTGAACTCAAAAGGGGTCGTTGTTATTTTAGGGTAACCTTAGTTCCAAGCCTAGAACATTTAATTTTAAATCAATTTCTTCTCTCATGTTTCAATTTGACGTTCGATCTAACTTTATGGAACCTTTCTATCGACCTTCATTCTGAGTTATCATCAAAACCTAATTGCACGATGATAACACTCCTAAAACAATCTTTTGTACAAGATAAAGTTCTTATAAATTTATGCCATGCTTTCCTGTTTATAGCAATGTACGGTTGTGTTTATGGGTTTGATGAACCGCGTGTGCAAGCCGTACTTGGAAACCTATTTATGATTGCCTTTATCGTCGATATTCTGAATTATTCAAATTCCAATCGGATTGTAACATCTCGAATTTTTGTTAACTAAACGTTAACTTCGTTTATTCTTATAAGGGTCATTATTGTCAATTATAAAACTCATGTGTTGCTTATGCTTATTCTCTTTGGTTACTAATGTATGAAAGTTAAAAGTAAAAATACCAAATAATAATTATGTAATATTAATAATAGTAATAATGACACAAGTCATAATTATGATAATAATACTAATAATAACAACTATAATAATATAATAGTAATAATAATAATAATAATAAGTATAATAATAATAATAATAATAAGTCATGAAATGTTTTTAAACTTAAAGATTAATTTAAGTCCAGGGGTTATTTGGCCAAATTTTGAAAGTTAGAATCTAAGTTTAAACCTAAAATGATAAAACTACAAACTAGGGGGACCATTTGTGTAATTAATGAAAACTTAAATCATGTTTTCCCTCTCTCTCGTTTTTCCGGCCGCGGCCGGCCTAGCTCCGGCGCCGGCGCCCGGTGATCCTCAAAAAACGTTTAAACCTTGATTTTTTCTTGTTGAATCGATTCCAGTCGCTTCGCAAACGTTTTTCGAACATAATTAGGATGTTTAATGTGGTTAAACGACGGTTATGACTCCCAAACAATCGGTAACCGAAGCTCATAATCGCGAACCTGTTCGAGCATCAAACCTCAATAATTACTCAATAATTCAACCAGATGGAACGTCTAACTATCTATAATCTATCCCACTCGCAATTGCACCTGAAACAACTCCAAACAATCAAATACAATCGGCATACTCATCGCGATCTGCACACGAGACGAACACAACCCTCTGCACGATTGGAACTACAATTGATTGAGGGTTTCGATCAAACTCTCTTGTGGAAGCTTCCTGCACAACGAATTTATTTATCAACATCGTTTGAGCATTCATCAAGGTTGTGCATAGGCCGCGACTTGTTCATCACTCGATCTCGTCTAACACTTTGAAATCGGGTAATTGATTTCACATACACACTCGGTTTTACTTGGGGATTAAAAGCCCCAAGGTTAATTTTATGTTCATAATCGAATTGGGGTTCAATTTGGGGTAAACAAATTCTAGGGTTCTTAAGGATTTGGGGGTTTTGTTTAAGTAAGCATTTTATCAATTTAAACGCGAACATTAGCAGCTGGATGCCTTGGTTCACTGGTTAAACGTTCCCATCTCCACTTAGAGGTCCCGGGTTCGAACCCGGGCACCCTCTGTTTTATTTAAAAAAAAAGAATTTTTTTTAGGCTTTTTGGCCTTCAAATTTAATATTAAAAATTTCTAAAAATTATGAAAAATCATTTTCATAAACTTTGTTTCTTTGAAACTATTTAATCATTTTTCTGTAATTTATTTATAAAAATACCTTTATATTTTTATTTAATATCCTAAAGTTAATAATATATCTAGCATATTTTTTTTTGACTTTAAATAGTAGTTTAATTTACACGAACTATTATTTCAAACATTGCCTTTAAATTATTGTCTAATTTGTGTTCATTCTTATTTAATTATAAAATTATCTAAACTTTATAAACATTACCAAATTATTATAAAAGATATTCTTAATCATATATTTATATAAATTATAAATAAAATCGTTCCCACGAAAATATAATTGAGTCCTTATTTAACAATAATAATTAACAAAACCCCAAACATCAAAGTTGATTTTCTTAGTCCTTGTTAAATTATTGTAAAGCTTTAATCTTGTAAATATATATATTTAGGTGTCTTGTGACGATACACCTTGGAGTGACGCTTGTTATTATTCTTATTAATCGCCATTATATATTTATTGTCAAGTGAGTTTTCCTTGCCCCATTTTATTTTATTTCACACTACTTTGGGGTGAAACATGATTATCTATACATTGTACACTTATAAACGTTTGAGACTTGTAAGCACATGCAATTCATCTTATTATTATGTCATGGTTATTGAGTATTGTAAGTGTTTATACGAGATACATAGTTTGTTTACAATCATTAACTATTGTTAACTTGGCGACGTCTTAGATCTTTGGGCCTGACAAGCCTATTGGTGCTAAAGTCGATGTATTGCCGACTCCTAGGAGCCGTATGCTTGTGCACTAGGGAACAAATACACTTAGCCAATCTTTTATACTTGTAATCAAGTCGAGGTTTGGTTGTAACGATATGTGTTCTATAACCTTACCAGCTTATAACCTATGACATGAATTGCTACTTGTAACTTTCTTTTTCATATTATGTATGAAAACCTTGGAAACTCACCAACTATTTTTAGTTGACTCTTATTTTTATCATGTTTCAGGTCAACCTCAAGTTTAAAGTGATGCTTTTGAAGCAGGCTATAATCTAGGACTTGGACCTAGATAATGAAATAAAAAATTACATTATATTATGTTATGTTGAACTTATTTCTTGTATAAGACTTATGATTGTAATTTCCATTTCAAGACTTATGATAATAATATTTACAATTTAATATAGCGTTATGTGGCTGTGAACAATCTTAACCCTCACATCTCGACGTTTCCCCGTCAAGGGTTGTGTGACAGATTGGTATTCTAACATCCGCCTAATTTAAATTATAAACCCAAAACCCGAAACCATTTTGGACTTTCAGGCAAAGAAAGTTTCATTATCAAATTTGATTTGGTTATTCTAACAAATCATACGAATTATAAGTGTAGTTTAATCATAAAAATTGTTTTATTTTTCATTTATTAAGCCATTTAAACAGTTTATAAAATTTTATACTTTATAAAGTAAAGACTTATACATTTTTATAATCTTAATTATTCTTTATGAGTTAATATAAAATAATTATATTCTAAAGTTATACAAAATTGATAAAGTATATAAGTTATAATGTTTAATGTTAAACTTATGAGGTTTAATATATCATTTATGAATTCCAATTATTAATAAAAAAAACTAAACATTAAAATTTCTAAGAGATTTATAAAGATATATAATTATATAAAGACAAATATTATTAACCATCTTAACAAGTAAATAATAAATATTTGGCAAGATTTATAATTTTATAAATATGTAAATTAAATAAGCATTAAAAGTTTGGATTTTGTAAAGTATAGGGTTGGAATGGTAATTATTAAAACCTTGTTTTGAAAGTTTGGTCATGAAATAATAAGCTAATAGAAACACATGGACCATATATGTAAATTGGTTTTAAAACCACACCTTCCCCACCATCGGCCTCCCTACCGTCGGCCACCTCAGGCCGGACTACGGCGAAGCCCCAAACGACGGCAAAACGGGCGAAATCGGACCTCAAACACTGTGCAACCGATCTGTGAACTTAATTCGGCCTCATTAAAGGCTTTAAATTAGGTTTAACGTCGTGTAGGAGGGGATCGAACCTGGTAACCGATTCACATTAAACTTCCATAGCCGTTTGAACATTAAAACCCAATAATAATCAAATTAAATGTATCATGATCGAACGTTTAACCAATCTTAAGCTTCTATCGAACTCAATTCAACCTGAAACACTTTGAAGGCTCTCTAATAATTCCCTTTCTTCATCGCAACTATAGCTCTAGGGTTCATCACCAATCTGTCATTAATAACTGAAATTGGAAGAGGGATTTCGTCCATCAAGATCCTTGGAAGCTTCATGTGCAAGGAATTTGGATGATATCAACGATTGCAACTTGAACCACTTTCACCACAGTCGCGATTTGTTCTTCATTCGTGCACGTCGGTTTCGCTTCAATTCGGGTAAATTAAACATATCTTTATACTCGGTATCACTTGGGGAACAAAAGCCCTAAGTTGGATTCCGTAAACAACATCGATTTTATGTTCAATTTGTATCATAATCAAACTAGGGTTCATGTTGAAATTGGGGATTTAAAACAAGAATTGATTAAAATATTTTAAAAAAAGTTTTAAACATAACTGGGCTTTAGCCCGACTGGTAACCACCATCACTCCCACACAAGGGACCCAGGTTCGAACCCGGGGTCACTCAATTCTTTTTAATCATTGAATTTTTAATCATTTTAACTTATATAAAATATTAATATATTGTTTAATTACAATAAAAATTATTCTGTTAATAAAAATATTTCAGAAATTATTAAATCAATTTTAAAGGTTTTAAAAATTACTAATTATTTAAGTGTAATTACTTATTTAAGGATAACAAGGATTATAAAACATCATTGATTATTTAATATAATTTAAATGTTATAAATCTATTATGGTTCAAATGTAGATTATTTTAAACATTATAAATCTACATGTTTTAGATTAATAATTATTGAAATAGTTATTTTAATAGTTATTTAAATAATTAATTATTCATTTATACATGTTATATATAATTAGTCAATAATGTTATTCCTTAAAATTTTATTTGAGTTTTTGAAACTTATAAAACAATATCACTTTTTATTATTTGTTATTCTAAAGTCTTGATAATAAATCATATAAATCATATAAAAGCTTAATATTAAGTTATTACTTTACTTTTATTTTAGAGTCTTGATATTATATGACTTTTATAATAAATCATTTAAAAAGTTTCAAACTTTATAAAATGATTTTAAATAATTTTAAAGTCAAGTATGCAATTAATCACCTTTATCAAGTTTTAAATAATTAATTATTTAATTAATCATTTCTTTTCACATATTATACTTAATTTCTATTAAATCAATAACTTAAATCGTTGAGATATTTTTTAATTATTCTTGGACTTAATTAATTTATGTTATCTTTATTATACCAAAACATAAATGATTCATTATTTTATTTAACTATTTAAACCCCCAAATTTCCAAATGAAACCCTAGTTCACATCTATTCGTTAATCTCACCTTTAAACTTAACCTTGGAATACCTATACGTTAGGTATATTGTAAAAAGAAATCTTTGAAGCATCGTTAATTTCTTACTATCATCTTATCTATTTCATGTGAGTATTTCTATACCCTCTTTTTATACTTTCACACTTTGGGGTGAAACATGTTACATTATAAACTTTGCACTTGTAAACACGTTTGATTCTTGTAAACTTATGGCATTTCACCTGTATGTTGTGGTTAGTTGGACTTTGTGGCTACCATGTAATGTTGAATATATGTATAATCATTAACTATTGCTAGCCTAGCAAAGTCATAGATCTATGGGCCAGACAAGCCTGCTTGTTTGATCCAAGTACACTTAGCTAATCGTATATACTTTTAAACGTTTGAGACTTGTAAAACTTTGTCGAGGTTTGATTGTGCATTCTGTCTTACATCCCTAGTTTACTTTGTTCTCTAACTCACAACATGAATTGTCATCTTTTATATACTTCTGTATTGCAAACTATGGAAATCTCACCAACATTATTATTGACCTTTATTTTTAACATGTTTCAGGAAATACTCAAGCTTGATCGCCACTTTTGAAGTTGTTCACACCTAGGAATGGACCTAGTTAAATAAATGAATAAGCTTGTTATGTTTCTTTATTTGAGACTTATGTTTATAATATTACCTTTGAAACTTATGAATAATATTTTTTTGGATTTAATAATAGCGTTATGTGGCTGTGAACGATCTTAACTCTCACTTCTCGACGATTCTGCCATCAAGGTTGGGGTGTGACAAACAGTCAAGGCTTTAGGATCCTTGCTCGACGAAGTAGGACTGCTTATGGGTTTATCCTGACGAGTGAAAGATAAGAATGGATTCCCATTTCCTGTCTTCTTGGGCTTCACACATTCACATTTGAAAATCCCCTTTTCCCCACAGTTGAAGCAGGTAACTTTGGTCTTGTCAAAACCTAAAATTGTATCCTTAGTAGGAATCAAGTTCTGTCCGGTCTTCTTGACAAACTTCTTAGCTCTCTGAACCGCACTTGCTAAGGCCCACATGATGTCCATTCTCTCCAACTCTGTCTCGTCTACCTGCTCGTAGTCCTCATCTGCCAGATGGCAGTTCCTGATCTTCCCAGCAACTAGGCCGTCATAGGAGTGAACGACTGATGCTAAGAGATCCATGTGTTCCTTTGCTACCTCCACTGTCATATTCCCCAGATTCTCGGGCTCCAGTTTTGTAGCATTGGCTTCAGGTGCTATGTATTGGGTATAAGACGACCCTGACGTGTCAGATCCTGAAGTGGTAGCTTGAGATGGACCAGCTGAACTCGACACAAATGCCGTTTGAAGTGGTGCTCCAGATGTTTTGGCTTGTGGAGTTGAGTTGTACAGTGTCGAATTTTGATCATATGAAGACTTTTGGGCCTTGTACTTCATCCTCAACTCTTCCTCTCTCAGTTTCAGAATGAAGTCGTTGATATCTAACTTCACCAACATATCATTATGTCTTAGGTTGGAAACAAATGAAACCCACTTCTCAGGCAACCCATCTGCAAAATTTGAAACTTTGTCTTCCATAGATGTGGTGACTCCATGAGTGTGCAGCTCACTCATCAAGTGGTAGAACCGATCAATGACGTCGTCCAAGCTCTCCTTTCCCATTAACGAGAAGTTGTCAAACTCCTTCTTCAACGTTTTAGCCTTTAGAGCTTTTAACGATGCATTTCCTTTATACCTCTTTTCCAATGCATCCCACAGCTTCTTAGCTTGCTTGTTCTTAGAAATTGATGGAAGATATCCTTAGGAATTGACTGAGTTAGCAATGCATATACTTTCTTCTCTGCATTGTACTTTACATTTTGGTCGTCAGTCATACCGCCTAAGGTAAGTTTGACTCCATCTGCACCTACAAGCATGCTATATCCTGTCTCTATCGATTCCCACAGATTGGGATCTACTCCATTTAAGTAAATATCAAATCTTTGCTTCCATTGTGGATAATCATCTAATGTTATGAGCTTAGGGGGCTTGTTATGATTTCCCACTTTATTTTCTAGAAGCAACAAATTTTGAATCCAAGAATCCCTTCCTGCGGTGAACGCTGAATATTGATCCTCCATTACTATCGACTTTGAACTTTAGAACAAACTGTTTTACTTGTGTGACTGAAGGGATGCTGTTGAATACTTCGTGCGATTGAACAATGCGGTTGGCTCAAACGTGCGAATGAGTCAATCGTGCGAATGGAAAGGTGCGGATGAACAATGCAAATGGGCAATTTAGTCGTACGAATGGATGAACGACTGAGTCCAATCGTGCGTATGAGGGATGCGTATGGATTCAGTCGTGCGATTGAGTCAATCGTGCGACTGAAGCTGCTGAATTTTGAGAATTCGAGGGTTTAAGGTATTTTGACGCAAAAACACGAATTTCTCACTAACCCTAATTGCCGTATGCCGAAAAACGTTAACTTTTTGACCTGGAGACGTCTAAAACACGGCTTGACACAAAAAGATTGCGTTTTTGAGTGAAAAAAACAATTTTATATCAAAATCGATTGAATCACACGTAAATCAAGAGCCAAAGCTCTGATACCACTTGTTAGGGACCGTGTACTGGACGGAGTACTAATTGATCTATGTGTATACCAACTCAAATAGTGCGGAATCCTATTTGATTGGCGATCCAATCAGTGAGAATGTTAACGCGATCGATATATGAATAAACTAAACATTAAGAACGAATAGGAATCGATCAAGAACGATCTATGAACTTGGACTGGCTTTCTAGGACGTTTTGGATGGCTAGGGTACGAGTAGGAGTCGAAATATTGAAAGTGTTATGTTTTTCCACAAATTAAGTGGTATTTATAGGTTAGGGTTAGTCAATCGTACGACTGGACCATTAGCATGGTTCAGTCGTGTGACTAAAGCATGCGACTGAGTCAATCACACGACTGAGGGTTCAGTCGTGCGACTGAGTCATCTGCATGTCTCAGTCGTGCGACTGATCCAGTCTCCTGGTTCAGTCATGCGACTGGTCCATTAGCATGAAGTATTCATGCGTATGGTCCATTAGCATGGCCCATTCGCATGAAGACTTCATACGACTAAGTTTGAATATGTTTCTCAATCATTACTTGACTAAGATCTATTCAAACAACCACAAACCTATATAGTTGGTTCAATATGCGTTAATAAATGATAAACATTAAAACATACACTGAAACATTAAACATTAAGATCAACAACCCATATTATGTTTCATTCAACTCATTCATTTCATTACATTTATGACATGATAGACATATTACATTAAGATCGTAAACTACATATTGATCAACATCCATAAGGTAAATGGTGTAAAAAATTAGTACATGAATGTTCGCGTTAACACTTGTATAATATTTGAGAGTGACTGTAATATCTTTTTGCCTTGGTGTTGGTTAAAGAAGCGAAATGGTCCTTTGACTCCTAATAAACAACAAGCGGGAGACGACACAATCTGGACTTTTGGCCTTATATATGGAAAAGGGCAGGTAATGTTACAAACTTAAGGATAAACTTCAGCAACACTATCATTCTACTAATACGTACTTTGCATTTGAGGAATGATCTTTCATGGACTCTTTTGGTACACAACATAAGAAATATGGAATTATTTTTTCTTTTGGAGATCAAAATTTTGAAGTCTCAAATTCAAAAGTGACAGAACATTTTTCACAACTTCATATCCATAGTATTTCTACTGGTAGATTTTATTTTAAGTTTAATGTGGTTTTTAGTATAGACGGTAAAGTTTTAAGAATGTAAATCAGTACTCAGCTATAGCTTAAAAGGTAGATTATTTGACGACTAAGTGAAATGAGTATTTGTGAATGAGTACTCAGATGTTATAATTTTTCTACTATAATATATAAGAATTATTATTACTTATTTCTTTTAGTTGATTTCATTAAGATTTTTAGCCTTTTGATTTTTATTTTGATTGCTCTACATACTAAACTAGGGTATGGAGCCGCGTCGGTCGATTGGCGTGGCTGTGTCTTGGGGGCACTACTCCCCGAGGAGCATGTGCATGCTTCTTAAGTTACATTTGATTACTTGTGTATATTGTAAGACTCAATTCATGTGAATAACAAAACATGCTGAATTTATTATTCTTCATTATTTTTTGCAAAGCATCATGAAAATGAAAAACTAATACGGCATTCTTTGCATAAATGTAAGGTAAACAAATCTTATATACTTTTGATAACTTTGACTTTTAAGGTCAAAGTTTGTGCTTCTTGAATTTAAATTTTACGTGAAATTTATTTTGAACTGAACTCCCATGATGCAGCTTACGAAATACAGAACCTAATTTATTTTTTGGTTTATTTTATATAAAAAAATTATGAGAAGCTCCTAAATTATATAAGTTTATATATTGGTACATATTACTTATATTGGAGTGATATAAAAGAATGATAATTGAAACATTTTTATGTTTTTGCTTTTTATATACTTTTCCTTTATATTGTTTAAAAAGCACATGGTTTAATGTGGCTTCACTATGCCCTGCATTTAGTCATGTACATTTGTGAGTTGTTAACCATGAGTCATTGAACGGGTTGTTAGTTTTATCAAGCTAAAGGTCTTGGTATATCTTGAGATCCAAAACCACACAATTTTGATAAAAAGTCAATGTTTGTTCTCAATATTATTTGTGACAATGTGTAACATTAAGTGTGATTTATATATCTTTTTTATGATTTTTTTGGACCTACATTTGCAGTGATTCAAGGAACACCTCATGTGATAATCTTGATTTTTAGACTCGGATTTTTTTAAGAAACTAAAATGAGCCACATGATAATTTTAGGCTTGATCTAGGCCCTGTTTGGTTACGTCTGATCAAACCCGGTCAGACGTGCAAGTCTGACTCGGTTAGACGTGCCTTGTTTGGTTGCGTACGTCTTATCGAGAAGAGTTCTGACCGAACCCTTTATTCGGTTAGACTTGAACCAAAGTCTGACTCGGGTTAGACGTGAAGTCGGTATGCGGTGACGGAGAGGGTGATGGTTGGCGATGGGGCGGTGGTCAGTGCAGTCTGTGACGGAGAGGGTGGTGGTCGGAGAGTGAAATACTGGGGGAGGTGGAGGGCGGTGACGCGGTGAAGGGTGTAGAATGACGATGATGACGATGAGCACGATCGAGGAATTAGCTGCTTGAATGACGACGATGATGACGATGACGAGAACGAACTCGACGGCTTCCGTTGGTGGAACGGTGAACTGCTTCTTCCTCGTGATGAAGAAGCTGCCATTTGTCGATCCAACACTCATATATATATATATAATCAATCGAAATTCTTCAAAATCTAGTGAGATACCAAAAGATGAATACATGTGTGTGTTAAAGAGAGTTGTCAGAGGTTCACATGGTAGTAAAGTGAAGAACACTGATTTATTAATTTTCCTTTTTACAACCAAACACATTTATTAGTTCAGATCACTTATTGGTTCAGACCTAACAACCCCTAGACATGGAAAACTAATGGAATGGGTCCAATTGTATTGGGTTTAGGCTCACACATAAACACACGCACCTTAATGGGCATGGACCCATTAAACCCTAATGGGTTGCAAGGCCACAAAGCTTTTAGGGCTTTGACCCACAAAAGAATAAAGGGCAATTGGGCCATATTGTTATTATGTGATATAACCTACGAATCTTGATGAGCATTGGTTTGTATTTAAAAGAATCACTTTTCACTAATTGACGGTTATATATGTGGTTTTGTTAAGGGTGAAGACTATAAACGGAGTAAAATTACTTATTTTAGATCAAAACGGTACATTACCAAAAAGACAAAACGTCGTATGCAAAGAGGTGTTTAGACATCTATGAGAAAGTTTTGAAAGGATGGATATACTTTTAATTGTATTTTTAATCTTTTAAATTAGTGTTGTTAATTTGGCATAATTTTTATTTTGTACTCAATGTTTAATGAAAGTGTGATTGTTTAAATTAACCGTGTATCACACGGATTCTAACCTAGTAATATATAAAAATGGAAAAAAGATATCTTATGATTGGTTGGACCAAAAATGATTATAAAGCTATTTCAATTGTGTGTGTATAGGTTGTTTTCATTTAAACTAGTGGTCATTGTCTGGGTCGGTAAACCGGTTGAACCAAACCGGATGGTCGGATTGGTTATCAAAACTTTATATATTTTTTTCCTTTTAAAATCTCAATTTTAATAATTATGATACATATTTTAATTATTTATGTGTTCATATATGATGTTATCTTATTTAACTGATCGAAACTGTGTGACTAATGAATCATTAAATGACCAATTAGTTATCTGATATGATTTTAAAAACATCGGTGGCAAGAATGAAACCCTTTGTATGACAGCCAACCACGCTTGTTTCTTTATTGTTGTTTATTCCAAATGGATAGTATATAAAATGCATTCCATGTGATAAAAACAATCATATAAGCAATTATATGGCACGGAGTAAGGGTGATAAGTATGAGGTCACGTGTGGTGAAGTTTGAATTAAAACTTACAGGGGGGAATGATGACGAAAATAAATTATTTCATAGGGTGGAGGGCGGACTTTATATTTATTAAAAAATTTCTATTACCCGACAGAAAAATTACATTACGAAACAAAAAATAAATTAACATTACTGACGGAAAAAAAAGCCCCTCACGGGCCCCAAAAAATCTTCGCCAGTGATGACATCATTTTTTGTGTAAAATGTATAATACGAGATTTGCAACGGCCTCAATATTTTTTTACGATTGACATATTTTTTTTATGAAAAAAGGTATGGTTTTATTGTTGATGAAAAATAAGAAATTAGTAGAGCAATAGTTAAGTAGAGATACATGTTAATAAAAATCCACAATTTCTCACGATAAATGATTAATGGAAACGTAAGTTTTTTCATCCAGAACTATTTAGAGTATAGCGAAGAAAAAGCCTATCGATTGATTTCTAACTTATTTAATAAAACTAGTAAAAAAGCTGCATTTGTATTTTGTGATCAAAACTTCTAATAAACAAAAAAAAATAGATTATTACTTATTAGTTATGTTGTGATAAAAATACTTTTCACAAGGCATATAAAAACATTAAAACTTAAATAAACAATATCAATATGTACTTGTGAAATTTACAAAAGAAAACAATTCTTAATATTATATTTTAGTATCTTACTACTCTAATAAAATGATAAATGGAGGTGCTACGTGTCAGCATCACAATCATTCTCACCAATTTGTTATCGCCTCTCTCTCCTATTAAATAATTACATTAATTACTAATAAAATTATTTTAATACATTTTAATATATAAAAAGTTAAGAAAAAATTTATTTATTAAGGTTATTTCAAAATAAATTGATATTTTTAATAAGTCGATTTTGTTAAAACAAAAAATAATTAAATTTGGAAGTTATAATAAGAATTTTTTAAAAAATAATATTTTTATACGGTTTGTTTCAAAATAAAATATTTATTTTTTAAAAAAATTTAAAAAGTTGATATCACTGTTTTATTATTTATAGTCATTTCTGATACGTAATTTCAGTAATATTATATCTTAAAATATTATTTTATAATTAATAAATGTATTATATCTATATTTTATTTATTCGATCGGTGTAATATAAAGGTTTACTAAAGGTAGTATTAGTATATAATAGCAAAAATATCTAGCATGAACATACAAAACGAAGTTTTGTACCAACGGCGAAGCATTGACCGTTAAGTTAAACTACAGAAAACAAAAAGCTAACGGAATATAGCTTAAAATCGTTGTACAGTTGTACGTCTCAACGGAATATAGCTTATAAATACCCTAAGCCCCACACCTTCTCTTAGCTTTCTCTTCAAGATAAATCTCCATCAACACCGGAGCACCTTCAGGTTCAACAATGGCGTCCGGAGCTGCCGGAGACGGGATCTACGGCAACCTCTTCGGCGGATCCATTTCCACCGACGACATCGGCGTCCGGAGGAGGCCCTACCACCGCAACTGCACCTGCGCTCTTCATAACTCCGGTGAAAACCACTGCTCTCATGCTCCACTGCATAAGGTCTCGTATCCGATCAGACGATCGTGGAGTGAAGGTTCTCTGGTGGCGATGGCCGCGCCTTCCTCCGGTGGCTCTTCTCCGGCGCCGGCGAGATTGCCGCCGCGTGGTTCGAATCGTCGGTTGGATCGTTAGGTTTGTTCGATGTTTGAGATCTGTTGTGGATTCTTCGTGGTTTACACGTTGGATTGATTGGGTAATTGGGGGTTTACAATTCAGATTAGATCGGAATCATGTACATCTTCGAATTGATCTAATTGTATCGTTGATTAAATTGTGTTAGTTTTATTAGCGGATCTGTGGTGTTTTTGTGGGATTAAATGAGAAATCTTATGAATTTTAGTTATTTATGTTTTCCGACTAGTGGAGAATATTGGATTTGGAGCCATATGTCTAAATCTCGAAATCGTCTAAATGTTTTTTTTATATATAGTATTTATAAATATATTTCTTTACATGAGTTGTATGCCTTTTGGTCGAAACGGTAAAAGTTGGAGTGACGAAGACGGTGAGTCTATAGCGTAAATGACTCGTGCAGGATCACAAGAGTTGTACGGCTCGTGTAATCATATACAAGTCATATATTTTTTTTTAGAATTTGAATTTTTTTTAGAGGTGGCAAAATGGACGGGTTGGATTGAGTTGGTTGTTTGATTAGGATGAATTTGGGTCTAGATGGGTTTGGGTTAAGATGAATAATTTAGAAAAAAATGTCAGGATGAGTTTGGGTTAGGATGGGTTCGGGTCAAAATGGATCATTCTAGTTTTCTACAATCCAACAACACATATAGATAGATGCTTATATGAGCTAAAAAAATAATATATGACTTAATCTATAAAGGGTGGTACTTTCAATAAAGTGACGATGGTGGTGCGACGGAGGCCCGACTGTAGGTGTGATGGTGGTGAGCGATGAAACTCAACGGAGGTGGAGACTGATGCGGAGCCCGACTGTGGGTGCGGTGATTGTGCGATGGTGTTGCACAATGAAACTTGACGTAGGTGGGAGGCTGTAGATGAGGTGGTGCTACGGTGGATCGGTGGTGATGCGGTGGACCGGTGGTGATGCGGTGGACCGGTGGTGATGCGGTGGACCGGTGGTGATGCGGTGGACCGGTGGTGATGCGGTGGACCGGTGGTGATGCGGTGGACCGGTGGTGATGCGGTGGACCGTGGTGATGCGGTGGACCGTGGTGATGCGGTGGACCGGTGGTGATGCGGTGGACCGGTGGTGATGCGGTGGACCGGTGGTGATGCGGTGGACGGTGGTGATGCGGTGGACCGGTGGTGATGCGGTGGACCGGTGTGATGCGGTGGACCGGTGGTGATGCGGTGGACCGGTGGTGATGCGGTGGACCGGTGGTGATGCGGTGGACCGGTGGTGATGCGGTGGACCGGTTGTGATGCGGTGGACCGGTGGTGATGCGGTGGTGGTGGTTCGGTGGTGGTTCGGTGGTGGTGTGCGATGAAACTCGACGGAGATGTCAATTTGAGTGAAAGCAACATTGATTTATTGTAACTTGAAGATCTAATTTTGAAAACCTATATTAACCTATGTTTCTTTTTTTTACAAAAAAACTTTTAACCCATCTTGACCCCCTTATGTTTTTTATTTAATTCATTTTAACTTATATTTATTTTTAAAACACCTATTATGACCAAAAATCATATTTTTGGACTTCTTTTACCACCTCTAATTTCTTTCACAAAAAGTTTGATTTCTCGATATATGTGTCATGTAACACCTGGTTATTTTAAAAAGACAAGACATGAAGAATAAATGAAAGAAAAACAATAAAGTCCAAGTGGAAGAACTAAAAGTATCCAAAAGGACAAATCTTTAAAAGAGTTGGTGTAAAGGTGGGCATAGCCGCCCACCCTCACTTCACATCACCATTTTCTTTCGGTTTTAGAGAGAGAGAGAAAGAGAGCAGAGGAACTCTCGGCTGAAGAAAAAGAAGAGAAGAAGAAATCTAATTCAAGGTAAGAATTTGTGGTTTTTAAATGTTTATGACGGGTTTTATCCCGGTTACATGCTTATGTGCTTATGTGGTGGTGTATGTGCTCGGGTGTGTGTGTTTGGTGTTGTTTTTAGGTGTTTGAACTCATTTGCAAGCGGGTTAGAAAGGAAGAAAACACCCAAGTTGCACCAGGTGAGTTCTAGACCCTGGTTTTTACTTGTTTTAAACTATCTTTGGGGCTGAAAATGTATTAAAACGATTTTCAAAGCTTATGTATGTTTACCCGTATGTATTGTGCAAGTTGGATGTTAATTCTTGAATGCTTATAGGTTATTCATGTTTAGAATAGCCATGTTAAGCTTAGAACAGATGGGTTTGATGATTGAGTTTGAAAACATACTAGAAACATGTTGCACAGGAGGTCAAAGCACCTAGATAAGGCTCATGCGCCTGAAAATGCCTTAGAAAGATTTAAGTGAAACCCATGCGCCTGAACAGTAGCCCATGCGCCTAAGATTGCCTTAGAAATGTTTTAAGTATAGCCCATGCGCCTGAACAGTGGTCCATGCGCCTAGAAGTATTAGTCGGACGACTAAGTGTAGGGTCATGCGCCCCAATAGTGCCCATGCGCCCAAGTGGCTCATGTGCCTAAGTATCCATGCGTCCGAATAACCCATGCGCCTAAGTGTTCATATGCCCCAATAGTGCCCATGCGCCTGAATAGTTCATGCGCCTGAATAGTTCATGCGCCTAAGTGATAAAATGATCAAGTGTTGGCTGATGCGTCTATATAGTGATGAAACGCCCAAACAGGGCTCATGCGCCCAAATAGTACCAAAGCGCCTAAGCACTTAGAAATTTTTACAGAATTATCTGGGAGTCTGTGCTTTTAGGGTTTTGACCGATGGTTGTCTGGAGCTTATGTATGATGATGTTTCATGCATGGTTATGATTGTTCCTTATTATTGTTCTTGCTATTATTATTATTATTACTTATAGCATGTGCCTTTACTTGGTATGTTATTATCGTAACGTAAAGTATATCGTAATAATAAAATGAAAGAGCAATAAAGAAAGGAAGAGGAACATTAATGAAAATATTAACAAGTCTTGCAAGCTTACAGGAGGTACACGACCATGTTGTCGTTAGCTCAACTGTGCTGCGGGTTAGCTACCCTATTATGCACACAGGGCCAATCAATTGAGATTGGCAGGACCTTTGCAGCGTGCCCTGGGTGATTGGGTCGGCCTTGTATACAGTACACAGAACCCTTTCGAGGGATATAGTTGACCCTTTCGAGGGATATAGTTGACCTTTTCGAGGGATACAGTTGACCCATTCGAGGGATATAGATGGCTGTAGAGACTAATGAAGAGGTTGATGCAACCCAAACATCCAAGGCTTATTCTGCTGCACAAGTTCTGAAGTAGAATGCTTCGGAAGTTTCACACTCAACAGAAATATTCTAAGTGTGAAATCTTCCGAAGCCAAGACCAATATCTTCCGAAGCCAAAGATGAAGTCTTCTGAAGCCTCAGAGACAAAGTCTTCCGAAGCTTCAAGTTATGAAGACAGATTTCTTTCGAAGACTTTTAAGATATGCTTTTTCTGATGTACTTTTCTGTAAAGCTGGACACCTTTCCACTGCATCTCTGCAAGTCACCAACTTACATGAGTTGGTGAAAAGGTCCATACTTTTGGTAACTGTACATTGAGGTCTTGTGTCTGTAAACTTTCTACTTTATGTACTTTATCCTTTTTGTAATAGATAAGGATGTGAGCTATGGCATGTCATAGTCACAAGTCAAAAAACAATCTGCCTTTTGACTCTACAATTGATTTTGTTTGTGTCTAGTCAATTGTATCCAGCTGGCTTTCAAAGTATAGCCAACTGTAAGATGTAGTATAAGTATCTCATGTTCTTGTATCTTTTATTTATGCTTTGTAACACTTGTAATAGAACATAGAGAAAGCAATATACTGCATTCTTGAAAACCATACACTTGCGTTCTTTATGTTCTGTCTCTTACATCACTTGTGTTCTTAGTGTCTTATCTTGGTTAATCCAGTTTATTGTTTGATTAAAAGTTTGTTTAATCTCCTCTTTGTGTTGTTGTGTTGTAACTCACACCCTTCAACGATCCTGCATTTGGTATCAGAGCATACAGGCTCTTGATATAAGATCTCACCATCTTAAGATCCCTCACACACACAAATACCAAACTTTTCAAATGACAGCCATTTCCAAAACTGATATGGAAACTGGAACCATGAACAAGTCCCCACCGATCACTCTTGATGAGTTTGACACCTGGTGTTTAAGAATGGAAGGTTTCACCAGGCCTCTCGATTCAAGAATGTGGGAGTCTATTGAGAATGGACCTTTCATACCCAGCATATCCTCTGCTACTGGTGCTGGTATGATCCCCAAGGATATGGCTAACTACTCTGATGAAGATAGGAAGAGAGTAGAGATAGACAGGAAAGCCATGACAGCTCTTCAAACTGCCCTTCCAAACTCTGTGTACAGAGGTTTCAAGAAGTGCAAAACAGCTAAACAACTGTGGGATGCACTGAAACTGATGTATGAGGGTTCTTCTGAAGCCAAGGAGAACAAGAAGGATCTCCTGAAGCAGCAGTTTAAAAACTTCACCTTCAAAGCAAGTGAGACCATGACTCAGCAATACTTCAGGTATGTTGAGATTGTGGATACTCTAATGGATGGAGGAGTTTCTCTTGAGAATAGAGACATTGTAAGGAAGTTCATGTCCTCACTTCCTAGGCAATGGACACACTACTGTGTGGTGATCAAGAGAACTGAAAATCTCAAAACTCTCACTCTGACAGAGTTATATGGGATTCTCAGTGGCTACCAGATGGAGATGAACATGTAGGGTTCATCTAGCAACTCCAACAATCAAATGGGTTTAGCCCTACATGTGGTTGAAAGGGATAGCATAGAGCCCAAACATCATCTTATATGCTACCTTGACAACTCACCCAAGGAACCTTTCATCACCTTTCCAGAGACACAAAGGGAGAACTACACTCAAGGAAGCCCATTCCAAGAGACAAGCTCTTCTCAAGCATTTGTGTCTTCTGATGAAAGCTGTGGCAACTCTCTTTTCACTCTTGAAGATCTGGACTATATTCATCCAGATGATCTAGAGTACATGGAAATAGTCCAGCAGATGGTTCTTCTCACTCACAGAGCCAAGAAGTTCTACAAGAGGACTGGAAGGAAGTTCCCAAACAATACAACTAGTGGAAAGTTTGGACTGGACAAAGGCAAAGTCAAGTGTTACAACTGTAACTTGATGGGCCACTATGCCAGAGAGTGTAAGGCACCTAGAACCAATGGTGGCCAAACACAATCCAGACCAAACTACACTCACAAAGCTCTTCATAATGAGAAGTCAAAGCAGCAAGCTGCTATTGCTGTTGAAGAAGGAGGCTTTGACCGGAGCTTTCAGGTAGAATATGCTTCTCCAAACCAAGCACTGATGGCAGATCATGATGAAGCCAAGGTATTGGAACATCTCTGTACTCCTGAATGCATTGCTAAAGTTAATAGGTACAGGTCCTATAACTTGGAACTGAGATCTGATGTTGAGTCCTTAAACATTTTAAAATCTGATTTTAGAAAGTCTGAAAATGATTATAAGCTGAAAATAGAAGACTTAGAGAAAACCATTTCAGTTCTAAAACATGAACACACAGATTTTAGAACTCAAATTCAAGATCTCATAACCAAGCTAATTGAGTGCCAGGCTGAGCTTGTGATCAGCAAAGCCAGGGCAGAAAAAAGTGTTCTTGAAGAAGAGACCTTCAAGAACATGATATCCTCATCCCTGTATAACAAAGTGTGCTATCAAAACAGACAGGGACTGGGATCAAATGAGATAGCTCCTCTACACACAATCTTGTCTGTAAGACCCCCTAGGTGTGGAACTTGTGAAGATGAACTTCCTCTCATAGATCCTATGAGTGAGGAGGATGAAGAAGAGATAGTGAAGAATCCCTCTACTAAGAGTGAATAGGAGGATTCCAAGAAGGGCCACTATCCTTCCGAGGAGAAAGTGAAGGCTATGATGACCAAGTCCATGAGAAATAACTTGATCAGAAAGAGCAAAAGAAAGGCAAGGAAGGCTCAAGAGATCAAGGCTGCTTTTGACTCTAAGCAGAAACAAGTTTTTATTTCTGCAGGGTTTAAAGTGGTAGGGACTGAAGACATCAACCAAAACTCTTCTGCTAAGAGTTCTGGTTCTTGTTCAACTCATCTCAGTAGCAAGAAGAAGACTGATTTGCTGTGTACCACTGCTGCACAGCCTGGACCATCAAACTTCAAGCACAGTCCTCAGCCCAAGAGGACTGTCTCAGCATCCATAAAGATGAAGGTGGAGAAGGGATGTGACAAAAAACAGTCCTATTCTCAAGAAAAGGCTTTTGTGAAGAAGAAGATGAATTGTGTTATGTGTGACAACACTACTCATATTGCCAAGGATTGTCCTTTCAATCCTAAAGGTATTGTCCATATGACCAAAACAAAGACTTCAAAGAGTTTGAAGAAGATTCAAACTTCGGAAGGAAAACCTGTTTCCTTCGGAAGCTCAAAATCTAAGAAGAAGGCAAGTGGAAAATTACCTTCGGAAGAAAAATTGGTCTAGGAAGAAAGGAATTCTTCCGAAGCACTGAAGTCTGCTGCAGTGTCTGCAGAATCTTCCGAAGTATCAGTCATCAAAACTTCCGAAGTTCCAAAAACTTCTGAAGTTTTGAAGGTCAAGTCCAAGACTCCAAAGGTGGTGTGGATGTCTAAGAAAGACCAAGTGACTGAGATTTCTCCATCAACAACAGCTCAAGATCCTCTTAGTACAACCATAGGATCTATCACTGTTGAATTACCTTCTGTAAATAAGCCCAAGACAAGCAAGGCTTGGGTTTCCAAATGTAACTAATAAAATTTTCCTTTGTCCAGGGACAACGGAAGACAGACAAAAATGTCTAGATCATAGACAGTGGTTGTTCCAGGCACATGACAGGCAATAGGTCACTACTCCAGAACTTTGAAAGGATTGATGGAGGACCAGTTGCTTTTGGAGGAGATGAAGGTGGTTACATTTCTGGAAGGGGCAAGGTCACAAATGATAAGCTCAACATTGAAAATGTAAACTTTGTTAAGGAGCTTGGATACAATCTTCTGAGTCGAAAAAATATGCAACGAATGATGTTGTATATATTAATCTTAGATGTGATCGTGGTAGAAAATATAAACAAACACCCAACTTTGATAGAATACACTAAAAATAAATAGCTACATCCAAGTGATAAGGAAATATGAAAGTGTGGTCATTAGATATTAGTGGTGGAAGATGATTCCCATGACCATGACTAATGAGTCAATATATGATGACAACGACTATCAACTTCTAAACCAATCATTAGCTAAGCTTTAGATTATCACAACTAGGCATGGGCAAAAAAAACCAGTTCAGCCAAAAAAACGGCTATCAACTTCTAAACCAATCATTAATGAGCCAATATATGATGAATGACAACGACTATCAACTTCTAAACCATTCATTAGCTAAGCTTTAGATTATCACAACTAGACATGGGCAAAAAAACCAGATCGGCCAAAAAAAGGGAACCAGTTTCAAAGAAAAATCGGTTTGGCCCAAACCGGTCCCAAACCGACCAGGACCGCCGGTTTGGTAACCCCACCCTCAAAACCGGTTTATAAACCGGTTTTAATAGTTAAAAACCGGTCCGAATCGGTTTGACAGGTTGGAGTATCCGGTGAGCCAAACGGTTTGTGACCCGAACCGATTTAAACAAAAACCGGTTTGACCCCACGATCAAAAGACCGGTTCGGTTTTGGACCCGAACCGGTTTGAGTAAAAAAACCGGTTTGAGTAAAAAAACCGGTTTGTACACCTCTAATCACAACTCAAAAAACTAGATTACATCAAAAATGAAGTTTCAAATAAATACATAATAACTACAAATACTAAATGAGATGACATGAATGAAACGTCCTAAAACCTAGGGGTCTCATAGTTAGACTCATTTATGAGATGATATGAATGAAATGCCCTAAAACATAGGGGTCTCATAGTTGGACTCATTTATACGTAAAAAGCTCAAACTAAAAATTTCATTATTTAGTAGCAAAAACATCCATAACAAAAACATCATGGTGTAGGATAAGTTCCATAACATAAATGCATGTTTAATAACAAAACTAAAGTAACCTGATGCGAGTCTTCAGCTTGTTGCCTTCATCCCATGTCAGTTCACACCTTCCAAGCTCTCCTAACTTTCCTACACTTAATGCGCAATTTAAAAGTCAACTACGTTAAGTGAGTTCAAGTTTCACTTTAACATAAACATTCTTAGTATTGCACAACGTTATCATAACATTTATATGCTATACGGCATACCACATTTATAAAGCATTCTTTGTTTATTGAACTTTAGTTAAAGTTATTAGTGTTTTCATTTATATAGTCGTCTCTACCATTTGGCATACCCATATCCTAGATACACAATTGTTGTCCTGCCACAAAGGCATTTGGCTCATCATTCGCATACGAGGATCGTACATCAGTCACATACAATAGTCATCATTCATGTAAAAAGGCTGTCATAATTCCCATAAGATGGTCATCGTTCCCATATAGGGAAATCTTCTTTTTCATACAAGGTTCGTTTATACATTCACATAATTAAACTATTCCATTTATCATTCCTTGCATTCATTAGAAAACATTCATTCATTTGTTTATAAAACAAAGATTCATTCATTTGTTTACAGAACATTTATTTGTTCGCACATTCCTTTCTCTGTGTAGATAACACCTCAAACTAAGTAAAAGAGGAGCAGAACTCACTTTGGGGGGCGGGTGGTTTCTTGGCCCTCTGCCGGTCCCTCTGCCGGTCCCTCTGCCGGTCCCTCTGCCGGGGTAAAAAGACTACCGGTAAACGTAAACTGAATAACTCTGATCCTGGCAATGGCAAAGACTTGCATTATTTACAAATCAACAAACCTAAAAACGGTGGCTATACTTTTTCTTGATCGATTCAAGTGAAACAGAAACGTTTTTTATGAAAACATAAACAAAGCTTGCTGCTATGTGATGATATTCACTAGTTTTGTTAAATCTCGCCTTCTTCCTTCCGGTTGATCTCTCTCTATATTTCTCTCATGACATATTTACGTGAAGAAAATGATGAAATGAAGGAGCTGCTACTTAGGGTACGTATGAATGTTATTCTCACTTTAGATAATTCCATCTTTAGTCTCTTAAAGATGTTTTCAATATATAAAAATCTGTTTTATTAGATCAATGTTTAATAAACCATTCCACTTTAGAAATGAAGATGTTTTCATTACATAAAACATAAAATTTAAGGTGCCAATCTCTTACTATTAGATCAATGTTTTCAGAATTGGATCGGAATGTAAGCCGGATGTCTTACTGGTTCACTTGTCGGACCGATTCACCTATAAGACCGGATATAAGAACCGGATAAAATTATAATTATTTTATAAATATATACGTAAAAATATTAAAAATAAAAAATATATATGAAAAACTGGTTCAACCGGTCCAACCCCCGGCTCAACTGGTCCGGTTCCCGGTTTGACCGGCCCGACCACTGGTTCAATGCAAAAACGGTTATAAGTACCGAACCGGACGTGATTGGAGTCTGGTTCCCGGTCGAACCGGCCGGTCCGATCCAGTTTTCAAAACAATGACTATCACATTATAAACATTAATGAAGCAACAATACAAAGACATCATCTTACACAATACAATGATCAAAAATAAAATGTTTGAATACACACTCTCTTCAAAACGTAATCATATTCACTTTTGCAGGTAAACATCATAACTCCTAGTGTTAATATAAATTTCTTGCAATATGAAAAATTGAAAAGGCAATTTCCGCGAAGGAAATTTTCTTTTATACTTCTGCAGCCTAAGCCACCTTGACGTCTCTGCATCATTGGTGTGTGCGGCTGTCAAACCCTTTTCATTAATCAACTTACTCTTTTAGGTTCCAGATTTGTTGAAATACAATATATAATTTGTTAATTTGTTTTTATGTTTTGAAACTAAATCAATTGGTTGAAGAATATTTGGTTGAAGAATATTTGGTTGAAGAATATTTGGTTGAAGAATATTTGGTTGAAGAATATTTGGTTGACATCATTTAGGTAAGAGGCCTAAAACAAACTAATTTTTGGTCGGCTGGCAACGACAATATGATCGTAGATGAATTTCAAGGAAAAATAATCCAACGAGCCAAAGAGAAGCCTACGTTTCATTGTTTCTCTATTCTTCGTTTGATTAATATAATAATTAAAGTTATTTATACCAAATAAGAAATTACATCATTTTCGTTGTTTCAATCATAGCCATTCAATTTTTTTAAATCTTTAAGCCTCTTGATCTAGTGACATTTGATTTTATGTTTATTAAAATTAGATTTTAAATGTTGTGTCTATTCCATTAGCAAAAATAAAATTAGTATAATTGTAAATGATTTTGAGCTCTATCTTTCATCTCTCTTCTTCCTACTCTTCTCACCAATCCCCTACCCTGCGAAATTACATTGACTTGGGATATGCACATGTCCATTTTCTAGCAAATGTGTATGTTTGTTGGAGAAGTTTTAAGGAAACAAACTTTTATTGTAAAAATTTCTCGACACTATACCCATGTGAGTGTAGTAAAACACAAGTTCTTGATTGTTGTTTTTCAAAATTCGCTAAACTATGTTAAAATATGAAAAGAGGATGCGGGATCGGGTTTTGTCACTCAACACAAATGTTATCTCTCAAACTCAATAAGTTACACTCGGTGATGATACAGAATCTCTTAGGAGTTGATAATAATATACTAAGTAAACAAACAATATGATATGTTTTTCAAGATACTTGTTTATATTACTTTTTAACTCAAAGTATTACAAGACTCTTACAAACATGTTAAATGAGTTACAATGAGAAACTATATATACCATTATCTACAGCCGGTTATACTTTGATACCAACTGCAAACTTACGTCTAAAGCAAATACGACATTGCTAAAGGTAAGTTATTTTAGATAAAATGCTATCTAGAATTTGGTAGTCATGACATGTCCATCACTTACCTTTTGTCACCAACTAAAGTTAGCAAGTGTACTAACTGATAAACATTATATAGTGGAATAAATTATGGTCAACTACATGGGTGTGGAAAAGCGCCATGTAGTATCTCAAAGGTTGTAACGATTTTGTAAGAATGACCATACTTATGTCCACTGGTTTATAGTAGGTTCTTCCGAAGGTTAATTAGCTTCGAAAGAACAAGTTCTTCCAAAGTCACTTATACTTTGAAAGAGTCTACTTCTTTTGAGGCTTGTGATGATCTTCAGGACTTCATACTTCGGAAGTCATTGTCTTAAAATCTTCTAAGTGTTGAACTTCGGAAAAAGAAGACTTTGTCTTTGGAAGTTGGAGTTTCTTTTTGGAAACTTCTTTCAGACTTGACCTTCGGAAGCTCTTTCTCAGTTGTACCAAAAAATGTTCTAAGTGTTTGTTTTGGTTGCACCAGTCTTACTTGATCCAACAAACTCCCCATATGCTGATGCTATCAAAACCTCACTTGTTTTTACTTCTCAAAACTTTTAGCACTAAGCAGAGAAGATGTCTATCTGTCTCTTTGTTCTTTCCAGATGTAATGCTGAGAAGTTTGTACAAATCTTTCGTAGACAGAAGATCAAGTATGTCACTTTGAATGATGTGTTCCCTTTGTTATGATCCTCTGAAGAGAGTTTGTTGACGGGAGTTGTAGTCATATTTTTATCTAACTATGGATTCCAATTCAGAGCCTTCAACATTTGTAAAAAGGCTTTGCCTTTGGTGGTTGACCCTTCCTTTTCATCCTTCTCTCTCAGCTTCAACTCTTCTTCAATCTTGGCCCTTGCAATCAGTTCAGCCGAATGAAGACTGGTCAGATGATTTTTGATGCAAGCAGCTATCTCAAAGTTGGAGCGATTGGAGAATGGTTTCTCTGCTAACTCAGCAATATCAAATATGCTTGAGTGTAGCAGAGAAGAGGCATTAAGCCTGTTGATCTCATCATTCTCTCTTTCCACAACAAAGTTGTGAGAAAGGTGTTCGAACCTACACTGGACTATTTTCTTTCTAGGAATAAGAGGTTGAGATGGTAACTTGTCTTCCTTCCTAGTGTCTAGTAGAGTCACCAACTTTCTTTTTAGCTTCTTCTCTTCTTCTTCTTTAAGAGAACATAATTAGTTGTCAAGAGTTTAAGCCTGGTGCAATGTTCCTCTAGGCAGATTAAGGAATTGTTCTCTTGTGAGGAAACATGAGGAGCCATCAATGAAGGTCAATTTGATGTACCCATCCTCACAAGAGATGTCACTCAGAATAGTATATTTGATGAGCTTTATCTTGATATTCTTGAATTCTTCTAAGGTCAGAGGTTTAGATGGTTGAGAGGATGACTTAGGTGGCTGTTGGTAGATGATGGTTGGGTTCTAGGGAGTGTTTTGTAGGTTTAAGGATGGGTATTGGAGGTGGTTGTTTTGATGGAATTGGTGTGGGAGAGGGTATGGATGATGGTGTGGGCTCAGGAGTGTAAGGCTCAGTGGTTGGATCGGTTTTTATGGGGAAAGGGAAAGGTGTTGGTTCTGGTTGAGGTTGTGGTTATATTGTTGGTTTAGAAGTCATCGTTTGTATTCTTCTATACATCTCCTTCCTTCTTCCTAAGCGAATGTCAGCCTTGATGTCGCTGGCATGTCAGGTCAGGGTCTTCTCAGACATGGGACCAACTTGTCTGCTAGAGAAGCCATGGGCCATGAGATAATTCTTCATCCAGGCTTTATCTTCCATCTTCTTGATAACTATAAGTTGAGCTTCTTCCTTTTTCTTCTTCTTCTCTCTTTCCGCTTTTCCCTAGAAGCCCTCTTTCTCTCTTTGTTAATTTGATCTTGTTCTTTGTTGAAAAGTCACAAGATAGTGTCATTATCATGAGGAGCTAGTTCCTCAAGAGAGAATCCCTTAGATATTAGAAAAGCTATCCTTTCATTCCTTAGCTGTTGCTCAGCTTCCTCCTTCTTTCTCTGTTTTTTCTTTTCTAAGGCCAATCTTGCTGCCATTTATTGTTCTTTCCGTAACAGGGTTGCCTTCTCTAACTCTACCAACTCCTCAAGTGGTAGGAGGAGAACATCTTCACTAGCTGCACCCAGATTGACTAGCCGGTCAATAATCTCCACCCTTCTTTGGTTGTTGATAGCCTCCTGGTTGACTACAACTGCTTTACTACTTGCAGTTAATAGCTTCTTAGTGGGAAGTCTACCTTTTCTTTTAAGCTTTTCTAACCTTTCCTCGTCTAACAGTTCTTCTACACTTAACTTCCTTTTACCCATGATGTCTTTTGAAGCTTGAGACTTTGGAGGTTCTTGTGTAGAGGTTTCAGGTTGGTGGGTAGTGATTTGAGCTTGTGATGATGATGATGTTTGAGTGAAAGGTGTTTTGAGAAAGTCTTCACTATTTATCTTAGATGCCAATTCAAGGATTGCATCTGGGTGATAATTAGATCATCAGACGTAGAGTATAACCCTTCCGCAGCTTGGATCTTAGCATCGGAAGTTTGGAATACTTCTTCTGCGGCTTTGACTTCAGCTTCTAAAGTTTGTGGCATTGCACTATTTGTCCTAGCTATTTCAGTTGCTAGGCCATCGGTCTCTATATCCCATTCGAATTCAATCTCAGGTTAAATGTAGACATTAGGTTGACCAACTCCTTTAACAATGGTAGATGGTGTATTACACCTCTGATGCTCTTCAGCTCCAAAGTATGCCACATCAACATCTAGACTTGGTTGTTCAAGGGAAGAGCTCATTAGAAATTTGGTCAAGAATCTATTCAAATCAATGAACATCCTTGGGTCCACTTGAAGGATGATAGGAGGAGGCTCAGGGAAAGCAGTTGATTTTGGAGCAGGATATCTTGAAGATAGTGTAGAAAGGGCTAAGCTTGGTGATGTGCTCCAAAATATACATAAAAATCCTATCAAAAGCCCCATGTTTGGAGGAAGCTAGATTCTAAACCTATACGAGAGCTATGGTTGTAACACTGAGGGAACTGAAGGAGTGATGCCGAGACTATTAGACTTGAGCAGTTGCACAAGTATATACATGGTGACGAGCCTACCAAATGGGCAGCCGAGGTTTATGGATAAGAATGGACAAATATGGGATCCGATGGATCCTGAAGAAATAATCATGGACCTCGACATGTCAATACAGCCGGAAGGAGCCGGAGCCGGATCTTCAAGTTCACGTACAAGGAAATTCCCAACCATGTTAGACCTTTATGAGTCAATCCAAACCACCAGCGACCATGCAAGACGATCATTTGAATATGCCCAACGAGTCTTCAATCGATTCGAAAATCTACATTCCCGAGTCGATTACCTGAGCAACGATGTCACGTACATCAGGAACCGAATGTACCATGAGTGGGGAGATATCATGCCACAAAGCCCTTGAAAACCGTATCATGTTCGGGGCCCGGGCACAGTTGTGACAAGAAGGTCCAAATTTAAAAATGGTCTAAATTTAAAATTTGACTTTGCTAAAAAGGTTCAAATTTAAAAATTTTACAAAAATATCACTTAACAATTATTTTTTGTGACAAGAAACCAAAAATTTAATACAATTTTTGATAAACCAAATTATAAATATACGTTTCTGGGAAATAAATAAGTAAATTAATGATGTCCAAATAAAATTGAAAATATTTTTTGTGACATCCTTAAAAGCAATAATCTAGAAAAAATATTTAATCATGTAAAATAAAATACTTTTACCCAATTCCATCCATATGTGAGTTTATTTTTAAGTCTTAAATAACTTTTGCAAATTGTAATTCTACTTTCATTTTGGATTTAATTGAGGGTGCCATATGATACGTGCGATTAGAACTTACTTTGGATATACATTTCAAGATCTTAATTAGTATTTGCTACATAAAAACGAGTTAGGCACTATGAAACCTTAACCATTCAAGCCCCAACCATTACTTTAATTTTCCTTACCCTAACATCAACCCTAGTTAGCCCCGTTGAGCTTAAACGTTTTTATCTTTCAATCACCCAAACCACCAAGTCACTTAACCAAAAAGCCTTCAACAAAACCCGTCTTCGTTAAATACACGTTTTTGGCTTAAAAAATTGGTCTTTTACCGGCAGACCTTAAAGAACTGCAATGCATTCTTTTGATTTTAATTTGATTTGTTGCCTTCACTACGCAAAATCGGGACTTCCCCTGGAAATCCGCGAACAAATTTTCAATCTCACGTTTGACGCACGAAAGAAATGGCGGAAAAAAGGAGCAAGTTCTGCCATTTTGTGGGATTTCAAAAAGTGCTATAAAGAGACAAACAAAAAGATATGAAAAATGCCCAAAATGTGGAAATTGGTCCCATAATTGAAAATGCAAAAAGAATAAAACTGACTCTCAATACGAATACACATAACTAATCCAATTGGGTGCTATTAGGCTTCAAGCCAAATGATCATTGAGAAAGAAAAGTTTTGTGTATCTTCGGGTAAAAGATTAAGTACGGTTTTTGAAAGCAAAATATGGTCTTAACAATCTGACCTTAAATGAGTCATAAAGTTAGCATATCCCTTCTAGCTTGAAGTATTGTATAGGGAGTTTTTATTGCTTTCCTTATAGTTTATGCTAGAAAAATAAGCCAAGACCGTCGTCTTTAACAATTAGCCACTTTTTTCAAATATTTCTTACCCGAGCCCGAGCCAAGTTACAACCCATTAAAGGCCTAACGATTTATACCAGTAAATATCTAAGTAAGTGGAGATTTGATCCCTTAATAAGCATATGATTTCACACGTATTCACACTAGGAAATTGAGTGTATTAGTCATACTTAATCTTGATTATGACTCTATATATTTAGCCTAGTGTGAGTGCATATTGTGAGAAGTATGAATTTTTACATGATAATAATCATTACTAACCAATCTATTGCTTGCTAGGATATCATTTTACATATGATTAGAATATTTATATTTGGATGAAATAATGTTTACTTGAATATTTTCTGAAAGACATGTTTATTATTTTATTTTTGGTGGAATTGTCATTTTAAGTGATTTTACTTGAGGACAAGCAAAGTTCAAGTGTGGGGATATTTAATGTGCTTCAAATTATACATAAAAATCCTATTAAAAGCACATCCTTAATGTCTCCTTTAAAATGATGAAAATGTACTTAAAAATATTAAATTGTATTTTCAGGTGTTTAAAAGGGCAATATGGACAAAAGAAGCATATTTAACAAGAAATTGAAGTAATCAGAGCTTTGAATTCCAAGCATGGGGCTGTGCCTCATTAAGCGCGTCCCCATGCCTTGCTAGAAACACACCCTCGTGCTAAATTAACACAACCACATGTTTGGACATCTGACAAGGCAAAAAGTACTGTCCGCTAAAAGTAAGCACGGGGCCGTGCCCATCAAGCACGGGGTCATGCCCCACCACAAACACGGGGCCGTGTCCTAATTAGCACAGGGCCGTGCTCGACACAACCTGCACGTACGAGCCGACCAACTTTCGTAAGCATTGTACTAGCATAGGGCTGTGCCTTTAGGCACGGGGCCGTGCTTAAACACTCCAGAAAGCATATAAATAGAAGCCTAAGTTTACCATTTTGGCAAGCTTTGGTGGGAGAGTTACTCAGCAGAACTCTCTCGAGAATTAAGTTTTCAAGATCATTTGGAGGCTCGAGAGGTGCATACAACACTTGGAAGAAGCTCGGGATCGTCTAAACATCATCTATTATGGATTATCGGTTTCATTGTTCCATTTCACCGATGATTTCATATCTATCTTCGTTGTTATTTGTTTTTATGTTCAAGCTCGTTATGAGCTAAACTCTTTTATCATCCTAATCAGACGAAACTTATGTAATTTGTGATGAACTAATGGTGTGATAAAAATTATGTTAATGTTATGGTGGTCTTGGGAAAACTATTGATGTGTAGCATCTACATTTGAATGGAAAGTTATAAATTTATGGTTTGTGATTGTGATTGTCATACAGGAAACGTTTGATCAACTTTCATCGCGAAACCGGTCTTCATAATAAATCCATCGCTAATGAACTAGAAATGGTTATTAGAAATCATATCACTTTAACTTTCTGAACATTTGCGGGTTCCCTTTTATTAGTTTGAGAAATCTTCAATAATTGTTACGGTTTTCTAAAATTAATGGCATGTTAGAAAGGAACCTGATCAACTCTCTTTTTAACATTAAGTTATGTTTTCAGAAATCATATGTCAAATAGGTCACAAAAGATTTACCTACATTACTAGGGCTTTGATTTAAGTAGTAAAACTCAACCTAACATGATCCTAGTCATTACGGAGCAGGATAGACGAGAAATCATGCCATCTCATCTTTATAAAAATTAACATAATTACATTAATCAATATCTTTAAATCACACCACCAATTCATCACGGTTACAGAATTAGGATGATAACTTTTATTCCCTAGTTTTAAATCCAATCACTTCAATCTAGTTTACTTTATTTTTATTATTGTTTTTAAAACCTAAAAAAATCTTTCCGATGTAACTTATCATTTATTTAACAAAAACCAAATCTGATAGTCAATCATCAAGTTGTTGAGTAGGCTAGGTGTGTTCACGGATTGATACTCGGTTCTTACAAACACTATATTTCCACACGACAGGTACACTTGCCTTTTATGTTTGTGGTTTAGTATTTGTAATAACCAATAATACTGAATCTGTGCGAAAAGTCTGTATCAAAATATATACTATCCGCATCGTATCAAGTTTTTGGCGTCGTTTCCGGGCATACACGGCAGTTTGAAAGACAAACTAAATTTTTGACTATCTTGTATATAACTTGTTAATATATTTTTCTTCAAACTTTATTTTATTTTTGTTAGATAGTTTACCTTAGTTAGTTTAGCTACAATTTCCTGATTCATTTTAAGTCTTAGTTAGTTTATGCTTCCTAAGTTAGTGTATGTCTGACTCGTCTAGTCTTGAACTTGTTTCGACTCTTTCGGAACCCGAACGACTTTTCCGACAAAGTTTGCGCGAAAGACCACATCAAGCAACACCCATCATTGAAGAAGACATTTTGGAAGGTACATCATCCGAATAAGATGTTGGAGCATATATTGTCATATATAGTGTGTCCGTCGCTTGTCGAATAGTCTAGGCTTAATGTAATACACCTGATATGTTGTAAACACATGAAACTGGGTCATTCACAGGAGCATATGCGAATGAGGCTCAGTCGTACGACTGAACCATGCTAATGGACCAGTCGTGCGACGGAGAGATGCGATTGGGCCATTCGTAAGACTGAACCATAAGTATGGTCCAGTCGTACGATTGAACCATACGCATGGCCCAATCGTACAAATGGGCCCAATTGCATTTGATATGGGCTGAGGCCTATAAATACCAGTTTCATTGTGTAGAAAAAGTTAAGGATTGTGCCCGGGGCCTAGGTGCTGCCGGATGAGAGGGGAGATCATGCTCGATCTCCCCTTGCCAAGAGTCTTGATTCTTATGTTGTAATGAGTTTGTAATCATTAGTTTTTATCAATAAAACCAATTATTATAGTTCGTGTTATTGTTTGTCTCTTGGTTTTGGTTTTGTTTCCTTCCGTCAAGAACACGCTCAGATGTCAACCGATCCAGCGCCTTCACAATTGGTATCAGAGCCGGTTACTGCTAGAATGATCTAACAATCATACTAGCAACCCGAGCTCTTGATTTCTGGATTGATTTCAGGTTCTTTGATGTTAAACCCACTTCGTGTTCTTCGTGTTTTGCTCAGATTTGTTACGTGTGTTGTTTCTATGTTAAAATCGAACTTGAAACCACGTTCTGATCACCCTTACGAATCTTATGATGTCTATTTTGGTTCGATTCATGTAAAATTCATAAGATTAGGGTTTTTGACAGCCATCGCGGCTGCAGATCTGAAAATCTGCGTGCAGACCCGCTTATGCGATTGGACCATTCGTGCGATTGGACCATGCTAATGGACCATTCGTGCAATTGGACCATGCTAATGGACCATTCGTGCGACTTGACCATGCTAATGGACCATTCATACGACTGGACCATGCTAATGGACCATTCATACGACTGGACCATGCTAATGGACCATTCGTACGACTAGACCATGCGACTGGACCATTCGTACGACTGGAATGCGACTGGATCAGTCTTATGACAAATCATGCTACTGGACCAGTCTTATGTCCAGTCATGCTACTAGACCAGTCTTATGTCCAGTCATGCTACTGGACCAGTCTTATGACCAATCATGCTATTGGACCAGTCTTATGACCAGTCTCACGAAGATATCATTTGTATTATCCACTCACACGAATATGATAATTGTATTCCATGTCATACGAATGAACGGTGTTCCAGACCAAAAAAAGGTCTGGAACTACCTTTTGCACAGTTTTAAGGATGAGCGAAGCACATTCACCTTGAGGTTCTTTTGTCAAATAAGTTCGATGGATACCCCATTATTCGTTGGACATTCAGGATAAGTGATTGTAGTTAGAACACAAAAGAGAGAAGAGAAGATGTCAGCAGTCGGTGCTGATTTTATGGGGTAGTCAGCAGCATCTGACTATTTATGGGCCAATCAAGTTATATCTATCCGCACAGAGAGGATTCTCATTCTTAGGGGGAATCCATGTTTAGAGAAATTGAAGATGCAATCAAAAAGTGATGATGTGAGTTGGTTTCTGATGATGAATCTGAGTGCATGCTGATTTGGTTGAGATTGTCAACTGTGGATTGGAACCCTCTACTTTTTGCCCAATACACCGTGTGAAGATGCAAGGAGAGCACAATGTCTATATATTAGGATATGCTGAATTTGAAGGGAATTTCTGCAGGTGTTAATGTTAATTAGGTTAGCCTGTGTGAAGACTAAAGAAATGGAAAACTGTTCATGTCATTATCCGGAAAAGTCAGTCATATGGGGAATCTTGTTGCTATGATGGTGTTCTTCAAAGTAAACGAAAGCTATTGTGCCTAAATTCATTTTCAAGGATACTATAGCAACCTGATGGATCAGCAACGTTGGTTAATATGGTTTTTCATTTGATTCTATTGGAAAGCAAAGCAAAGATTGACTGAAGATTGTAAGAGGTGTTATCTACTATTTGCAAGCAACATCCAAGGGGGAATTTGTTGGAGCATATATTGTCATATATAGTGTGTTCGTCGCTTGTCGAATAGTCTAGGCTTAATGTAATACACCTGATATGTTGTAAACACATGAAACTGGGTCATTCGCAGGAGCATATACGAATGAGACTCAGTCGTACGACTGAGCCATGCTAATGGACCAGTCGTGCGACTGAGAGATGCGATTAGGCCATTCGTAAGACTGAACCATAAGTATGGTCTATTCGTACGATTGAGCCATACGCATGGCCCAGTCATACAAATAGGCCCACTCGCATCTAATATGGGCTGAGGCCTATAAATACTAGTTTCATTATGTAGAAAAAGTTAAGGATTGTGCCCGGGGCTTAGGTGCTGCCGGATGAGAGGGGAGATCATGCTCGATCTCCCCTTGCCAAGAGTCTTGATTCTTATGTTGTAATGAGCTTGTAATCATTTGGTTTTATCAATGAAACCAATTTATTATAGTTCATGTTATTGTTTGTCTCTTGGTTTGGTTTTGTTTCCTTCCGTCAAGAACACGCTCGGATGTTAACCGATCCAGCGCCTTCACATAAGACATGGCTAACTAAGACGAGGAAATGAAGATGACACACTATGCCACACCATCAATAGATGGTTACGAGTCTAGTGTTGTCTAACCAGCAATAGCGGCCAACAATTTCGAGATTAAGTCTAGTTTTATCAAACTCATAGAAAACTCTGTTCCGTTCCATGGATTGTAAGACGAAGATCCTAATGCTCACATCTCACGATTCCTTCGTATTTGTGCGACCTTCAAAATCAATAACTATTCAGACAACACCATTCGACTAAGACATTTTCCATTTTAACTTCAAGGCCGAGCCATCGACTGGCTTGATTCACTTCCGCCTGGTTCCATCACACATGGGCGGAAATGGCTGAACAATTCCTTTTGAAATAATTTCCACCCGATCGCACTGCCAAACTAAGAAGCAGCATCACAAGCTTTCGCCAAGACGGCGATGAATCATTACACGCAACATGGGAGAGATATAAAAGTCTTCTTTGGAGATGCCCACATCACGGACTTGATTTGTGGTTGCAGTGTCAAACCTTTTACGATGCAATCAGCGGAGCCCACAAGCAAGCGGTAGACCAAAGTGCGGGAGGAGATTTCGGAAGTGTCACACCAACAGAAGCATACCAAGCCTTAGAAAGAGCAGCTAAGAAGAGCTTTGCTTACAATCCCTTAAGAACCAAACCCAGTTCTAAAGGTATTCATAAAGTAGACTCTAAAACCCTAATTGCAGCCTAATTAGAAGCTCTAACCAAACGATTCGAACAATTGAAATGCGAGCTAAAGAAAACTCCAACACGATGCAACACATGTGGAAATTCACACAAGACCAACGAATGCCCACAACGCATTAGATGGTTGAAGATGTTGACTATGTAGGAGGCCCAAACAACTCATATAACAACAACTCAAATTAGAGAAGCAACTCAAATTACAGAGATGCTGGTAATAATCACCATCATCTGGATTCAACCGAAGGCCACCTTACCAACAACAGAAACTACCATACCAAGGTACAAGCAGTAGTAACGAATACCATGGAGCATCATCAATGGAAGACTTATTGAAACAGTTGTTATTAACCACACAAGCCATAAATGAGTACATCCATAAATCTAATCGAAGAAATGAGAGAGGTTCCAAAGAAAGGATGTTGACATCAAAAGCAACAAAGCATCATTGCAAACCATAGAGAACCAAGTAGGTCAAATAGCACAACAAATATCTGAAAGACCTCAAGGAGCTTTGCCCAACAACACTATGACAAACACTAATGCTCAAGTCAAAGCCATCACCACTAGGAGTGGCAAAACCACTCAAGGTGATGCACCCACATTACAACCCATCCTTGAAGAAGTAGAAACTGAAACTCCAAGTAATGCGACTGATAAGCAGAAGCAACCTTTTGTTATTGAAGAACCAACCAAGAAATACGTTCCACCGCCACCCTATGTTCCACCACCTCCATATCTAGGTTGTTTGAGACAACAACAAATAGAGGCACAATATGGCAAATTCCTTGGGTTGTTCAAGCAACTCCACATCAATCTGCCCTTGGCAGAAGCCTTAGCCCAAATGCCAAACTACGCTAAGTTTCTAAAAGGTGTCTTATCGAACAAAAAGAAATTGGAAGAGTTATCACATGTAGTTTTGAATGGGGAATGCTCTGCAGTTCTTCAAAACAAACTACCTCAAATGATGACTGATCCAGGAAGTTTCACCATACCTTGCCTAATAGGAATCTTTCTGTCAGTAGCACATTAGATGATTTAGGTGCAAGCATTAACCTTATTCCTTATGCGGTTTTTGAAAAATTAAACTTAGGTGAACCTAGACCTACCCGTATGAGCATCCAATTAGGTGGCCATTCTGTCAAATATCCGAGGGGCATCATTAAAAATCTCTTAGTTAAAATCGACAAATTCATATTTCCCGTTGATTTTGTGATCCTTGACATGGATGAGGACAAAAATTTTCCTTTTATCCTAGGTCGACCTTTCTTAGCGATTGCTCGAGCCCTCATCGATGTTGTATAGGCAAACTCATGCTTAGAGTAGACAAGGAGGAAGTAACCTTTGATATAGGTCAATCCACGAAACACCCTCAACATCATGATGACTCACTCTATTACGTTGATACTTGCGATTCGATCATAAGCTGTCATTTGAAGAAAACTCTTTAAAATGAAGTGTGCAACACTCAATTAATAGAGTTCCAAATCACCGAACTCATTTGTGTGAACCAAATCATTCCAGAGCTAGAGGTTGATGAAACATCATTTCATCAAGAAGCATTTGAGATCATTGAACAAGATCTAGAACCTAAAGCCAACCTTCTATCGAAGACCCTCTAGTTTTGAGCTCAAAGAACTTCCATCTCATCTCGAATATGCTTTTCTTGAAACAAATCTCAACTTCCTATCATAATCTCATCCACTTTAACAAATGATGAGAAGAACAAGTTACTCAATGTGCTTAAGGCATATAAATGAGCAATTGCATGGAAAATCATGGACATCAAGGGAATCAATCCATCCTTTTGCACTCACAAGATATTGATAGAGGAGAACTTCAAATCCATCATTCAACCTCAAAGATGTTTAAATCCGAGCATGCAAGAGGTGGTGAAGAAAGAAGTAATCAAACTACGAGATGTTAGTTTGATTTACCCTCTTTCTGATTCACCTTGGGTCAATCCCGTCCAAGTTGTTCCAAAGAAAGGAGGAATGACTGTTTTAACTAACGGGAAGAATGAGCTTATTCCTACTTGTACGATTACAGGATGGAGAGTTTGCATAGACTATCTCAAACTCAATGACGCCACAAGGAAAGATCACTTCCTTCTTCCTTTTATCGACCAAATGCTTGAGAGATTATCTGGAAAAATGTTCTATTGTTTCTTGGACGGTTTCTCGGGTTATTTTCAAATTCCTATTTCTCCCGAAGATCAAGAGAAGACAACATTCACCTGTCCATATGGCACATTTGCTTATCGGCGAATGCCCTTTGGATTGTGTAATGCTCCTTGTAAGGCCCCGTTCCCGGGACGCTCACAGTTGGTCAATCATCGCATATAAAACATATAATTTACATTAACTTTAATACAACATAGCAGTGGAGACAATTTAAACAACCATTTCATTTCCTTTAAATAAAAACTGTTTGCAAAATAATATAACGTTCATTACAAAATATCGTTCGTTCGCATTACAATGAAAAAACGTTATCATATCATAAAATGGATGTCATCCAAAATGAGCCAAGTAGCCACCTCATGCCATCCTCAGCAACATTTACCTGCCAACTGAAAACACATAAAAGTCAGCGTTGCTAAGTGAGTTATAGTTTTACAAAAACATTATATTACCTTTTATTCGTTAAAACATTTTCTTTACTATCACACGTGATCACACATCATACGTACATCTAGGTAATAATTATTATCTTCATCATCGTTCGCTTCGTACATTTCGCACGTTTCACACATTTCGTACTTATCACACTTTTCGTACATTTATTATCTTTTCACTTCTATCTAGGTCCTGTCGTATGCTTAACCCCCCTCTTAAGTACAAAGCCATATCATCTAGGGTTAAGCGACAAGGATCCCATATCACACATATCACACGTATGGAGTAGTCACATACACTAACTCCCCCTATGTGTTAACCCTTAAGGGTTAGCCAAGATCGCACGCTGTAAACACAGAATTGAGCTAACAACTCTCAATGAGTTGTGAACCTCCTTTCTTTTGCTTGTAAGACTTTCATTTGTTCATTCATTATGTTCCACTTTCATTATCTTAAATCTTTCACTTTGTTAAGATAATACTTTACGTTCATTATCATAATCACACCACATAAAGTCACCCCATAATAGTAGTAAGGAACATAAGAAAACATATCATACATAAGCATAACGTCATCACGCATCATCATACATAACATATACCATCACACATCATCATAAACATAATGCATCATACATTCACATCCATAAACATATGCACAACAAGCATAAGTCATCATAAAACATAACTGATCCCCCGCGGGACAACGAGGTCCTAGGGGCAGCAGCCCCTAGTGGGGTCCAAGGGGCAACGCCCCTGGCTGGGGTGGTGCTGCCAAGTCATCGTGAAATTTTTTTATTTTAACACTTTTATATAGCATATTTAGTTATGAAAAAAATGATCTTCCTCTTAAAAGCTCTTAAAATATTGGTCATTTAAAACGTACATTTGGTATGCATTTCTAACCCCAAACTAGTTAAAAACCTTTAAAATAGGCGATCTAGAACTCACCTGGACTCGATGAGTAGCTTCTCAATCAAGCTTTCAAAACAAGGGTCGCACTACATAGCCTACAGATAAGTTAACACTTGAAGGAGTTAATTTTTGCCTAATTTTGTTGCTAATTTCGCTGTCAGAGCAACAGCTTTCAAAACAAGGGTCGCACTACACAGCCTAACCACGTCTGCGAAATTTCATACTTTCGCTGGATGACTATGCAATTTCGCTGGATGAACCTTAATTTCACAAAACAGGCTGAAAATTACGAACCAACCCATTTTTGACCCAAAACTTTAATCTTTTACACCCTAAACCTTGGTTTATCACTCAATTAGCTTTATATAAGCTTCTTACATGTTTTCTTACCCAAAAACATGAGTTTTGGGTGAATCTTTGCCACTTTCAAAAACCACAAGCCCTAGAATCTGGGTTTACATCAAAAGAAATGATTAAATGGTGTTTCTTACCTGGATTCTTGGTGTTTTCTTGTTGTTTGGATGCCCACGAACACTGATCTTCAATCCCGTGATCAACCGAGCCTTGAATCTTCAATTCTCTCCACTTTCTCTCTCTACACTCTCTCTAGAATTGGGGTGTTGAGTTGCAAATAAGAGTTGCCTAAGCTGATCTGTTTATATATACCAAGTGTTCTCGAGACCTTAAACCCTCCAAACACATAACCCACGAGGTCTACTCGATTCGTACTCCATTACCCGCTTATTTTCTTTAAATAATCTCGGCTAAGCCCATTATTATTAATTGGCTCGTTGGGACTTTGTTCCGGGCGTTACACTCCTGCTACATTTCAAAGGTGCATGGTAGCAATCTTTCATGACATGATTGAACACTCAATGGAAGTTTTCATGGATGAATTTTCCATCTTTGGGAACTCATTCGAACAATGTCTTGAAAATCTTGAAAAGATGCTGGTTAGATGTGAAGATTCTAACCTTGTTTTAAATTAGTAATAATGCCACTTCATGGTTATGGAAAGAGTAGTGTTAGGACACAAAATCTCTCAAGCAGGGCTTGAAGTCGATCAAGCCAAAGTCGACACTATTTCTAAACTTCCGCATCCCACAACCATGAAAGATATCAGAAGTTTCCTAGGTCATGCAGGATTCTACTGTCGTTTCATCAAAGATTTCTCAAAAATCGCTCGGCCAATGACTCACTTCTTGAGAAAGACGCTCAATTCGTATTTTCTAACGAATGCATTAGTGCATTCAAATTACTTAAGGACAGACTGGTAACCGATCCAATCATGGTTTCCCTAGACTGGACGCTACCATTTGAACTCATGTGCGATGCATGAGATTTCATGGTAGGAGCCGTATTAGGACAAAGGAAAGACAAGCAATTTCACCCAATTCATTATGCGAGCAAAACCCTAAACGACGCACAAGAAAACTACACCACCATCAAAAAAGAACTTCTTGCGGTAGTTTTTACATTTGACAAATTCCGGTCGTATCTAATCCTTTCAAAACAATTGTTTACACCGATCATGCATCAATTCCTTATTTGTTCAACAAACAAGATGCAAAGCCGAGATTGATTCGTTGGATACTTATGCTTCAAGGATTTGACATCAAATTTTGTGATAAGAAAGGAGTAGAAAATCTAGCGGCCGATCATCTCTCGCGTCTTGAGGATTCAAGTCCTTGACAAACTGAGGAAGCCACAATAAACAACAATTTTCCTCACGAATTCCTTATGCACATTCAATCTTCAATCGATGAACATCCTTGGTTCGCCGATTTTGAAAATTACTTAGCAAGCGGTATCCTTCTCAAAGGAATGACGTATCAGCAAAAGAAGAAATTCTTTATTGATATCAAACATTACTATTGGGAGGACCCGTATCCGTTCAGAATCGGTGCATACCATGTAACACCTGGATATTTTCTTCGAAGCCGACGAAAGAAGAAAAAGAAATAAAGTCCAAAGTCGGGGGACCAAACTTGCCAAAACGCGAGAAAATTCGGAAGGGAAGGAGCATAAGAGGGGAGGGCAGCCCACACCCTCCTCACATCTCCAAAATTTCAGCAAAGACAGAAAGAAGAGGGAAAAAGGGAGAAAAGTTGGTTCGAGTTGATTCAAGAGAGCAAAATCGTCATGTAGCGGTCCAATCGAAGATCTACTTCTCGGTGTTGTTTGTGTGAGTTTTAGGACCCTCTTTTACACGTTTTTGAATGATTTTGGGGCTGGAACACATCTGAAAATCAGGTTTTGTGTGTGTGTGTTTGACCGTTTATGTATGTGTGGGCATGTGTATGATTCGTTTGGGTCTTTTTTTAGTTTGCGTGTGCTTGAATGGTGTTGTGGTATGCATTCCTAAGGTTTAGGATGGTTGATTGGGCTTAGAATGGGTATAGATGAGCTTGGAGGTCGAAAATGGGAGATTGGGTTCAGGATGAACTGCATTCTGCATCAGCTAGGGCTAGGCGACCGAATGGAGGCCATACGGCCGATTGGGGTGCGATTGAGGGTTCATTCGCACGATTGAGGTTATTCGCACGACTGAGGGTTCATTCGCATGACTGAGAGCCCATTCGCATAAATGCTCATTCACATTAGTTCCATCCGCATTAGGTCCATTCGCATGGGACTCATCCGCATTAGTTTCATTCACACGATTGGGTGTTCATCTGCATACGTGTTCGTCCGCATTGGTCCAATCGCATGATGTTCAGTCGTCTGGAGGCCATGCGACTGAAGGGTGCCCATACGCCTAAATAGGGCTGTTGTACCCGAGGAAAACATAGTTTAATTATTGACTTTCGGGGGAAAGTGCAGATTTAAGTTTTGACATGAAAGTTCCCGTAAGTTCATGTAAGATGACTGTGAGGCCTTAGAGGGTATGTTGGGCATGATGATGATGTTGCATGATTATGCATGAGGTATGTTATGTATGTATGATGTTGCCCTGTACGATGATGATGTCTATGTACGTTATGTTCCTTGTTATGATGTGTGTTTATCTTTCCTATGGCTTTACGTGTTATGTTAATGAATGAAATGAAAGTATTACGTAACGTAAAGTGAAAGATAAAGAAAAGAGGAACATGAAGGAAAAATGCATGCATTAATGAATGATGTAAGTAAAGAAAGTCTTGCAAGCCTTGTATGTCAGGACACGCCATTAAAAGGTGTTAGCCCAACGGTGTGCGGGTTCGCTACCCCGGGAGGATGCACATTGGGGTCTTTCTTTGTGATTGACCATTTGTATGGAACCATTGTTGCTTGCCTTAGGTACTGTGGCCAGAGGTGCTGGGCATCGTGAATGAAGGTCTATGATAGGCTTAGGTCCAGTACCATGAGCATGCAGGGCATAGCACATGACAATGGTATACCTGAACTTTATCTTAGGTACTATGGCCAGAGGTGTTGTGCACCATGAATGAAGGTCTATGATAGGCTTAGGCCTAGTACCATGAGCATGAAGGGTAAAGTTCATGGTTTTGATGAAAGGAAAAGATGTAATGACGAAAGAACGAATAATGAAGATGATAATGATATATCTATGTGTACGTATGATGTATGATCGCATGAAAGTAAAGCACGGTTTTTAACGAAAGATAAGTATGTTTTATTATAAAACTAGAACTCACTCATCATCGCTGACTTTTATGTGTTTCCAGTTGGCATGTAATGTTGCTGAGGATGGCACGGGGTGGCTACTCAGCTCTTTTGGAATGGCATCCATTTATATAATGCTTTTGTGATGTAATGCAACAATGTATTTTGTAACTGGTTAACGATGTATTATTTGGCAAAAGCTATTATAATGAAATGAAATGTCATTTTTGAATGTTTCCGCTGCAATTTTTATATTAGATAAATGAAAATGTATGTTTTATGTGCGGTGATTGACCAGCTGTAAGCGTCCCGGGAACGGGGCCTTACATACCAACTCATTCGAAGATGCGTATATAGAAGTGAAGCAGGACAAATCCTAAGGCACTATCATGAAGGTCCCATAGGAGGACACCATGGAGCAACCTTAACAGCCAATAAAGTATTTGACTCTGGATTTTACTAGCCCACGATCTTCAAAGATGCTCAAAACATGGTACGCACCTGCGATGCATGTCAAAGAGCAATCAATATCTCAACACGGGATGAGATGCCTCAGAAACCATTTCAAGTATGCGAGGTATTTGATATATGGGGTATTGATTCATGAGGTCATTCCCGGTGTCATTTGGCAATCGTTACATCTTGGTAGCAGTTAATTATGTTTCAAAATGGGCTGAAGCTCAAGGCCTTCTGTGACGTCCGGTAATTTTACGTTACCAAACTCCGTTAGTTCCGTTAAGTCTTGCATACACGTGTCGTGAGCACACACTAGTTGGTTTAACGTTGGTGACTTAATAATAATTAATAATGTTAAACTAATGATAATTGAATTGATTATGTGAGTATTGTGTTAAAATTATGTGTTTACGCGATTTGATTGTGATTGTGGAAATTAATCGCGTAACGCGGAAACGTGCCTATTTGTTCGTATGTCTTGTGTTTTTGCAAAGATAAATTATGTAATAAATATTATTAGTTCATATCTTTATATTTTTAAGTTAAAGACATTCTAAAAAGAGTTTAAAGCCTAGTTTTTATAAAATACCAAAACACAAGGGTTTAAAGGGTAAATATGTAAATTAAATTAAGTAAAACAATTCCAAACCCCCAAACCCTAAATCATCGCAACTTCACCTCCTCACCTCTCAAACCTGCGATTTTGATCAAGATTAAGCAAGAACACATTGGATTTGATCGATCTCAAGGCATACAACGCATTACAAGTCTCAATTTTGTTACATTACACGTTTAAAGGTTAGATTTTTCATGTTTTTGTGAGTTTCTTGCATATGGCCAAACCTAATTTCGAAATTGGGTCTTCATGAGGTCGAAATTGATGTTGTATGATGATGTTTATATGTTAGTTATGTAGAATACATGTTAGTTAACGTCGATCATGGATGAATTACATGTTTTTAGTGGTTTAATCATGGGTTTGATTCTAGTCAAACCCTAATTCGATTTTGGGCATGATTATGGATGAATGATGATTGTTTGATGAATGTGTGATGATTAATAAGTTGTATGAATGTTAGGAATCATGGATCTTGCAAGAAATGATGATTTGGTGTTGATGTTCATAGCTTACTAAGAATAGTAACTTTATCTTGCATGTAATGTTGAATTATTGATGAATTGATGTTATGATGTGTTCATGGTGATGATTAGATGTTAGATTGATGCTGTGATCATTGGGAATTCAAGAACACATGTTATAGTTCATACATTACTAAAGATAGTAACTTTTGGATATGAATTGATGAGTTATGATGTTTGGATGTGGTTGATCATGCTTAGGTGTTAGTATGAGCTTGAATTGGTATATATTGATGAATTCATGTATGCTTTGGATGTTTGATAGATTTTGGGATGTTCTTTCCCAAAAGGGAAACTTTATTCGTGTAAACGTTGAAGTATGATGTTATGATCATGTTTGGGATGATAGGAGCCTGCTAGTATGTTCAAGGATAAATTCTAGTGTGATAGAACGTGTTAAATTAGTTGTATGGCATGCTTGGATAATCATGGGTGATATTTGGACTTTGGTGATCATGTATGATGTTGGTGTTGATTAGTTGCTAGGATATCATGTTTGGGTTTGGTGAGTAATGATTATGGTGTATGTTGTATGCTATGGGCATGGCTATGATTTAAGTGTTATGTATGGATAATGTAGCATGTGTATGATACTATTTCAATGTTAATCATGTATGTTATATGTGCTCATTGGCTTTATTTGAATTATAACTCATAATGTCACCAACGGGTCAAACGGGTCAACTAGGTCAAACGTGTCTATTTTTCTGAAAGCTTGAGTCTTTGGTTTTGGTATGCTTAGGGTTTCACATATCTTTCATTTACACGTACTTATGTACTCACATGATCTAGGTAACCTTTGAAGGTTGGCTATCCTCTCATTTCTCAAATAAACCCTAAGTACTCTTTGCATACATCAGGTGAGTTCATGCCCCACTTTTTATTTACTCTCTTTGGGGAAGATAGCATACTGGTAAATCACAAACGCTTTATGTATTTAAGTTGTGTACAATATTGTATACTGTTGATATCATGGAAAGTCCTCACACTTTCGAATTGTTAATATTGATTAGCGGGGAAATTTGGGTAGTACTACTGGGTCTGACGAGCCCCACCTGTGTGACTCGAGGTCAACCGGGTGCAAGTTGTCCTAATGAACATTGTCACGACCTGTTAAGTCGTGGAAGGAGGCAACAACGCAACACAGTCAGCTTCAATTGCGAAATCACTATGAAATAATATTTACTGTTAATGGACTAGCTATCTGTTGTAATGCACTACTTTTATATCGCTATTATTAAACTGTTTATGTTGAATATCTCTTGAACTCACCAACCGTTGTGTTGACATTTTTAGTATGCTATTCTCAGGTCATTAGCTTGCTTGCCATAGGAGCACTGCATGGTTCACTGCATTCTAAGACACGAACTTCAAGACAATTTTAGTATTTTAATAATTATGGTTTACTCTTTTGGGTTGGCACCTGTTTTGCCATAGTTATACTTTCATTGCCTTGGGTTGTTTTCAAAACGCTTCCGCATTGTTTAAGTTTGTATTTGGTGTTTTTTTGTTTAATTATGGCATATAGAGTCGTTCTGAGTAACTATTGACTGTGATCCTGGTTTGTTCACACGCCTCGCGGTAAAACTCCACAAGTGGATTCTGAGGGTGTGACAGATTGGTATCAGAGCCATTGGTTATAGGGAACTAGGTTGCATACACACTAGACTATAACCGCACACAGTTAATTAGTTACTTGTGCCTTATTCTCATCTACTGTATACTCATTGGCATACACATCACACTCTCTGCAGCATGGCATCGTCTTCGAGAGCTCCGGGTAAACGACCCGAATCACCTACACGATCTGAATCCCCACCTCACGCACCTGTACCTGATGATGGATTCGATTGGCCCCGACTGGCTTATCCCCGAGAGGAGATTGACTGGGATCAACAATTCGCATTGATGAAGCGTGACCCTCCGCGAGACTGGCGTTCTTATCCTAGGTTTGTTGACCATATCATTTTAGGGAGCGCGTACCTATCCTAAAGCCAAGGACTAGGAACAATGCCAATCAACTCATGCCTTCACTCCCACGAACGGCGCAGTCAAACGAGCAACTGATTGCTGCACTGGATACTAAACAGCATCACGTAAGGAGACTCACGGGTGATGTCTGTACACTACAGCAAGAGGTGTACAACCTGAGACACCAATTGGATGAACTCGAGGAAGAACACGGGAAGACTCTGAACGGTTGTCACCATATGCAAGATGGTGTTATGGCACTCCAGGACGCGTGACTGCTCGTGAACAGCGGGACGCCACAGCCGATAATAGGATTTCCATTTTAGAAGCTCAACTAGCGGCACTTCAGATTGCTATAGCTCCTGCTCATGCAGCAGACCCTGAGGATGAGGAGGATCCCGAGGAAGGACCCGAGGAAGAGGAACGAAGGAGATGGAGGATGATAGTGATGGGTCAGATATTGTCGATTGACTTCTTTATATGACTTAGACTACGTAGTGTTTTATTTTTGAAACCTATGTGGAAGGGTGTTTCTCCACACGAACGACAAACTTCAATTTTGACATTGCTAAATACATTGTGACTCATTGCAATTTATTTACCTTGGTTATTATTTTCGTTATGAATGTTGTGGTTGTGATGAATCGTTATTTCTTTTTTACTGTTTACTATGCTTCAATGAGTTAAATATGTTTGATGTTACTCATTATTGTATTTGTGAATGTAAAGTGAAAAGAATGGACGTCCGTGGACGTGGACGTGGTCGTGGACGCGGACGTGGACGTGGCACCGGAGAACAGGGGGGTGGTGATTAACATGACTCCGTAGAATTGGCTGCTCTAATTAATGAGCGTGTTCAGGCGGCAGTGGCTGCTGCCCACGCGGGTCAGCCAACAGGTAAACAATGACAGAAAGACAAATCTGATATCCTTTATAACTGTAGGTGATGTCTGATTAATGTGTGTTGTGTTAAAACAGGACCACCGGTGTGTACATACAAGTCCTTCATGGACTGTAAACCACACACCTACAGCGGTACAGAGGGTGTTGTAGGGCTTGTACGCTGGTTCGAGAAGACTGAGTCCGTTTTCTCCAAATGTAACTGTCCACCAGCGGATCAAGTAAAGTATGCCACCGGGACTTTGGAGGGTGCTGCTCTGTCTTGGTGGAACGCGCAAGTCCAGATGCTTGGACAAGCGATGGCGAATGGACTTTCATAGGATGAGTTCAAAGCAATGATGACCGAGGAGTACTGTCCTCGCAGCAAAGTACAAAAGTTAGAAATGGATTTCTGGCAACTGAAAATGCAGGGCTCGGAAATTGAGGCTTACACTACCAGAACCCATGAATTAGCAACTTTGTGCCCGAGAATGGTGAACGAGGTGCATAAAAGGATAGAGCATTACATACGGGGATTGGTACCTGAAATCCAAAGTATGGTAACTGTTTCCAACCCAGCCACAATTCAGCAAGCCATCCAGCTAGCACACAAGCTAACTGACCAAGCGGGTGGAGCAAGGACGTCTACCTAAACGGGGCGCTGTGGCAAGCGTGCCCGACAACAAAAGAAAGTGGGACAATGCCAACAACACCAAAGATCATCATCTTCCAGTGGTCAACCTCAATCTCAGCAGCAGCAACAGCCGGTTCAGCAGCAACGGAGGTTTGACAATAACTGTAACTCCAACAGACGCCTGCAAATAATCAAGGACCCAGTGGTTATGGTGGGAGACATCCGAAGTGTACTCGGTGTAATTACCATCATGTGGGAAGGTGTGATAGCTTCAAGTGTCAACGTTGTGGAAAAATTGAACATGCTGCGAAGGATTGTCGTGGTGAACTGATGAGGAGGCCACAACAACCTCAAGAAACTCCCAAGGGTTGTTTTGAATGTGGGAAAGAAGGGCATTATAAGCGAAACTGCCCACAACTAAGGAGGAACGGAAATGGCAAACACAACAACAACAACACCAACAACCATGGTAACAACAACAACAATGGTAATAATAACAACAATGGTGGAAATGGCACTGGAAATGGCGGCAATAAAGATGGAGCCAAAGGGAGAGCCTTCGTCATTGGCTCAGGTGAGGCTCTAAATGATCCCACAACTGTTACTGGTAGATTCCCTGTTAATGGTTCTTTTGCTACGGTACTATTTGATACTGGAGCCGATAGGAGTTTTGTGTCCTTAAAATTCTGTAGTCTTTTAAGTGATGTACCCTCTGCTTTAGAATCTAAATACACTGTGGAATTAGCCGACGGTAACAAATCCATGTAATGCATATCCTTAAAGATTGTAAGATAGAACTTTCTGGCCATACTTTCGCTATAGATCTCATGCCTGTTACACTGGGGAGTTTTGATGTTGTGATAGGCATGGATGGCTCTCTAGCAAGCAAGCGGAAGTCATATGTCACGAGAAGATCATACGGATCCCGGTTGGTGATCAAATTCTTACCGTCAAAGGTGATAGGAGTGGTGTTGTGATAGGCATCATCTCATATATGAAAGCTCAAAAGTTGTTACGAAAGGACCGTGTGGCTATCCTAGCACTTGTAACCGACAAGCAGGTAGGAGAAAAGAGAATGGAGGATATTCCCGTAGTACGTGACTTTCCAGAGGTGTTCCCAGAGGATCTACCTGGATTACCACCTCACCGCCAAGTGGAATTCCAGATTGAATTGACTCCCGGCGCAGCTCCGATTGCTAGGGCACCTTATCGATTAGCACCGAACGAACTGCAGGAGTTGTCGTCACAACTTCAGGAGCTTTTGGATAAAGGCTTTATTCGACCTAGTACATCACCTTGGGGAGCTCCTGTTCTCTTTGTTAAGAAGAAGGATGGCACATTCCGGATGTGCATCGATTATCGAGAGTTAAACAAAGTAACAGTCAAGAACCGATACCCTTTACCTCGTATTGACGACTTGTTCGATCAGCTTCAAGGATCAAGCTATTACTCGAAGATTGACTTGAGATCTGGTTATCATCAACCGATACCCATGACGCTCGATTAAAGAACGCAAAACGATTTCATGTGGGAGAATGTGTCTTACTGTATACTGTCGTTTTTTTTTGTTTTCTGGAAAACTGAAATCATGTTGGTCTGGACCTTTACGATCAAAAACGTGTTTCTGAATGGTGCCATTAAAATTTATAACCACGAAGGTTTAAGTTTCAAGGTGAATGGTCATCGTTGAAACCGTATATAGATGGACCAACCAATATTCCATCGGAGGAATTACACCTCCGCCCCGACGAAAACTAAGTGTGGGGAAGGGTTGTGCCGAAGATCCGAAACTTAAACGCGACACTTGAACATAAATTTTCCTTGATTTTTTCACAATTTTTAGGACCTCACAAGCATAAGCACAGGGTCGTGCCTCATTAAGCATGCCCCCGTGTCTCTGACAAGTTTTTCCACGATCTCCATTGACGACTCTAGAACGTTGCATGTCGAATTTAAGACGAACTCTGACAAGCACAGGGTCGTGCTAGCCAAGCACGCCCCGTGTTCACCTTTCACGACCTGAATATAAATACCACACTTTTTCCACTCTTTCATCACACCATTTGTAAGGATTTCTGAAGTCTGATGCAACCCAAAACTGCCTAAGTGTTTCAGCAACATGCACTAAGTACTGAAGTGAAGAATGCTTCGGAAGAATTACACTAAGCATTAGAAAATACTCCAAGTGTAATATCTTCCAAAGCCAAGACCAATATCTTCCGAAGCCTAACATGAAGTCTTCCGAAGCCTGAAGAGACAAAGTCTTCCGAAGCTTCAACCTATGAAGACAGATTTCTTCCGAAGACTTTTAGTACACATGCTTTATCTGATGTATGTTCCATAAAGCACCTTTTCCGCTGCGTCTCTGATAAGTCACCAACTTACAAGAGTTGGTGAAAAGGTCCATGCTTTGGTAACTGTACATTGAGGTCTTGAGTCTGAAACTTTCCACTTTATGTACTTTATCCTTTTATAATGTATAAGGATGTGAGCTATGGCATGTCATAGTCACAAGGTCAAAAGGCAGATATGCCTTTTGATCTACAATTGATTTGTTAGTGTCTAGTCAATTGTATCCAGCTGGCTTTCATTGTATAGCCGGCTGTAGGTTGTAGTATAAGTATTCCAAGTTCTTGTATCTTTCAAAATGCTTTGTAACACTTGTAAAAGAACTTGAGAAAGCAATATACTGCTACCTGAAAACTATACTCTCTTGTTCTGTCTCTTGCTTTACTTGTGTTCTCTGCATCACCTTGGTTACCTAGTTCACTGTTTGATTAACGTTTAGTTAATCTCCTCATTGTGTTGTTGTGTTGTAATTGTGTTCAATCCCTGAACGATCCTGCAATTGGTATCAGAGCATTCAGGCTCGTGATATAAGATCTAACCATCTTAAGATCCCTCACACACACAAAAAAAAAAAAACTAAACTTTTTCAAATGGCTTCCATCTCAAAGACTGATATGGAGACTGGAACCATGAACAAATCCCCATTGATCACACTTGATGACTTCGACACCTGGTGCATGAGGATGGAAGGCTTCATCAGGTCTCTTGACTCAAGAATGTGGGAATCTGTTGAATATGGACCTTTCATACCTAGCACCCCCTCTGCTACCGGTGCTGGTATGATTCCTAAAGATGTGGCCAACTACTCAGATGAAGATAGGAAAAGAGTAGAGATTGACAGGAAGGCCATGACTGCTCTTCAGACTGCTATCCCAAACTCTGTGTACAGAGGTTTTAAGAAGTGCAAAACAGCTAAACAGCTGTGGGATGCACTGAAGCTGATGTATGAAGGCTCCTCTGAAGCCAAGGAGAACAAGAAAGATCTTCTAGAAGCAGCAGTTTGAAAATTTCACCTTTAAAACAGGTGAAACCATGACCCAACAATACTTCAGGTATGTTGAGATTGTGGATACCCTTGTGGATGGAGGAGTTCCTCTTGAGAACAGAGACATTGTAAGGAAGTTCATGTCCTCACTTCCTAGGCAATGGACACACTATTGTGTGGTAATCAAGAGGACTGAGAACCTTAAAACTTACTCTGACAGAGTTATATGGGATTCTCAGGGGATACCAGATGGAGATGAACTTACAAGGTTCATCTGGCAACTCTAACAATCAAATGGGTTCAGCCCTTCATGTGGTTGAAAGGGACAGCATAGAACCCCAACATCATCTCCTATGCTACCCTGACAACTCACAAAAGGGTCCTTTCATCACTTCCCGGAGACACCAAGGGAGAACTTTACTCAAGGAAGCCCATTCCAAGAGACAAGTTCTTCTCAAGCCTTTGTGTCTGCAGATGAAAGCTGTGGAAATTATCTCTTCACTCTTGAAGACCTAGACTGTATCCATCCAGATGACCTGGAATACATGGAGATAGTTCAGCAGATGGCTCTTCTCACTCACAGAGCCAAGAAGTTCTACAAGAGGACAGGAAGAAAATTTCCAAGCAATGCTACCAGTGGTAAGTTTGGCTGGATAAAAGCAAAGTTAAGTGTTACAATTGTAACCTTATGGGTCACTTCGCCAGGGAGTGTAAGGCACCCAGAGCAAATGGGGGTCAAACACAACTCAGACCAAACTACACCAACAATACCCCTCAGGCTGAGAAGACAAAGCAACATGCTGCGGTTGCTGTTGAAGAGGGAGGATTTGACTGGAGTTTTCAGGTGGAGGATGCTTCTCCAAACCAAGCATTGATGGCTGATCATGATGAAGCCAAGGTATTAGAACATCTTGTCCCCTGAATGCATTGCTAAAGTAAATAGATACAGGTCCTACAACCTAGAGATGGGATCTGATCTTGAGTCATTAAACATATTAAAATCTGACTTTAGAAAGTCTGAAAATGATTACAAGTTAAAGATAGAAGACTTGGAGAAAAACCATTTCAGTACTAAAACATGAACATACAGATTTTAGAACTCAGATCCAAGATCTCATCACTAAGTTGACTAAGTGCCAGGCTGAGCTTGTGATCAGCAAAGCCCTGGCAGAGAAAAGTGTTCTTGAAGAAGAGACCTTCAAGAACATGATATCCTCATCCCTACACAATAAGGTTTGTTATCAAAATAGACAGGGACTGGGATCAAATGAGATAGCTCCTCCACACACAATCTTGTCTGTAAGATCTCCTAGGTGTGGAACTTGTGAAGATGAGCTCCTCTCATGATCCAATAAGTGAGGATGATGAAGAAGTGATAGTGAGGAATCCCTCTGAGAAGAGTGAGAAGAGGATTCCTCCAAGGGCCACTATCCTTCTGAGGAGAAGAAATTAACTGTGATGACCAAGTCCAAGAGAAAGAACTTGATCAGGAAGAGCAAAAGGAAAGCAAAGAAGGCTCAAGAAATCAAGGCTACCTTTGATGCTAAGCAGAAACAAGTGTTCATCTCTGCAGGTTTCAAAGCAATAAGGACTGAAGACATCCACCAAAGCTCTTATCTAAGAGTTCTGGTTCATGTTCAAATCATCTCAGTACAAAGAAGAAGACTGAGCTGCTGTGTACCACTGCTGCACAGCCTGGACCATCAAATTCCAAGAACAGTTCACAGGCCAAGGGAACTGTATCTGAATCTACCAAGATGAAGGTGAAAAAGGAATGTGACCAAGGCCAGTCTTGCTCTCAAAAGGAGATTTCTTTGAAGAAGAAAATGCTGTGTGTTATGTGTGAAAGTACTTCTCATATTGCCAAGGATTGTCCATACAATCCTAAAAGTACTATCCACATGACCAATACAAAGACTTCAAAGAATCTCAAGAAGTCTCAAGCTTCGGAAGGAAAGTCTGTTTCCTTCGGAAGCTCCAAATCAAAGAAGAAGGTAAATGGAAAATTACCTTCGGAAGCAAAGTTGGTCTCGGAAGAAAGGAGTTCTTCCGAAGTACTAAGTCTACTGCAGTGACTGTAGATTCTTCCGAAGTGTCAGTCATTAAAACTTGTGAAGCTCCAAAGCTTCTAAGGTTTTGAAGGTCAAGTCCAAGACTCCAAGGTGGTGTGGAAGTCTAAGAAAGACCAAATGACTGAGGTTTCTCCATCAACAACAGCCGAAGATCCCCTCTGTACAACCATAGGATCTATTACTGTTGCATTACCTTCTATTACACTTACTGAACCCAAGACAAGTAAGGCTTGGGTTTCCAAATGTAACTAATCATTTTCTTTGTGCAGGAACAGCTCAAGACAAACAAGAATGTCTGGATAATTGACAGTGGCTGTTCCAGGCACATGACAGGCGATAGGTCTTTCATAATTTTGAGAGAATTGATGGAGACCAGTTGCTTTTGGAGGAAATGAAGGTGGTTACATTTATGGAAGGGGCAAGGTCACAAATGGTAAGCTCAGCATTGAGAAGGTAAACTTTGTTAAGGAGCTTGGGTACAATCTTCTGAGTGTATCTCAATTTTGTGATCAGAGTCATAACATGCTCTTCACTGAGCATGAGTGCATTGTTCTCAAACCTGGAGTGGTCATTCCTCATGAGCCATTCTGCTCAGAGCCCCCAGGAAAGGGAACATGTACAAGATGGATTTGCAAGAAACATCTCCCTCTGGAGAAGTTTCATGCTTTCTATCTAAAGCAAATAGTGATGAGTCTTTCCTATGGCATAAAAGAATGTGCCATGTAAACTTTAAGAATATGAATAAATTAATCAAACATGATCTGGTAACTGGAATGCCAAAGAAAGAGTTTACAAGTGATGATCATTGTGTTGCATGCCTGAAAGGGAAGCAACACAAGGTATCTCACAAGCCTAAGGAAAGGAACTCCATCACTACTCCCCTACACTTATTACATATGGATCTCTTTGGCCCCACCAGTGTAATGAGTTTAGGAAGGACCTTATACTGTCTAGTGATCACAGATGATTTTACAAGATTCACTTGGGTTTTCTTTCTTAGAACTAAAGATGAGACTCCTGAGATTCTAAAGAATTTCATCTTAAAGATTGAGAATCAATGTGATCACAAGGTCAAAACCATAAGATGTGATCAAGGAACTGAATTCAAGAACCAAATCCTTGATACATTTTGTGATGAAAAGGGTATTACAAGACAATACAGTGCTCCCAGGACTCCTCAGCAAAACGGAGTTGCTGAGAGGAGAAACAGGACACTTATTGAAGCTGCAAGAACTATGTTGTCTGACTCTAAACTGCCTATCACCTTCTGGGCAGAGGCAGTTAATATGCTGCTATGTGCAAAACAGAGTCTTAGTAGTTAAGACACATGGTAAGACTCCTTATGAACTTTGGCACAAGAGGAAACCTTTCATTGGTTTTCTCAGGTCATTTGGATGTCCCTGCACCATCTTGAATACCAAAGATCAAGTTGCCAAGTTTGCTGAGAAATCAGACGATGGACACTTCATTGGATACTCTTCTCAAGCTAAAGCTTATAGAGTATACAATCTCAGAACTAGAATCATTGAGGAGTCAGCCAATGTGACTTTCAATGAGCACACTCCCAGTGTGGCTGGTTCTGGTCCGGATTGGCTATTTGATCTTGATTTAGTTACCAACTGTTTTAATAAATCTTGTGAGCATGTTTCAGGATCTGCAGAAAATTTAAATACAGGTGATCCTGATCCAAGATTTGAGCTTGGAAGACCTTCAGCTCCAGTTGGAACTACTTCAGCAAATGAGGTTTCTATCAGCACAACAATGACAAATCCAGCTGATACATCTGGCATGCCTTCAAATTCCAGTTCAGAGGCTCTCAACCAGATAAAGACATCTCAATTGCAGAAGATAACAATGGTGATGGTGAAAGTGATCAAGAATCTCTTGATGCTAATAACCATACCATAGATGATAACATCAATGATGTCACACACTCATTGGATCAAGTTAATCTTGATAAGTGTGATAATGTGGAGGATCAATCTTCAAGACCAGATCTAAATTTCTCAAATTTGGATCTATCTCAGCAACTTGCTGTGATCCCTCAGCTAAGGATCCACAAGTCTCATCCTACCACAAACATCATTGGAGATGTTACCGGGGTAAAGACAAGAGGGCAAACCCATGAAGCAAATGTTTGTCTTCACTCTTGTTTTCTATCCCAGTTAGAGCCAAAGAAAGTTGAGGAGGCTCTAAAGGATGGAAGTTGGGTTGAAGCTATGCAACAAGAGCTGCTTCAATTTAAAAGACAGAAAGTTTGGAACCTTTGTCCTCTTCCTCATGGGAAGACTACCATTGGAACAAATGGGTTTTTAGGAATAAAAAGGATGATAGAGGAATCATCATCAAGAACAAGGCTAGACTAGTTGTTCAAGGATACACACAAGAAGAAGGGATTGACTACACTGATGTCTTTGCTCCTGTAGCTAGACTAGAAGCTGTTAGGATATTCCTGGCATTTGCTGCATCCAAGAACTTCAAGGTCTACCAACTTGATGTAAAGTGTGCTTTCTTATATGGAGTGATTGATGAGGAGGTTTATGTCAAACAACCACCTGGTTTTGTAGATCCTGATCATCCTGATTATGTCTGCAAGCTTGACAAAGCTCTCTATGGGCTGCATCAGGCACCCAGGAAGTGGTATGAGACACTGTCTGAGTATCTCTGTAAACATGGTTACAGGAGAGGTACTATAGATGGAACTCTCTTCATCAAAGGACAAGGAAACGACATTCTGCTAGTTCAAGTATATGTGGATGACATCATCTTTGGCTCAACCAATTCAAGGCTCTGCAAAGACTTTGAAAAGCTGATGAAAGATAGATTTGAAATGAGTTCAATGGGAGAACTTAATTTCTTTCTGGGAATTCAAGTGAAGCAGGTTGAAGATGGCATTTTCATAAGTCAGTCAAAGTATATTCAAGATATACTCAAGAGGTTCAACATGACTGATTGTAAGACTGCTAAGACACCCATAGCCAGAAACCACTCTCTTGGTCCAGATCTTGAGGGGGAGTGTGTAGATGACACTTATACAGGGCTATGATTGGGTCTCTTATGTATCTTACAGCTAGCAGGCCTGATATCATGTTTGCTACATGTATTTGTGCAAGATATCAAGCTAATCCTAAGATGTCTCACTTAATCACTGTGAAAAGGATTTTAAGATACCTCAAAGGTGCTTCACACTTGGTTTATGGTATCCAAAGAATTCTAACTTCAATCTGTATGCCTATACAGACAGTGATTATGGTGGTTCAACATGACTGCAAAGTCTACATCTGGGGGATGTCAATTCCTTGGTGGAAGGGTTGTCTCATGGCAATGCAAGAAACAAACCTGTGTGTCTGCATCAACTGCTGAGGCTGAATACATTGCTGCTGCAAGCTGCTGTGCTCAAGTGCTTTGGATTCAAAATCAGATGCTAGACTACGGATTTAACTTCAAAGAGACTCCTATCCACATAGACAACAACAGTGCTATCTCTATCACTGAGAACCCTGTGCAGCACTCAAGGACCAAACACATCAACATCAGGTATCATTTAATAAGAGATAACTATGAAAAGGGGTAATTAAACTAGTCAAAGTTCACACAGATGAACAATATGCTGATCTGTTCACAAAAGCTTTTGATGAACAGAGATTTAAATATCTGATATCAGCTATTGGGATGATTAACTTTGAGTAGTTTTAAAAAAAACTAATTCTAATTATTTCTTCTTAAAATATGTGTGTCCTAAGTTGTCTAGTTCATCACTTTCATAAGCTCATGTTTTCTTTGAATGAAAAACTCTTTTTGAAGACTTTCCTTGGATTCTTGAAAATTTTCTGACACTTCGGAAGATAACATTTTACCTTCGGAAGAAAAATATGTCTTCAAAATAAATGACTGTCTAAGAAATTTTACCTTCGGAAGAAGTCAAACTTTATCTTCCGAAGCTTAAAATTCTCAACTTAGACACTTATTCATTTTAAGGACTTTTTCCTTCCGAAGCAAAAATTACTTTCGGAAGCTTGTTCATTCTTATACAAAGCATCCAAAAGTTTATTTCTCTTCCGAAGCATAAATCTTTAAGACTCTCAGGAAAATTCTTCCGAAGTCACTTTAGCTCGGAAGCTTTTTCAATCAAATTCCGAAGACAAATTACTTTCGGAAGCTTTTAGAATTCCAAGAAAACTACTTTTTGAGCAAAAAGGTAAACTACTTTTTGAGGTGGGACCGACATACGGATTTCAAAGTTTATCCTCTTTCATTAAACTTTATCTGAAATCCTTTCTCTCATATAAACCCAACGGTTTCCCCCCTCTTCTATCATCTGCTTTTTTCCATACCTAAAACCCAAAGCTTTCTCTCTGAAATTCCTTCCCATTCTTTTCTCTTCATCTCTGAGCTACCTCACAATGGCTGACCTTACACACAGAAATGATCCTCACTTTGCCATGCAGCTACACAGACAACACAATCAGGTTGCTCTGTTATGCTCTGACAAAGATCCTCATTTCTCAGAGGTTTGCCGTTTCTTGTCTTTGTCTCACTACTTCACCTCCCTAACCATTGATCCTCCTCTATATGAGGATCATTTGCTTGAATTCTGGAAGACCTGCCAAGAGGTCATTATGGATGGGGAGAAGGCACTGTCTGCCACAGTGCAGGGAGAACAATTTTCATCACTCCGGCCATCATCAACCGACATCTTCAGCTGGATGATGAAGCAGGTGAAGTGTTCTTTCCAAAAGAAGCGGTTAATCATTCCTTCGAGCAGATGGGCTATGAAGGAGATTTCTCTGTAAAGACCTTCAGGAAAGGGAAGGTCTCATCCCTAGTGGAAATACCTGCTCCATGTGGTTATCCACAGCTTATCAAACAAGCATGGTGGATGGGACCAGATTCCTGAGGATCTCTCCTTTATAGTTCATGGGATGTTCAGGGGGTCAAGTTCAGGTATTCACAATTTGTTTATACTAATTTACTTGCAAACTTAGACTCCTTAGAATTACATGTTTCCTAGATATGTTCAACACATTCTTAACTGTGAACTGGGCTCACAGTTGAGGGAAACAGGCAATATTCTTAAACTGGGACAGATGAAGCCGGCATCTTTAAATTATGAAGAAGCCAACTGTAGGCTTCTCAGGGGTAGAAACAGCCCTAGTCCCAAAAATGTTAGAGCTCATTGCTCAAGGTGACAACATAGCAGTCCAAGCTAGTGTTGAACCCACACCTACTGCTCTCCTACCCTCTTCACAACCTCAATATTCATCACCTACAAAAGAAAATCCCAACGAACCCCTGCTCAGGCTATTGAGTCTGTGCAGGCCCCCAAATACTCAACCTTACAGGAAGAAGGGACTCCAGAGCTCCCACTTCTCCTGAGGAGCAAACCACTCCCATTACTTTACCTATCAGGGCTGAGGTTCCTCAAGCTCAACCTGATGAGCTCATTAGCCCAACAACTGTAAGCTTCACTCTGAGTCTCACACTCAAGTGAACAACCTTCAGGGGACAGCTACCATCCCCAGCCTTTGGATCTAAACCAACCAATTCCCAACCTATCCTTTTACACTGATGAAGACTTAGGATTCAGTGAGTACCATGAGTCTCTCTTCTCCTCCCCTACTCAAAGAGAGATGAGTACCTCTGACTCTCCTCAGTCTATCCCTCATCAGTCACCTATTACTGAGGTGGACACATCTGAACCTGTTCAGGATGTCCATATGGAAGAGGCTCTCACTTTTGAAAGTGATTACATCATTAAGACCTCAACCATGGCAACTCAGCCCATTGGCATCTTAACTGAGGTTGCCAGTGAGCAGAGGAAAACCAGCAGCCAAGAAACTCAAGCTGGTGTGAGAGAAGGGACTTTGGTCCAATCCTCTCATCCCCCAGTGATTCTTCTGATGAAGATGGGGGAATTTGAGACTAAGGTACAACAATTGTCACAAACATGCACCTATCTAGTCTCTAAGGTTAGTCACTTGGAATCTCAGGTGACTACCCTGCAAAACAGGGTCAATGATCAGCAACTCCAGATTTCATATCTGCAGGAAAAAAAACTAGCTGAGAGACCTTTAAGGAGAGCTCAACCAGGAACACAAGAACCTGTGGAAGTGACTGATTTATCCTCCAGCTCACCTATGCAAGTGGGTGATGCTACCAAAAAGGGGGAGAAAGTTATCACAACCACAGAACCTGGGAGTTCTTCAAAGAGAATGGACATAGAGGACTCACCATCCTCACTTGCTGTTGTGCATTCTCAGCAACTTCCTCAAGTTCACATTAATGTGGACTCTATAGACTCTCTCATCAGGAGTCTCTTTGAGGAAGGTATACCAAGGGCTGTCTCATCTCCACCACATGGAACTGGCAACTACATTATCAGATGGAGGTATGATGATGACAGAAGAGCCCTCATACTTCACAGAGTTCAAGGTCAACAAGAAGTCTTTCAGTTCCAAGCCTGAGCTTCTATGAAGGACTGGATTTGGTCAACATGCCACTTGTCAACCCAAGCAAATCTAGACAAGCTGACAGGCTGGCTCAAAGAATCCAAGACAGGATCCTTGCAGAGTTCTCTCTAAGAAGGAGACTTAGGCAATCAGGCAATGTCATCGGTCAACTGGATGCTGAGGTGGACCCTAAGATTAGTTTCATAGGGGAAACCTTGGCTGAAGGCCCAGTGGCAGAACCTGAGACCCCTGTCTCACCATCAACAACTGCTGCAGAGGTCCAAACTCCATCTGAGACACCTGCTGGTGAAGGTGTCTCTCTCTCTGGCCAGAGCATGGAAGCTACACCAAGCAATGAAGGCCAAGCCTCAATCCACCCTGAGTCACAAAGGTCTGTTGGTGACAAAGGGAAAAGGATAATGACTCCTGAGGAAATTGAGGAGGAAGAGAGAGAGAGGAAAAGGAGGCTAAGGGGAGAAAGTTCTTCTGGGTCATCAAAATTCATGCAAGCTGCAATCAGGGCTGCCCCCAGACCAAATACTCAAAATGATGAACAAAGGGCAGTCAGGATTAATTATTTACAGACCAGGAACTATGATGTTGATGAAATCATCCCTCCCCTTAGAAGAGTTGAATGAACTGGCTGACATGGAAGTGTCAAGAGAGATAAAGGAGAAAGAGGATGCAAGGTTACTTCTCCAATTCAAAGAGGAGAGGAGACAGAAAAGACTTCACAAGCATACTCCCACTCTCTCTCCAGTTCAAGAAAGTCCTGCACAGGAAGATGTGGCTCCACACAAGAACCTCAGGTAGATAAAGAAGAGGATAGAATCAAAATGATAAACTACCTGAGTGCCACAGGCTTCTATCAGGCAAATACACTTCTTCCCCTGTCCTATGACTTCATTGAGTTCGAGTACTTAAAGCAACTTGAGCTTGAGTTAGTCAAAGAAAGAAAACAACCAAAAGGAAGCTAAGGGAAGAAGCTGCAAAGTCAAGAGCCATCATTCAAAAGAATGCAAAGAAGTCTGCTGACAGACAAAGAATGATGAGCTTCTTGAAGTCATATGATTCTCCGGAAGGAGACTTGGTCCCATGTCTCTATCTACAATGGATGAGCATATAAGGGTAATCAAGCAGAAGATTAAAAGTGGTGAACTCATTGATTTGCACTCTCTTCCAAGTCAAGTCCCACCTGAAGTGGAGGTCAAGTTTGAACAACCGAGACACCTGAACCAGATCCTCCAGCTGAGCCTCAGCAAACTTCATCTTCTGATCCAAGACAGGGTCAAACTCCCTCTCCTTCTGAACCTGTGAGGGAGGAACACCCAACTGAGAAAGACACTGATGATCAACATGGTGCTGCAGACCAGTCTTCTCAGTTAAAGACATTAAAGAGGAAGAAGAAAATGGCCTCTAAACCAAAGACTAAAAAGAAGAAGCCAAAGTCATCTACCTCTACACCCCAGGCTGAATCAGATCAACCTGAGGAAGTGCATGATGAGGCAGCCCAATCAACTCCTATGCAAGTGGCTCCTCTAGCAACGAGACACCCATCTTATCCTGGACTTACTCTACCAATCCAGAAAGATGGAATGTTATCAGAGATCAAGGTGTTGAAAATGTCTACTCATGGCAAGACATAATCAACTTACCTCTGCATGATCTCTTTGAAATGAGAAGATCTACTATGAGAGTCTTGATGATCCTGACCATCAAATGAAGAAAGGGATGGTCTTGATTATTCTGAAGACTACAAACATTTAAAGATCTTCTAAGTTTTTGGTAGCATCTGCCTAGGGGGAGTTTGTAAGGATTTCTGAAGTCTGATGCAACCCAAAACTGCCTAAGTGTTTCAGCAACATGCACTAAGTACTGAAGTGAAGAATGCTTCGGAAGAATTACACAAAGCATTAGAAAATACTCAAGTGTAATATCTTCCGAAGCCAAGACCAATATCTTCCGAAGCCTAACATGAAGTCTTCCGAAGCTTGAAGAGACAAAGTCTTCCGAAGCTTCAACCTATGAAGACAGATTTCTTCCGAAGACTTTTAGTACACATGCTTTATCTGATGTACTGTTCCATAAAGCACCTTTTCCGCTGCGTCTCTGATAAGTCACCAACTTACAAGAGTTGGTGAAAAGGTCCATGCTTTTGGTAACTGTACATTGAGGTCTTGAGTCTGAAACTTTCCACTTTATGTACTTTATCCTTTTTATAATGTATAAGGATGTGAGCTATGGCATGTCATAGTCACAAGGTCAAAAGGCAGATATGCCTTTTGATCCTACAATTGATTTTGTTAGTGTCTAGTCAATTGTATCCAGCTGGCTTTCATTGTATAGCCGGCTGTAGGTTGTAGTATAAGTATTCCAAGTCTTGTATCTTTCAAAATGTTGACACTTGTAAAAGAACTTGAGAAAGCAATATACTGCTACCTTGAAAACTATACTCTCTTGTTCTGTCTTTGCTTTACTTGTGTTCTCTGCATCACCTTTGGTTACCTAGTTCACTGTTTGATTAACGTTTAGTTAATCTCCTCATTGTGTTGTTGTGTTGTAATTGTGTTCAAGCCCTGAACGATCCTGCACCATTCCTGCTTAAAAAGTCTGAAAAATGAAAGAATCAAGTCACAGAAGTCAAACTAGAATCCCGCTAAGAAACCGCGTTCTAAAACGCGAGAGCCAAGAATCAAGAGACTTCTTCAAGTACATAAACTTATCAGCAAATGACTGAAATGAACCTTGATGCATCCTAACGCTTAGCTAAACTTATCCAAAAATGAACCTTAATGCATCCTAACGTTTAACTGAAATGAAACTTATCAAGCTACATAAAACGCGGAACTAAGCAACACACTTCTCACTATCGCATCCCGAACCTTCCACACGAAATGTGTGGAGGCTTTTTTAGAAGCATTCCGTGACGTGTTAAGTGCGCTGTTGCACGTTAAAGACTCTGGTTTCGCTGTTTCAGATTCTCGGCTTTTAACGTATCATGTAACCATAGGACCCTAGGAAATGTAACTTTCATTTGGCTTGCGTTATTCAACTATAGGACTATTTTCGTATCTTTTCTGATGATTTCGAAGTGAAAAAACTTAACCGGGAAAAGTACGTAACGCGCGAAACTGAAAAACGGAACAACAAAAGACTGAAACCGAACAACATAACATGAGCACACCCCTGTGCCTAAGGAGGCACACCCTCGTGCTCGACATTGAATGACACAACCTGATTTTTTTCAGCCTTTTGTCTTGTCCCCATCAATTTTGCATGTCAAAAAATCGAGCTCATTGCTTGCAATGTTCGTATCCACTTCCACTTTCACCTTATTTTTCATTTTTCTTTCACCTTTTCAAGAGTTCTTTCAAGAGTATTTGATCAAGAGGTTAGTATGCTAATTCCTATAATTATGATAGTCATTTACATGTAGTTAGGTGATTAGGTCTCTAAACAATCGAAATCCTAGCAATTATATGTAAAGTGATAGGATCAAATGTATCATCTGTGATGATGTATGAACACAATTCAAAGAAATACAGAGTAATCAAATCAAGCAAGATATCAACAAAATTCACAGTTTCATTAATATCAAGCAAAGACAATTTCAAAGTAAGTAAGCAGTTTTTCGTCTCTCTCTAACTGCTACAAGTCTAAGCTATTTATAATGAAACAAAAGGAACTAACAAAATTACAAAACTAGTCCCTATACTATTACAAATAGTAAAAAGACACATAAAAACAACATGTTAATCTTTCTAGAGAACTAACAATACTCCCTGTAAGATTTACATAGTCTTCAGTCTTCAAAATCTTCAATCTTGTTTTCTTGTTATCTTTCCTTCAGCTTTTATCTTTCATCTTCAGCTTTCAAAGAAATCTTAAGGTTCTTCCTTGATCTTGAACATTGGCTTCTTTTTATACATCTCCTGTTCTTTCAAAGCATTAGCAATAACAGACTTAAATTTGCTAGCAAGAATGCCTTGTTCTGGTTTTGCTTCATTCGTCTTTATCTCCATTTTACTCATTCTTTCCAATGTATCTTTTGATAAACATGTGATATCAATATTATCATATAACTCAATAGGATTTTGACTTTCCTTGAGTATATTTCTAATACTCCTTTTCTTGAAATTCTCATGAACTCAATGTCTTTGATATCCTTCTTAACAATGTTTGCATATGCAAGAGCTTTTCTTAATGATATTCTTTCCATTGCAGCATTCATCACATTGATGATGGAAAGGAAATACTTCTTGTCTTGCCCTGCAACTTCTGGAGATACTTTTTCAAACTTTTGCACAGATAAAAAGATATATAACTTGGATGCAATAGTTTCAGTTCAAAAGCATCAAATAGTGTAATCATATCCTCATCCCATTGTTCGAGATTTCGAACCAATTTAAGCTCAAAAGTCTTAGAGTTATAAAACCATCTGAGAATTGGTTTTGACTTCTGATTACCATCAATCACCTTTATACCAAGAGTTGTGATTTTTTCAACATATCTATCATAAAATTCTATCATGAAATGTTCTTCTTCAGATTGTAATCCTTTAAGCTTTTTGTTCTTGTTTAATGTGGCAAAGTACTCCTTGTCTTCTTGATCACATCTTGTTTTAAAAAAATTACTTGATCTATCCATTCCTCTTCTCAATAATTCTACTATCATCTTACCACGTTTAGAATCAGATGGATTAATCAGAGGTAATCTGTTTAACTCTTTCAAGTCTTGCACTGGAAGTTTAATAATTCTATCAAAAAATTGTCTTTGTTCAGAGAGGCTTTATATGCTTGCCTTTCAGTATCAGAAAACATTTTAATCAGATCTTTTCTGCTATCATGAGCATCTGATTTTCTTGCCATCTGTTTAATCTCTTGAGGCTTCAACACTCTTGTTCTTTTGGTAATCTCAAGGTATGAGGATTATCAGTATCAAGTATGATAATCTTCTTTAATTGTTTTTCAGTTTTTTGAAAACTTCTAACAAGATTCCTCAAAGATACAGATTGTAATCTTTTCAATTTTCTCCATGGGTAATTCCTCGCTTGCAACCAAGACCTTAATGCTAGAATACTCATGTGATCAGGATCAGGATGGTGCAGCTCAGAGCTTGATAATTCATCTACATGAATACTTTCTTTAGCTTTATTCCGTTCACCATGTTCTATTACAATCTCATTTGGATCAACTGGAGCAACTGACTCTGCAACAATGCATTTCTCATATTCATCATTGATTTGAGAAACAGTCAGTCCATCCAAAAATACTCTATTGTATATCATATTCACAAGGTAGTTGTATCTATCTTCAAAATCTTGTGGAATTTCATCTTGATCTTGAGTTGGTTCTTGTGAATCGAAATTTGATAGAAATTGAGCTTCATCTATGTCTTCTTCATCTATAACTTCATCATACCAGTCATCACTGAAAATTTCTTTAATGTCTTCTAAAGCTTCAATTTGTTCTTGACTGATTTGCTCTTCAACAGTTTCTTCTATTCTTTGTACTTTTGAAGATGACTCTGTTAAAATTGTATCTGCTACATCATCAAGTTTCCTTTTGCCTTTGATCACCTCAGGATTCTCTTCAACAATCATCTCAGAACTTATCATTTGTTCTGGTGAGATAGGCTTTTGAGGTTCTTTTACCTTTATTGCTTGAAATTTGATACGTATCAATAATCCAGAATCAATTTTAGATATGATTAAGATTTGATTAATTAAAATTTGAACGCCCAAATAGCTGTCAAACGACTATGCCAATCGACATGTTTTAACCAAAATCTACTGATTTGAATCACAACTTACTTTTATAAACTCAAATAATATCTAACAATCAACGCAGATTTGCTTCAAACAATGAAAATCAGAGACTTCGATGAAGACCATAGTCGATAGTTCAGAGAGTTGTGTTTGGAGAATTTTGAGTATGAATGAGAAACAAGTATAAGTGTTCAATATATATATTAAGTGAAATTTTAGGCGCATGAGCACTGTTTGTGCATATGAAACCCTAAAATTCACAAAATAATGAGACGCATGAGCACTGTTTGGCCGTATTGACTCAGACGCATGAGAACTGTTCAGCCACATGAGCACTGTTTGGCCGTATTGACTCAAACGCATGAGAACTGTTCAGCTGCATGAGCACTGTACAGACGCATAAGCACTGTTCAGGCGCTTTTGCACTGTTCAGCCGCATGAAGTTCCTATTTAGACGTATAAACACTATTTAGGCGTATGAGTTGACTTTGAGTTGACTTTCATGAGTCTTATACTTGTGTTTTCCAAAATTCTTCACGTGCACACTGTTTAAACATATTAGTAATATTTCATACTAATATTTAAACATTTTAAGCATATTTTTTAATTTCCCAAATTTACATTTTAGTCCCTCAATTTTGAACTTTTAACATTTTGCACACTCAAATTTGATTTTTAACATTTTTAATTCTTCACTTGTTGATTAACTTTTTAAAGTTTATCTTTCCCTTCATTTTAATCTCCAAACATAATCAAATTTCTATTTTTCAACTTTGCAAGAAACATTTCCACTTGCAAATTTATATAGGTTCATATCATCATTTTCAAAAGTTACATTATCAAACTCACATACACTTTGAACATATAGCATCATCCTTCAATTCAACATTTTATTTTGATTTTCTGAGAAAAAACTCTTCCATTTATTATTTCCCTAAACTTTTAAATTTGAACAACTTATAAGTTTTCTAAGGTAACATAATAAGATCACACATCTCATTGTTATATTGCCTTCACACACATAAAACATGCATAAAATCAAAATGAAATCAGAATCAAAATCTAGTATAAAAAAAGAATTCATGTCTGCAGTGAGATCATATCAATAAAGATCAGCACATTAAAATAAAAAAAATGTGAATAGTCATAGACAATGAATAAATCCTGATCAAGTGTTTCCAGGTCAGTGATATCACAGCAGAGGAGACACAAGATCTAAGGACAGAAAATGAGTGATTTTGACAAACTATCAGCTCACTTACTTTTTCAATTCTTGGATTGATGAGGGAATATTTATAGATATGACATGATGTAGATCATATAGAGACCTAGAGAGCTCAACTATCATCAAGACATGCAAGAAAGAACACATACTCAACTTTTACCTGAACCATATGTATAACCAGAGCTCATGTTACTTAAATGAATAGAGAATAATCATGGATAAGCATTTGATCATCTCTATCTATCCATTTGAATAGATTGTGCACATGGGCATCTTTTGCATCAAAGAGATCCAGGTCTGTAATGACTTACAACAAAGGATATCTTAGCACTTCAGGTCTATGATGACTCATAACAAAGAAGTGATATGATGCTTGTAACAGATCTCATGATTAATCACATCACCATCAGGTGTGAGTGGTGTAACTTAACAAGCAATCAATCTGATAAGCCAAAACATCTCAAAAGTACTCAGATGAATACACACAAGTATAAAGATTTAGTGTAATCACAAGAATTTACCTTTTAGTATAGTAGCATGATATTGTCTACACATCATATCTGATCATGTCAGACTTTATTAATGAGTGAAATATGCAACTGATCTCACTAATGTACTATCATTTTCACATATTGCAAAAACAGATTCTTGTCTAAAAATAAACTAACACTTAGAAAAAGACTCTGTTTTTGGAGTTTGATTTTATACTTTTGTATTTGGTTTTTAAAAAAACACACACACACAAAATACAAATAGGCAATTAACATTGAGAGGATCACTTATGATGATCTTTTGATTTAGGGAGTTCATATATGATTAATAAGACCAATTGACTCCACAAATACTCAAACTGTCCTGGTAGGAAGGCTTTAGTAAATAGATCTACCAACTATTTTTCCGTTGCAATTTGAATCAATATGATTAACCCTTTTTTAGAGTTATCTTTGAGAAAATGATATCGAATTTTGATATGTTTTGTTTTTGAATGTTGAACAGGATTAGCTGTAATGAACATAGCTACAGTGTTATCAATGTAAATAGGTGTTTTAAGAAAATTAAACCCATAATCCAGTAGTTGATTTTGCAACCAGAGGATTTGAGAACATCCTGCTGATGCAGCAATGTACTCACTGCAGTTGAAACATAGACATTTGTTTGTTTCTTACATTGCCACGAGACTAATCGGGGACCAAGAAATTGACAACCACCCGAACTAGATTTTCTATCTTGACAACATCCACCATAATCACTATCTGTATATCCATGTTGTTCAAAGTTACCCTCGTAAGGATACCAAAGCCCTAAAGCTGGTTTACCTTTGAGATACCTGAATATCCTTTTGACAGCAATTAAGTGAGATTCTTTCGGGTCTGATTGATACCTAGCACAAACACAAACAACATACATAATGTCTGGTCTAGATGTAGTAAGATACATCAAAGAACCAATCATTGATCTGTATAATGTTTGATCAATAGGTTTTCCTTAGGATCAGGTTCAATCTTGGTGTTAACATCTGCTGGAGTTCGTATGGACTGACAGTCTTGCAACTTAAATTTCTTCAAGAGCTTGTCAACAAACTTCTCTTGATTGATAAAAATTGCATCGTCAGTTTGCTTGACTTGAAGTCCAAGAAAAATTAATCTCCCCATAGAACTCATTTGGAACCAAGATTTCATGATTTCTTCAAATTCATTGCACAATTTTGGACTTGTAGAACCAAATATGATATCATCAACGTACACTTGTACACATAAGATCATCATTATCCTTCTTTATGAATAAAGTTGGACAATTTTCCCTCTTGTGTATCCATGTTGGATTAAGTGTTGTGATAATGTCTCATACCAAATTCTAGGAGCTTGATGAAGTCCATACAAAGCTTTACTCAGCTTATACACTCGATGTGGAAATTCTGCATCCTCAAAGCACGGAGGTTGCTTCACAAACCATCGTCAGTGATAAAACCATATAAAAAGGCACCCTTGACATCCATTTGATACACCTTAAATTTCATGAATGAAGCATATGCCAGGAAAACTCAAATGGATTCAAGTCTTGCAACTAATGCAAACACCTCATCATAATCTATCCCTTCTTCCTATGTGTATCCTTGTGCAACAAGTCTTGCTTTGTTCCTTATTACTACACCACGATCATCAGTCTTATTTCTAAACAACTATTCATGACTATGGCATTTTCTCCTTCAGGTAAATCCACTAAATTCCACACTTCTGTTGCTGTTAGGATCTGGTATTTGAATGAAACACCAACTGATTAACGTGTTAAACCAAACCAAATAGTGCGAAATCTTATTTGATTGGTGATCCAATCAGTGAGAATGCATGTAGAAACAATAACGTATTGAATCTAACGTCAAGAATCGATTAGGAATCAATCTACAGCGTTCTATGAACTTGGAGTACGAACTTAGAGGCTTCTGGATGGCTAAGGTACGTCTGGAGTCGAAGTGAATTGAATGATTACCTTTTTCCACGAATTAAGTGGTATTTATAGGTTAAGGTCTCTTAATCGTGCGACTGGACCATTTGCATGGTTCAGTTGTGCGATTGAGTTATGCGGTTGATCCATTCGCATGACTGAGTTTTCAGTCGTGCGACTGAGTCAATCTCATGTTTCAATCATGCGACTGATCCATCCCCTGGTTCATTTGTACGATTTGTTCATTTGCATGAAGTTATTCATGTGTATGGTCCATTTGCCTTGGCCAACACATGAGAACTTCACATGATTAAGTTTGAATATGTTTCATAGTCATTAATTGATTTAGATATTACTCAAACACCACAACCTATATGTTAAGTCAATAAGCGTTATTACATAGCAATCAATGAAATATTCAACATTAAGCACAACCACATATTGTATTTCATTAAGTACCCGTACATTACAATTACATAAGTGTAAGACAATACAAAGATATTACATTAAGATCAGAAACTAGGGACACATGTATCAACAAACTCCCCCTTGGACCTAGATTCATCTATTGTCTTACTTCTTCATAACCTCTTCGTACTTCTTGTACTTCTCCTCTCTTGTGACTCCTCCTGTGTATCTCAAATACAAAGCAGAGTCATATCACATTTTGGAATTGGAGGGCTTGTACAATATATTGCGTGTCATAAAACAGTGGCCACTTGTATAATGTGTATACATCATCAACAGACAAGTTTGTAAGCCACATTGGGTCAAATACCCTGATAGTATCCATTTTGCCCTCTTTGTTCAGAACTATGACCGCCTCCTCTGTTCTCCAATCATAGTACCACAACTTAAAGTGTGGAGTGAAGTCCTATGGCATTTCCCTGAGAGGGATTCTTGACATTGTTCTTGGGGGACTCCACTTCAGCACTATCTTTGGCTTTCCAGTTATAGGATCAACTTCAGAACGTCTGATATACCTCGTAGGTTTTTGAGGTTTGAAGTTGACCCACCTGGTGTGGTACTCTTTCTTCAGGGCAGCCTCAAACCAGCCTAACATCTTCCTCGGGTCAGCATATAGTAACTTCAGTTTAGCTAGCTGGTTGAGCTCAAAACCAGGTAGAGACTTTAGATCATGCGGGAATCTAAAGTACTCGATACCCATCTCTCGCTTTATTGCGTATACATTAAGATCATCAAAATAAGCCACGCGATAATCTTGCCTGACACCTTTTGATGTTTCTTTACTTGTAGAGCTTGGTATAGATATTTGGTTTAGGAGCAGAGCGTTGTGCTCGGATCTCCTCAAAACATGCAGCCCATTCAGCCTTTCTGATATCAACATCAGCATTTGAGGCTTGGGCTTGTTCTCAACCTTCTCAGTCTCTTGCTCCATCTGATCCAGTATATCAAATGTATCACTGACTAGGGAATCACCGAGATTGGGGACCACATTCCCTCTTTGTCAGCATACTCTGGATAGTGAGCTACTGTGACATCCTCGATCTCTATCTCATCGATGTCCCAGGTCGTCATCACTGTCTCCTTTAACAGTTGGAGCGTCTTTTACAATCTCATCAGGGTTGAGCTTGAACATTTCTGCCAGTTGCTCATCAGTAAGATCATGAATTATTTCCCCTTCTTCAGGGGTGTAACTCACTGATCTTCTGACAATCCCTTGAAGATCAAAAATCATGGTTAGTTGAGTCTTGATCTGTTTAAGGGGAGCAATATTGGTGTTCATCCCTTTGATAAATTGGATCTGCTTGATTTAAACGTTCAATATATCAATCAAGACATACCATAATAATCGAAAACATAACTATTTACATTACATATAAACATGTATTTCGTTAATTTCATACATAATCGAATACAAAAGATTTTAAATAACAATAAAACAACTAAGCATTACTCTTGTCCTGGATCATCGGCTCTTCTACGGCCGGGTGGATGAGGAGGCACTCGTATCTTGAGTACGTTTGGTCCTCCTTTCACTCGCTGATGTGGCACCTACAGCTGAAGAGTCGTCATCATCATCATCACTAACATCAGTATGACCATAATGATCATCATCATCATCATCATCATCACTATCATCATCATCATCACTATCATCATCAGCATCATCATCTCCATCACCTTCTCCTATCTTTAAGGGCTCTTCTTTGGACCCTTTGAGCTTTAACTGCAGAGATTTGTTTGCAGCCTCTAGCTCCTCAATCCTTTTGGCGTGTTGCTCCTGGAGCTGAGACATCCGATGTGCCTGCTCATCGATCAATCGAGCCTGATGAGAGAGCTGCTGAGATTGGACAGTGGTTAGGTCTACCAGCTGTCTTATCTAATTGGTCTTCTCTTCATCTGCAGATAACAGTCTCAGCACCATTCGATTAAGTGTTAAGAGCTGTTCCTCTACCCCACTGGGAGGAAGAGGCGATCTTGATGGGTATGGAGAGAAAGAAGATGGTGTTGTAGGATGGCTAGTGGTGGTGGTGACTGTGGCGAAGATTGGAGGTGGTATAGATGATGGTGGTGGTGGTGTAGGTGTGAATGATGTGGTGGTGGATGGAAGGGTGGTAGTGGTATGAGGGGGAATGGTGGTAGGATGGCGGCTGAGGTGTTAGGTATGGTGGTGGCTGTGGTGGTGATGAAGGTGATTCTGCGCTTCTTCTTTTTCAAGTCGTGGGGCTGAGCCATCCTCTTCTTCCTCGATCCAGTCGAGGAGGATGCTCCCCTAGAACACGGCCTGGCAGATCAGGAGTATATGTAGGATCATCAGTAGTCTCTCCCAATCCGCCGTGGTGTCCACCAACTGCCCGGAGCCCCTGGTCTGTGGGAACAACTTTACTTCCCACAGTCCGGGTAGTGGCTCCTCATCTGATTCCTCTTCCTCCTCACCAGGTAGATTCCTGGTGGAAGCCAGCGGACTCTGCAATATCTCTAGTGGGGCAGATATAGGAGATGCACTATCAGTAGTGGGGCCCCTTGGTCGAGTGGGCAATGTATCTCCTGCATCCCCGCTATCATCATCATCATCAAGTCATGCTCTGGGAGCTGTAGCTGCTCATCATCAGAGTCGTTGTCTGTATGACGCCACTTACGTCTGCCCGACGCCATATAACTCTCATTGGCCAGATGGCCTATCAGTCTCTTCACCTGGGGCTTTACCTGCTTACCCCAGTAGACTCTCATACGACCCAGGGTCGTATCATCCATAATCTCTAGAGCCACAGCATCGTGGCGCTCCTAGGAAGTGATGGCAGCTTCTCATGGAAAATCAGTTGCAAGAATCTGGGTACACACAAAATCCCTCCTTTCCCTTTGCCTCCAGATTCTCCACAACGTAAGAAAAGATCATGCTCGAGAAGCTGAAGGGGTAGTTCAGCACCAGTGCCACATAGGCATTCTGGATCTGGTATGAAATATCATCAAACCTACCTCTTCTGGAAGCAATGCACTTCAGTATGACATGTGTCCAAGTTGATGTCCCCAGCGTACTTAATCCTCAGAAAGCAGCCTCTCACTGTCAGCGGGTGTAGCTTGGTGGGGTATCCAGCATCATCTCCCAACCCAAGTACACGCTGAATATCTTCAGCTATAATCTCTATGTCCATACCAAAGATGGAGCTCCTAATGCTGTATGGCTCGCGTGATCTATCCACAGATGCATTCTCCCGAAGGTTTGGTGTATAGACCTATAGGGAGTGCATGGGGTAGAGATGGCCTTGTGTATCCGCGATCGCTTGAGAAAAGCGATGATCTCGGCAAACTCGGCACCATTCCGAGTTGTGTGGTCTAAATGAGCACAGATGTTGTGCTTTGGATTGATAGACCATCTCTCCGCCATCGATCTGTAACACAAGATACATAAACATTAGATACTCACATAACACATATTAGTTCTAAGTAACTTGATAGGATTCATTCTGATTCATTCATGCGAATGAATCATGCGACTGTGTTCAGTCGGCTATTCAATCATGCGACTGGACTCATTCGGGTGAATGAACTTGCAACTTAGTTCAATCGGTTGGCTGAGCCTGCGATTGGTTCAGTCGGCCGACTGATCTTATTCGCATGTCACATTAGGCCGTTGAGCTATTCGGCCGGCTCAATCGTGCGATTAGAGTTCATCCATACGACCAGTCGCATGACCCACTGTTTGTCGACTTAGGTTCGAATCTTGACCAATTCATAAAATTAACGTTGTGTAAAGGTTCTTTAGACTCGCAATCACTTAACTAATAACCTAATAACATTATTTTTTAACATTTTACACGGTTTCAGTAGGTTATTAGTCCATTGAGTGGTTCGGTTCTTGTTTCAATCGTGAATCACTAATTAGGGCACCGTTTCTTCTGATTTCGGTGAGATTGCATCAAATTATACCTTATAAATGCAAACACACGTCAGAATATCAAGAAGGAAGGTAATTGATGTCTAAAGAAATTTGGGCAGATTAATGTTATGGTGTGCGATTAAGGGCGATGGGAGTGGTGAGAAGAATGCGATCGACTGTGGCCCTTATATACTGAATCTGAGTTCAATCGGCCGACTGGACTCATTCGCTCAGTTCATTCAGGCGAAAGAAACTCAGTCGGGCGATTGACTCAGTCGATCACCTTCAGTCGGCCGACTGAAGCTCAGTCGGTCGGCTGACTCAGTCGCACACTCCCATTCGGACGAATGACTCATTCTGATAAGCCATTCGGATGAATAGCTCATACTTATGTCCATTCGGCTGTTTAATGTATGAGTATGGTCCATTCGCATTATTGGTCCATACTCATGGTCCAGTCATGCGAATGGGTCATACTCTTGAAATTTTCTGACTTTATGACCATTTGACTTTTAGACCCTTTTAAACTATTGATTTAACATTATGAACACTTGATCATCTCAGACATGATCATTTTAACTTAAAACTTTTGATCACCTCAGACGTGATCCTTTTAAGACATTTTGTCACCTCTGATGTGACCCAATTTTTACTTGAAAGTACATGTGGTCACTTCAGACCTGACCTTTTAGGTGATAAGGTCCTTATCAACTTCCATGACATGGTCCAATACTGCATAAAACTGAAATAGCTTAATGTTTTACTTACATAAAAAGAATTAACACTGAAAATTACACTGAGATATGTTTTTGTGTTTTGTGAGAGTTAACTCCTAAGTTGTAACTCTAGGGAATAATTTTTCATGGACCAATTCAAGCTGGAATCATACAGGATATTCAAATCATTAGAGACGAGTTAGCTAAAACCTTTGATGTCTATTCGTGTTTTCCATCTAAAGCCATTTAGCGAATTTAGGAAATCATACTAGTACTATTAGGTCCCCACACTAATTGAACTTTCAAGAATTGTAGCCACAGTGATTGTCAGTATACTTATCCTCTTAAATCCATACACAGACTTTCAACTCAGTTGGTGATCGATTTAAGGTTGTGTTTGTCTCAACAAGCATTTGTGGATCCCACACTTATATGGTAATCAACATTCCTCAGAGATTTTTGAACGGTCTTAGGATAGTGTTCAAGAAGAGACTATTCTTAGAACTTTCATAGAGAAGCCAATCCTCAGGTCAGTGCCATCGCACAACAAAGAGGTGGCAAATAAAAATGAGTTCTAGAATATATAGGTTATGCTTATCCTTAGGTCAGTGCCACCGCACAACAGAGAGGCACATACCCTATCTCCTTGTTTGAGCAATTTTTTTCCACAGATCTCACGACACCATAGGTTATCAGTTTGATTGTATTTGCATTTTTCATGTGCTTTTGCTCATGCTTTGGTCTTACGCACACTTTTGTGGCGTTTATTTTGCTCATCACCCCTTATTGGAATCTTGTTGATTGTGTTAACCGGGGATAAGGCGTTACCCACGGCTAGTCAACCATTTTAGTTTAATCTTGAGATCACTAAAAAGGTCTAGTCATCTATTGTGTTGAATCTACCAACATATCATCTGTGGTCTAGCAACCTCTAGGTCTACTTTCTTTGTGTTACTTAGTAGTAGCTAGCTTATCCATCATATTTCCTTTTATATTGCTCAGACTACACAGACTTATACATGAACTTTGCATCTTTTTCAATTTTGAAGTTTAAGTCCCAAATGGTTTGTACTTGTGTACTATCATATTCCAAACATTGAATCGATATCACACATAATATCTTATTTATTTTCAGCTTGCCTCTACTTTTCCATTTTTTTTTCTTAGAGACCTATTCTCCCCCTAAAATTATAAAACCACTATGGATTTGCGTTTTAGGATTTTAATGGGCAAGAAAGAACCTAATTGTAATTAACGAATTAATATTAAACAAACAAGAGAATAACTAAAAGATAATTAAAATTTAAAAATTAAAAGAACCTAGACACGACGCATCGCTACACATGGTCATCTTCAGGAATGACCTCACTTTTCTTTTTAACGCCATTTACCTCTAACAGATATAGAAAACGTGGTTTGTCAAAAGCCTTTGTATAGAGGTCAGTGCTTGAAAATCAGTGTTTATTTTTATCACATCGATTAAATTCTTTTCAAAGCAATCACGTATGAAGTGATATTGATTCGATGTGTTTGGTCTTAGGATGTTGGACCGGGTTTTTAGTGACTGCAATCGCAACAGATTTATCAACAAAGATAGGAGTGGAAGTGAAATGAAAACTGTAGTCCCGTATTTGCTGTTGAATCCATATGATTTGGTAATAGCAGCTTGCAGCAGCAACGTATTCGCTTCACAGGTTGACAATGCAACCGAGGTCTGCTTCTTACACTGCCAGGTTACTAATCTTCCTCCAAAAGACACTGACCCTGCTGATGTAGACTTGTAGTTCATCTTGCAGCTGCCGTAATCCGAGTCAGTATACGTTGTAAGTTCAAAGTCATCATTATGAGGATACCACAACCCAGTGAGGTGTGCCCTTCAGATAACGAAATATCCTTTTGACCCCAATTAGATGGTCACCTTAGGCTTTACCTGATATCGTGAGCATAAACATGTAGCATACATGATATCAGGTCTTGAGGCAGTGAGATACATGAGAGATCCAATCATCCCTCGATACATAATGGCATCTACCAGATCACCGTTCTCATCGGGTGCTACATCATGGTTTGTAGCCAGTGGAGTGCCAGCTGAGGAAGCATTCTCCATGTCAAACCGCCTGAGAATATCTCCTACATACTTTGTCTGATGTAGAAAGATTCCATTTGGTGTCTGATCCACCTATAACCCGAGAAAGAACTTCATCTCCCTAATGGCACTCATCTCAAACTCCGCCTTCATTACTGCTTCGAATTCTTTGCATAATTCTTCGTTCTTTGAACCGAAGATTATGTCATCTACATAGATCTGTACTAGCAGTAAGTCTTCATCTTTTTCTTTGATGAACAGTGTGCAGTCAATGACTCCCCTGAGAAATCCATGTTTCACAAGATGAGTCAAGAGTTTCTCATACCAAGCCCGTGGAGCTTGATGAAGCCCGTATAGAGCCTTGTCGAGTTTGTAAACTTTCCCTGGATCCTCAAATCCCTCGGGTTGACTGACATGCACTGTTTCTCTGATCTCAGCATGAAGGAATGCACTCTTAACATCTAGCTGATAAACTTTGATTTCCATATAAGATGCATAGGCAAGGAAGATGCGGATGGCTTCCATCCTTGCCACTGGTGCAAATACTTCATTATAGTCGATACCTTCAACTTGTCGAAAACCCTGAACAACAAGCTGAGCCTTGTTTCTGATGATCACACCCTAATCATCTTTCTTGCATTTCAAGACCCATTTGGTGCCAATGACTTTAGCACCTTTAGGTCTATCAATTAATGTCCATACACCTAACTTCTTAAACTGAATAAGTTCTCTTGCATGGAACTAACCCAAGTCTCATCATTTAGTGTTTCACTAACATACTTTGGTTCAAACTGAGACACAAAGCAACGGTATGCATCGCCGTGAAGGTATCCTTTTTCCATCACGGAGGCATAATCAACTGAGTATAGCTGATTTCTAGTCTGAACCCCTGATCTCACACTCCTATAATATTATCCAATGGATGATAGAATTTTAGACGTGATCCAGGAGTTGTTAGAACAACCACCTTAGAGTCAAGATTATGAACATTTGGTTTTGGATCCGAGGCAGTCAGAGTCTGAGGTTCTGATGGTTCTGAAGTATCACTAGCCGATGCTTGTGAGCTTATGGTAGTCGGAACCTGTACATCTTGGTTGATCTGATCATTTTCTTCATTTTCCACATCAGAGGAAGAATCACCCACATTGCTCCCCCTGAGTTGGTAGTATCATGACTTGTTGAATCTTGAGATGGTATGTTCAGGACATCGTACATCATCTTGTTTGCCAACTCGTCTTCTGAAGAGGAAAGAGGTAGTTGAAGGTCTTGAAGAATCCATCATAGTCGAAGAAGTAGGCAGGCCTTTTTCCAGCAGGCGGTGTGATATATCTGTGACATCAACATTACACCACACCTCTACTTGCCTGTTGAGTTGTTGTAAACTCTTTTGTTTGGTATGTTGTATCCTAGAAAGATACCTTCATCAATCTTATCACTGAATTTTCCCTCCTGAGTCTTCTTCAGCAGGGTGCACGGAGCGCCAAACAGCTTGAGATATTCCAAGTTAGGTTTACGTCGCTGTAATAACTCGTAGCATGTTTTTCCATGCCGTTTTACTACCAAAACTCGATTAAGGGTATAACATGCATTTGCCACTGATTCATTCCAAAATTGGATAGGCAGTTTCGAGTTTGCTAGCGTAGTCCGTGCCGTCTCTATCAAGCTGCGGTTCTTCCGTTCAGCAACGCCGTTCGTCTGAGGGGTATAAGCCGAGGTAAATTGATGTACAATTCCCTTTTCCTTGCAATAGGCCTCCATCCTCTGATTCTTAAACTCGGTTCCGTTGTCTGAGCGCACCTGTCGTACCTTCAGCTTGTATAGGGATTCCAGTGTAGTTACCAATCCCTTGAAAGGTTCAAATGTTTCTAATTGGATTTCAGAAACATTACCCAAGAGAACCTTGAGTAGTCATCGGTAACTACATAGCAATACAAGTCGCCAGCGATGCTTCTTGTACTGACTGGACCAAACAGATCCATGTGAAGAAGCTCAAGAGAAGTTCTATAGAATGAACTTTCTTTTCTTATGAGATTTCTTCGTCTGTTTGCCCTTTTTGCATGCAACACAGAAATCTGGGAGTTGAAAGTTTTTGACATTTACTCCTCTCACAAGATCATTCTGGATCAGGTGATTCATTTTTCTAGGATTTATGTGTCCCATTCTCCTATGCCAGGAGATGGAGTCCTTCTCAGTAGCTTTGGACAAGAAGCATTGGACTTCACGATCCGTTGTGGAGACCTTTGAGAGATCCAAGACATAAAGATCATTATATCTTGAAGTTGACATTAGGATCTGGTCCTCCGGGATCATGTAGTCCTTCTTTAGAATGTCACACCTCTGGTTGTCAAAAACTACCTTGAATCCTTTATCACAGATTTGAGAGACTGAAAGCAAGTTATTTTGTAATTATTGGACATAGTTTACCTTATCAAACTTAACCTTCTTATTTCCCACTTCTCCTTAGGCTGTGATATACCCACCTTTGTTTCCAGCAAATGAAACATGCCCTCCTTTAATTTGTCAAAAAATTGATAAGAGAGCTCTGTTCCCTGTCATGTGTCTGGATGCTCCGCTATCTACAATCCACGTGTTAGTCTCAGCACTATAGCGAACACCCTGCACATTCAATAAAAATAATAGTTCATGTTAGGAACCCAAGCCTTAACTGGCTTGGTTTCCCTGAGGCATCACATATCATAAACTCAACCCACTGACCCTTTGAGGTTAAGGGTTGATCGGAATTTTGTTTGTTCTCATTTTCAGGCACTGAGGAGGTTTTTCTTTCCATAATCCAGATTTGTGTAAGCTCTGTTTGTGATAAACAGACGACTGGCTATGGGTTAAACTTGGGTTCACTATCCCTTTTTGAAGGCGTCACTGAGTTCCTCTTAAAGGATCTAGATGTAGATGCAGAAAGTTCAACTTTTCTCCTTGGTGTCTGGTAATAAGGACAATGAGACGCTATGTGACCATACTCTCCACAATTATAGCGGGATCTGCTTTCAATTTTACGACTTATATGTTTTGGTGGAGATGTAGATGTCACACGGTCAACCGTATTATGTTTAGATTGAGATACTTCTTTGTTAGATGTATGGTAGTGTTTTATAAACTTAATTATTTTACCTGATTTTACAACTTTGATCTCTTGTTTACCTGGACTGTGACATGATGCACATGATTGATTAGGTTTTCTAGTCCTATTTGTTTCTTGTTTGACTTTGTTTGACCCTGAATTTAGACTAACTTTTCAATTCTTTTTCCAGGTTAACACAAGGCATCTTTCCTATTGCCTTTGAAGTGGCCTCCTTTTGTTTAGAGTCGGATTCACTTGATTTACTATGGAATCTCGATCATTAAAAAAGAAGTAGACACCACGTGATCCTTGATGGGGTTATTGTTAATTGGTTTACTTTTGATGTTCATCAAGGTCTCAGGTGGTGGTGAAACCACTTTGTATCCCAGTCCCTCCCCATTATTTCTCTCTCTCACTAAGTGTTGGACAATGTGTGATGACCTTGTCCAACTACGCAGTTTTTGTTTTAATGAGTTGACTTCTACTTCTAAAACTGCTTTTGCTTCTTAGTGTCCTCTAGAGAGTTCAGATAGTACCTAATGTCATTTGCTTGGTTAAAAACAACTACCTTAGTTTCCCTAAGCTGTTTATTCAATAGATCTATCTTTTCCTTGTAACTGTGCTCGTTTTGTTTTAACACTCTATTGGCCTCTGTGCACAGTTGGATTGAACCACCGCAGCTAAGAGGTCCATATGTTCTCTGGCCACCTCCACAGTCACATTCCCGAAGTTGTCGGTTTTGAGCTTTGCTGCATTAGCTTCAAATATCATATATTGGGTGCTAGACGATCCTGTCGTTTCGGATCCTGAAGTTAAGGGTTGTGCTGGAACTGCTGCGCTTGAGATGAAGGCGGTTTGCATGGGGGCTCTAGATGTCTTGACCGAAGGAGTAGCATTGTAGAGTGCAGGATTCTGATCGTAGTTGGCCTTTTGAGCTCGATACTTCATCCTAAGCTCCACTTCTCTCAGTTTCAGAATGAAGTCATTTATATCTAACTTCGAGAGCATTTCATTCTGTCTGAGATTAGAGACAAACGAAGCCCATTTTTCTGGTAATCCATCAGTAAAGTTGGATACCTTATCCTCCATTGATGTAACCACTCCATGAGTGTGCATCTCACTCATCAGGTGGTAGAATCTATCGATCACATCATCAAGGCTTTCTTTTCCATAGAGGAGAAGTTGTCAAACTCCTTCTTCAAGGCTTTTGCCTTGATGGCCTTCAGAGAGGCATTTCCGTCATACCTCTTTTCCAATGCATCCAAAAGTTTCTTTGCTTGAGTATACTCCGAATACTGATGGAAAATATCCTTCGGAATAGACTGAGTAAGCAAATCATAGACTTTCTTTTCAGCATTGTGTTTTACCTTTTGAGCATCCGACATGCCACGTGGAGTAAGTTTGACTCCGTCAGCTCCTACTGGCATGCTATAACCCGACTCGATGGCCTCCACAAATTTGTATCTACTCCATTTAAGTAGATGTCAAAACGTTGCTTCCATTGTGGGTAGTCGTCTAACGTAATAGTTTTGGGGGTTTATTGTGAATCCCCACTTCCTTCTCCAACAGCAGTAGATTCTGAATATGTGTGTCTCTACTTGCTATGTATGCTAAAAACTAGTCCTCCATTAGGTTTAACTTTACTATTTAACAAACTGCTAATGTATGCGAATGGAGGTATGCGATTGAACTTATTCTTGCGATTGAACAATGCGGATGGTTCAATTATGTGACTGAACAAATGCGAATGAGTCAGTCGCCCGAATGAACAAATGTGATTGAACAGTCCGAATGAAGTTCTCAGTCGTACGATTGAAGATACGAATGAGTCCAATTGTGCGGTTGAAGAGTGCGAATGAACTCAGTCGTGCGATTGGTCTAATCGTGCGACTGAACTTGCTGAAGTTTGACAATTCGTAGATTTAACTTGATTTGTCCGTAAAAACTTTATCAAACCCTAATAGCCGTATGCCAGAAAAACTCAACTTTTCGATCAGGAAACGTCTGAGACTCCGTTAGACACAAAAAGATTGTGTTTTTGATGCAAAAACACAAATTTTGTGTCAAAACTATTAAATCAACACGTAATCAAGAGACAAAGCTCTGATACCACTTGTTAGGATCTGGTATTTGAATGAAACACCAACTGATTAACGTGTTAAACCAAACCAAATAGTGCGGAATCCTATTTGATTGGCGATCCAATCGGTGAGAACGCATGTAGAAACAATAACGTATTGAATCTAACGTCAAGAATCGATTAGGAATCGATCTACAGCGTTCCATGAACTTGGAGTACGAACTTAGAGGCTGGACGGCTAGGGTACGTCTGGAGTCAAAGTGAATTGAATGATTACCTTTTTCCATGAATTAAGTGGTATTTATAGGTTAAGGTTTCTTAATCGTGCGACTGGACCATTTGCATGGTTCAGTCGTGCGATTGAGTTATACGGTTGATCCATTCGCACGATTGAGTTTTCAGTCGTGTGACTGAGTCAATCTCATGTTTCAATCATGCAACTGATCCAGTCTCCTGGTTCATTCGTACGATAGGTTTATTAGCATGAAGTTATTCATGCGTATGGTCTATTTGCATGGGCCAATCACATGAGAACTTCACATGATTAAATTTGAATATGTTTCATAGTCATTAATTGATTTAGATATTACTCAAACAACCACAACATATATAGTTAAGTCAATAAGCTTTATTACATACCAATCAATGAAATATTCAACATTAAGCACAACCACATATTGTATTTCATTAAGTACCCGTACAATTACAATTACATAAGTGTAAGACAATACAAAGATATTACATTAAGATCAGAAACTAGGGACACGTGTATCAACATTTGCGGAATTGAAGTAATTCTTCTTGCATGGCTTCTATCCAACCATTGTCCTTTAATGCTTCGGTAACATTTTTAGGAACAATTTGAGAAAGAAAACAAGAGTATAAGCACAAGTTTGCTTGTTCTAATTTACTCTTTGTTGTTCTCTCATTCAATGGACCAATAATCTGAGAAATTGGATGATTCTTGTGAATACGAGATGTTGGAATCTCATCACAGTGAACATTAACATCCAGATTTGTTTGGTTTAAGTTGGAGAGCTGATGTAACAAATTAGAAGAATGTGGATTGAAGTTTGGAACTTGAGTCGGTGGGTTAATAAAGTAATCAAAGTTACCAGTATCAATTGCATCACTAGAGATGGATGATGTAACACCCGGTTATTTATCTCTTTTGAAGCCAACGAAAGGAGAAAAAGAAATAAAGTCCTAAGTCGAGGACCAAACTCGCCAATGAAAGAAAGTCGGGTGAGTGGGAGTATATAAAGGGAGAGGGCAGCCCTTACCCTCTCCCCACACTCACATTTCAGCCAAAAGAAAGGGAAGAAGAGAGAAAGGAAGAAAAGAGGAAGAAAAGTTGGTCCGGGTTGGTTCGAGTGAGCCAAAATCGTTGTGTAGCAAGTCAAACCAAAGCTCTACTTCTCAGTGTCGTGTGTGTGAGTTCTAGGACCCCTCCTTTAAACGTTTTTGAATGATTTGGGGCTGGAAAACATCTAAAAATCGTGTTTTTGTGTGGGTGCATGTTTGACCCATTTGTGTGTGTGTGTATGTGTGTGTGTGATGCGTTTGCGCCTTGTTTGTGAGCTTGTGTGTGCTTGAATGGTGTTGTGGTATGCATCCCTAAGGTTTAGGATGGTCGATTTGGGCTTACAATGAGTTTAGATGAGTTTGGAGGTCGAAAAGGGGTGTTTGCGTTCGGCAGGAACTGCATTCTACATCAGCTAGGGCTAGGCGACCGACTGGAGACCGAATGGAGGCCATACGGCCGAATAGGGTACAATTGGGGCCCATTCGCACGATTGAGGTCCATTCGCACGATTGAAGGTCCAGTCGCATAGAGGTCATGCGATTGAAGGTCCAGTCGCATAAGTTCTCAACCACATTAGTCCCATTCGCGTGAGGTTCATCCGCATTAGTCCATTCGAGTGCTCATCTGCATTGGTTCATTCGCATGATGTTCAGTCGCATGATGTTCAGTCGCATGGAGGCCATGCGACTGAAGGGTGTCCATGCGCCTGAATAGGGCTGTTGCACCCGAGGTGAAGTGTAGTTTAACTTCTGACTTTCGGGGGAAAGTGCAGATGTAGGTTTTGACGTAAGGGTTCCCGTAAGTTCATGTAAGGTGATGAATGAGGCCTTAGCGAGCATGTTGGGCATGATGATGTTGCATGTTTATGCATGATGCATGTTATGTATGTATGAGGTTGCCCTGTATGACGTGATGATTGTGCATGTTAATGTTCCTTATTATGATGTATGTTATCTTTCCTGTGGCTTTACGTGTTATGATAATGAATGAAATAAAGTATTACGTAGCGTAAAGTGGAAGATAATGAAAAGTGGAACATGAGGAATGCATGCATTAATGAACGATGAAAGTAATGAAAGTCTTGCAAGTATTGGATATCGGAACACGCCATTAAAGGTGTTAGCCCAACGGTGTGCGGGTTCGCTATCCGGGAGGATGCACATCGGGGTCCTTCTCTGTGATCGACCATTTATATAGAACCTCTACAGCTTACCCCTAGTACTGTGGCACCATGTTTAGCTGTCTATTTATAGACTTCAGCCCAGTAGCTAAATAGTTCGGAGTGTAGCATATGGTATTGGTACGTAAGATATCCGATGCGGAAGAAAAGATGTAAAAATGAATGAACGAACGAAGAAGATAATAATGTTATTATCTATGTGTACGTATGATGTGTGATCATGCAGAAGTAACGAACGGTTTTAATGAAAGAAAAGTATGTTTTATTTTATAAAACTAGAACTCACTCAGCAACGCTGACTTTGATGTGTTTCCAGTTAGCAGGTAATGGTTGTTGAGGATGGCACGAGGTGGCTACTCAGCTCTTTTGGGATGGCATCCATTTATTTAACGCTTTTGTGATATAATGCAACAATGTATTTTGTAACTGATTGACGATGTATTATTTGGCAAAAGTTTTTATAATGAAATATGATGTCATTTTTTAAGGTTTCTGCTACAACCTTTATGAAATACAATGTAATTATATGTTTTATGTGCGATGAGGATCCAACTGTAAGCGTCCCGGGAACGGGGCCTTATAAGTTCGTATCAGAGCCAAAGTTTAAGTGAAATGGGTAAATTTTCAAAATAAACCTTAACTTAAACTGAGAATGAGACGTAAAGGAATGGGATGCCAATCTGAGTAGCTGTGTGCCATCAGGTATTTTCTTTAATGTTAATCGGTACTATGTGCGCATGTTATGTGTTATGTGTTGTTTGTGGATTTAAATACTGATGTAGTCAGGATAGGTAATGCTCGGGGTGTGAAGAGTAAAGTAAATGGCTAATCACAACTGGCCACTGTAATTAGGGACTTACTATACTTGACATAAACTGAGTTGTTCCCTTGAAGGACCGTGTTGGTGTTTGAATCTTACAGTGTGCGTGTGATGGCCGGTGGTAGATCTTCGAAAGCTTCATGTGGTGGGGGTCACGGTGCTGAACCACGACCCAAAAGAGGAAGACCCAGAGTTGAGAAGGTGGTTCATGAAGAACCAGAGACCCCTCATCTGGAGGGTGGTGACGAGAGCACCAATCTGAGAGCCTCAGTAAAGGGCTGTGGTGGAAGAAGTTCATTAGGTCATACAGACGATCCTACCATCTATGGTGACCGAAGTGATCAAGGAAGTAAGAGAAGGGGAAAGAAAGGAGAGGAACAGGTCCTCGGGAGGACGGGAACAACCAGAGCTTGAAACGGTTCCATCTGATGACGAAGAGGAAGAAGAAGAGCCTGTGCCGGAGACAGCACGAGGCTGTAACTATGGGGCGTTTATGAGATGCAAGCCCCTACCTTCGATGGTAACGGCACTGCTGCTACCACTCACCGGTGGGTGAGGGAAATGGAGGCTATTCTTGATATCAGCGAGTGCCGGGAGGACTAGAAGGTGAAGTTTGCTACCCACTCGTTTGTGGACTCAGCTCTGTGTTGGTGGGACAATATTGTCCAAGCCGAGGGTAGCCAGACGATAGAAGGATGAGGTGGGAGGAGTTGAAGAGAATGGTGATTGAGGAGTTCTGCCCTCATAGGGAGATGGATAAGATAGAGAGAGAGTTCCTGCAGCTGGAGGTGGGAACCATGACACACTAGCAGTACACCACCAAATTCAATGAAATGGCACGGCTCGTGCCAGATCAGGTGACGCCTCTGTCTCGGAAGATCAAGAGGTACATTCAGGGCTTACCGGTGGATGTTCGCAGGCATATGATCGCCGCCCGACCAAGCACGTTTAGGTCAGCGGTCGATTTGGCAGGGAGGCTATATGATGAGCGGGAGGTGGTGGTGACTGAAGCAAACAAGAAGGGTGGTGGTGATCGGAACTGAAATGGGAAAAGGTTTGGTCGGGGTGATGCCTCGACGGGTAACAAAAAGGCACGGGTGGACGACCGTCGTGGGGCCATCTCGAGTGTGGGGTCAAAGAGGAGTGGCAAGTGTGGAATGGAGCATGCGGGAGAGTGTAGGATGGGATTGAATGTGTGCTTCAAATGTGGGAAGACGGGGCATATCGCAAAGGATTGCCTTGCGGGCAAATGTTTTAACTGTGGAGAAAGTGGTCATATGAGCAAGGATTGAAATAAGCCGAGGGTTGAGGGTTCCGGGGCGAAGAATACGGGAGGTGAAGGACCGAGGGCGAGCGTCAAGGCATTCACTATGACACAGGAGGAAGCGACGGACCCTGATGTTGTGTCCGGTACATTTCTAGTGAACCAAACTTCTGTGTATTTGATTCGAGTGCCAGTAAAAGTTTTATTTCTGCTGCTTTATGTGCTAAGCTGCCTATTAGTAGTAGACGTGTTGATGCGCCCTTTGATGTAGAAACTGCCACAGGTAAGTCTACCAGGATTTCTGAGGTGATAGGGAACTATGATGTGGAACTTGATGGTCATACGTTTCCTGTTAGACCATTCGTGATGACCTTAGGTGGTTTCAATTGGTCTTGGGATGGATTGGTTGGCAGACTTTGAGGCGAACATTGTGTGTCGCAAGAAGATGATTCGTTTGACAGCGCCTGACGGTAGTCCAGTGACGGTTTATGGTGATCGGGTTACTACGATTCCGAAGGTGATTTCGATGGTGGTGGTGGGATAGTGTATGAGGCGTGGATGTAGTGCCTACTTGGCCTATGTAAAGGATGTGGATACGCCAACACCACAACTGTCCGATGTTACCGGTTGTGTGTGACTTTCCAAAAGTATTCCTAGAAGACTTATCAGGAGTGCCACGTGACCGTGAGATTGAGTTCTAGATTGACTTGATACCGGGAAAGTTCCTCTACTAGGTCTACAAGATTCATGGAAACTGCTATCAGGGCTACCCCTAAGCCAAACACTCAGGATGATGAGTTGAGGCAGTCAAGATAAGCTACTTACAGACCAGGAACTATGATATTGATAATATCATCTCTCTCCTCTTTAATGAATTAAATGAACTTGCTGACATGGAAGTGTCAAAGGGAAGAAAGGAGGCAGAGGATGCAAAACAAAGACGAAAGAAGACAGAAAAGACTTGACGTGCTGTCGTGCTACACGCAAATTTAATCCAAATCACAACTATAATATAGCGGTAAATTTGGGTATCGAACACAGGAGTTTGTGGAAAATGTGTTATTTCGTAGTTATGAAATTAAACTAAATTATACTACTATGCAGAAAAATAAATCTCAATGAATTGGTTGGTTTGATTTTAAGCTTTGATTACTAACTAATTTGCAATAAAAATATGAATGAAAACAGTATATGAAGCGAGTAACCACCTTAGAATTCAGGTTAATATCCACACTTATGTTTATGTTAACTAGGAAGAATCACATAGACATGATTCATGTTTAATTGACTAATTGTGATGAAAGGTCACTAAGTACTCAGATTATGCAATGTGAGGTTATGATCCGATAATCAATTGATATATGTTCAACCCTAATCTTCTATGATATCTTAATAGCCTATGGCACCAAGAATGTATAGCTTAGATTAACATCAAACAAACATCAATAGCTACAATCAACAATCAACACCATAATATCTCAAATCAAACATTCAAGTATTATCCTAGAAATCAAACATTACCAAGTGCTTCCATTAACCCTAAATCTAAGATGATCACAATGGAATTAGCCACTCATGGCTTTGTGAAACATCTCAACAAAAGTATTCATGATCAAGAACAATCCAACTTACAAATTGTTGTTAACAAATGTTTTCAAACAAAGCAAAAGCTTCCAAAATCGTCTTCTCCCTGTTCTCCAATGATTTCTTGCAGAAAAGTTACCCAAAAGCCTCCTTAATTCGTGATTAAAAGGAATTAAAAATTGCAGTTACGGGCGCACCGTAGCTTACGGTGTCCACCGTAAGCTACGGTGGACTCACGGTGACTTTGTTCTTCTACGGTACGGTGTCTTCTGATGTATTTTCCTTGCCATCACCGTAGCATACGGTGGTACCGTAGCTTACGGTGGTTATCACCGTAGCCTACGGTGGTCACCGTAAGCTACGGTGGACTCCTTAGCAATTTCCTCATCCATGTTGCATATAATCCATAAAAACCAACTTCCTTGCACTATGTATGCAAATTCTCCATTTTGTCTTCTGAAAATACCTGCAACATTCGCACGCGTAGTCATCTAATTCGAAACAATTATATCATAAATATGGGAATAGAGTGTATTTTATATACTTAGCAAGGGTGTCCAAAGGACCACCCATCACATCCCCACACTTAAGCATTGCTTGTCCCAAGCAATCCAATTGTTTCAAACTTTTATTCTATGCTCTTTGTATCCACCATACAAGCCGCAAACCCAATAAAACACCGTTTCGAATTATACCCCATAAAGTAGATTTGAGTATTCTACACACCATAGCATGTTCTAGCCTTTTCCCACGCATTCTCTCCACGCTCTCTCTCTTTTTCTTTATTTCTTTATGAACTCTCATTTCACTCCATCTCGTCACATAAGCTTGTACAACCATCAAATCTCCACCTACTAAAATTGTTTCTAGGCACGAATATAAATCAAAAGGTCTTCATTTGGGTTGTAACGGGGCTAGGTTTAAGGGCGTGAAATAGGTAATTTTAAGTGGCTTAAAGTGACTCAATCCGGCTTATTACATCATATCTAAAAGACAAAAATTCAAACTACTAACACTACAATAATTGAAAAAGAAATTAACCTTCGCTAACTACCACTTAATTCCATAACTAAATTAAATAAACATACTTTTTATTCTCTTTTTCTTTTCTTTATATATATATATATATATATATATATATATATATATTTTTATCTCAACAAAACACTAATTATAATTCAATTCTAGCACTATACTTAAAAACAAAAAATTACACAAATATCCTATTAAACCGGATTGACTCACAACATAATCTTGAGGGTGATCAAACGAATATATATATAGGCTCAACAGGGTTTTCTAATGGACCAACCCCCCGCCCCTCACATTACCCACGCTCATCATAATAATGAATGAGGCCCAAACCCCCAATCCCACACTCGCACTCATCCAGACGAGGCTTATCCTAATGCCTTTATCCCTTTCATATTCATGCCTAGATGAGGTCTTGAAATGTATAGATTGTACAAGTTCTATTAGAGATGTAACCTCACTCATCAATAAAGCTCATCATGTGCGAATATATGGGTGTGTTACGTGGGTTATTACACTAAAACATGCTACACTCGTTTGGAATTTCCCTTTTCAACTCAATGGGGTATAATCATGTATCAAACAAATGTTTTATTCTTACCATCTTACCACTTTTCCATACATCGAAGCATATAATTTTTTTTTATTTTTATTTTTAATTAATTTTTTTAATAACTTTACCCCATCCCCACACTTGGGAAACATTGTCCCCAATGTAGAGATCTAACAACTAAACTTTACTAAAACATAAAAACTCGACCCATAATAAACGGAAACTATACAAAAATAAAAATAAACAAACGATGTTCACCTGACACTTGTAGCGATCAACCAAACAGCAAGGGCTCAATAGTAGGGCGGATGCGATGGTCCAAAAATGGACGACATGAAGTCCGAAAAAGCACTAAAGTTAAACGCATCATTGTTGCCACCGCTACTACCTTCTCCCGATTGCGGTGGTGGTGCCATGGATTGCATTGGATCCACCCACATTGAATGGTGGAGCGGTGGTTCAGGATACCGCGTGGTTTGGTCATATGGTGGTAAGGTGGTGTAATCAACTTGCGGGGGGTCCGGCACGACTGGCTCACCCGCGTGCCATTGTTCATGCATTCGCCGGTTTCGATCATCTAAATACCGCATGTTAATCTCATGCTCTCTACTGTACGCATGAGCTCGGTTCCACGCCTCCACCCGGTCGTGTCTTTCTTTCTCGGCCTTTCTTGATAGGCCCCCATAAATGTTTGATGATCAAACAATGCCCTCGACTCTTCTGACCAACCACCATAATTGGAAGGCCTATGCCTTTCCACCACATCATTAATTGTCCCCATATGAGCCCAATTTTGGTCATATGAGGCATATCCACCAGAATAATCCCAACCCCTGTGTTGGGAAGAACTACCACCACCAACGTTTGCTGTCTCTTCCTCTTCTTCACTCTCTTCATCTTCTTCGTCGACCTCTTCTTCATTCTCCTCAACCTCTTGTTCCACATCTTCTCTCAACACCCGCCACTTAACATTATCAATTTTCAATTGATGATAACGGTCATCTTTGGTGTAACTCCATCCCGGGCCAAGGTCCTCTAACCTCAACTCTTTAAATTTCTTGGCTATCGGGATGGCATCAGCTTGAATCGCCCCATGAAGTTTAAGTAATGCGGTGATGAGTCGACAGTATGGGATCAATTTTCTCTTATTGCTTTCTCGGCTTAACCAAATATTCTGCATCACCAAGTATCGGAACGATAGCATTGGACTTCCCGTCATTAATGCATACAAAATTGGAATATCAGTATAACGGACGATCGACAAGTCACTTCTACGCAGCACCACATTTGTTAAACAAATAACCATTAACAGTTGAGCTTCTATCTTTAATTTTTTTCGTTTAATTTGTCCGCTCATTTCCTGGCTCCCTCTCATCACTGTCCGCAGCATATGGAACCATTGTGGATGTTTATCGGGTTCATCAAATAAATCTTTTACATCCGGATAAACATATGAATGGCTTGTCTTGCTATCAAACTCAGCGATTCGGTTTAAAGTAGCAAAGGACATGATAACTTCAATACCCCTTACCGTTCCGATTAGTTGCATGTCTTGGGTTCGTTTGTACGCCGGAAACCTAAGAGTCGATACCCATTCTTCTATTTCGTTTTGTAAATGTTTTTATCTTCCTCGTCATAGCATTTCAAGGCCGCTTCCCATCCTAGGGCCTTAAACTTATCAAACACTCCAAATGCTTCAAATCCCGAATCTACAACCTCTTTCTCCACACAAAAACCATCAATTCTCTTTGCTATTCCTTGCATTTTCTCTTTAAAAAGAGTGGGTTGCCACATTGGCGGATAACTAGATAATGACCCACCCTTCCAGGTTGGTTTTGGAACATGGATTTCTTCAGCTCGTTGAGCATCTTCTACCCTTTGTCGTTTTGTTGTTGCCCCCCGAGAACTTGAAGCTGCTGCCTTACCCTTACCTTTATCAGAAGTTCGACCCATCTACACAATCAACACATAAAACAGACAATTGAACAAATTAGTTTCAACTCTCACATCCCCACACTTGATTGCTACTATAATTGTGCATGTTCATACATGTTATCATTACAATCAAAATTCCTCTTCCAAAATGTCATTATTCCAATCTTATTAAAAGCTTCTAATTTACTTCAATATAATAATGATAACAACATATATGAACAATACAACATGTATGATCCTCTCTAAGAATGAATTTCTATATAAACTCTTCATTCATACATATTGCACAATTATGTGAACAATCAAGTGGGTATCTAGAAAATCAAACCTTAATCACAATTTTTCACAATATAAGAAAGGTTTATGAAGAATGCACATACCTTGTGAAGTTATTGGTTGATATTCTAATTTCTTGGTTGAATGACTCAAAAACCCCCAAAAATTGTAATGAAACTTTGGTTGATTTAAGCCCCATTTCAGAAATTAACTCTTAATTTGTGAAAGATGAAAGATTTTAGCAAGAATTTGAAGTTAGATTGTGAAGATTTGAAGGAGATTGATGAAAAGTGAAAGAGGGTATGAAAGGATTAGGTTTTGGAGAGAAGAAGGAGATGAGAAAAGTGAGAATTCGTGGTTGTTGTTCGCTGATATTACGGTCTTCACCGTAGCTTATGGTGAAAACCACCGTAGCTTACGGTGGGCACCGTAGGCTACGGTGTCTGTCAACATTTTTAAACAGATTATACCGTACCGTGTCATCTCTCCCACCGTGGCCTACGGTCAAATTCACCGTAACTTACGGTGGATACCGTAAGCTACGGTGATCCTTTTTTTCAATTTTAATAATTTTTTTTATAAACAAGTTAACTTAATTTTAATAAACTTTTATCTAACCTTAATTTAAATTAACCTTTAATTTAGTTTAATTAACCTTACCCCCCACGAAAATCTCATGTTGCCCTCAACATAGTTTCGTAAATAATTGGAAACCCAAAAAGAAAAACAAAATAATTAGAATCAAAAAATTGATTATCCTACTCCTACACTAAACAAACCTGATTGCTTCCGTTAAGTCGAACCATCCGGTGAGCTTAGAACAAAACTCACCTTGTCGGCCTCAAGGGCGTTTACGTCATTTCCGTCGAGGTATGGTTTCAATCGATGTCCATTCACCACTTGTTTGGCTTGAGTGTGCACATCCGTGATTTCCACATCTCCAAACTTGCCGACTCGCGTAATCTCAAACGGGCCCATCCACTTGCTCTTCAATTTCCCCGGAAAAAGTTTAAGTCGGGAATTATAAAGCCACACTTTTTGACCGACTTCAAACGTGCGTTTCCGTATCTTTGCATCATGCACCCGTTTCAACTTATCTTTGTATGCCGAAGCACACTCATACGCCTCATTTCGGATTTCCTCTAACTCACTTAACTTCAATTTTCGGAGTTCACCGGCATCATTGTAATCCATGTTTACACTTTTAGTCGCCCATAATGCACGGTGAGTCAACTCCATTGGTAAGTGGCACCCTTTTCCATACACCAATCGATAAGGAGTGGTCCCGATCGGTGTCTTATAGGCGGTTCGATATGCCCATAAAGCATCATCCAATTTAAGTGACCAATCCTTACGATCGGTCCGAACCGTCTTCATTAAAATCTCCTTGATTTGTCGATTGGAAACTTCCACTTGACCACTTGTTTGCAGGTGGTATGGGGTTGCAATTCGGTGATTAACCCCATATCGCTTCAACAACTTACCAAATTTAAAGTTCTTAAAGTGTGAACCTCCATCACTTATTATCACCCGCGGAATCCCGAATCTTGAAAAGATGTTGGATTGGACAAACTTGCAAACTACCGAATGATCATTTACTCGTGTGGCAATCGCTTCAACCCACTTCGACACATAATCAACGGCGACAAGAATATAAAGGTACCCATATGAGTTAGGGAACGGACCCATAAAATCTATACCCCACACATCAAAAATGTCAACGACCAGAATGGGTTGCAACGGCATTTCATTTCTTTTGGAGATTCCACCCATGCGTTGGCAATTTAAACAATTCCGGGCATATTCATTAGCATCTTTGAATATTGTGGGCCAATAAAACCCACATGTCAAGACCTTATACCCCGTCTTTTGTCCGCTAAAATGACCCCCACACGCCGATGAATGTGCGTGTCGCAAGAGTTCTTGAACTTCCGATTCAGGAACACACCTTCGAATAACTTGGTCCGCTCCAACTTTAAACAAATCTGGTTCATCCCACAAGTACTGTTTAACTTGTGCCATAAACTGTTGTCTTCTCTTCTTGGACCAATGTTCCGGAATTACCCCCGTGACTAGATAATTAACATAATGCGCAAACCACGGTGCGGTTGAAACGGCTAACAATTGCTCATCCGGAAACTTTTCATTTATCACCATCGGATCATCAACCCCTTCAAGTGGGATTCGAGACAAATGGTCCGCGACCACATTTTCACATCCTTTCTTGTCTCGAATTTCAAGATCAAACTCTTGCAAAAGTAACACCCATCGAATCAAACGCGGTTTGGCATCCTTCTTGTCCATTAAATAACGGACCGCGCTATGATCCGAATAAACCACCACTTTGCTCCCCAAAATATACGAACGAAACTTCTCCAAGGCACACACACACTGCAAGCAATTCTTTTTCGGTTGTGGTGTAATTAAGTTGTGCCTCGGATAAAGTTTTACTCGCATAATAATTTCCACCGGCTTTTTATCCACTCTTTGCCCCAAAACCGCTCCAATCGTATTATCGCTCGCATCACACATAATCTCGAACGGCTTTGACCAATCCGGCGATTGTAAAATCGGTGCTTGCACTAACAATTCCTTCAACCTGTCAAATGCTTGCAAACAATCGTTAGTAAAATCAAACGGGACATCCTTCAATAGAAGATTACATAAAGGTTTAGTTATAGCACTAAAACCCTTTATGAACCTTCTATAGAAACCGGCATGTCCTAAAAATGATCTCACCCCTTTTACATTTTTCGGGGGTGGCAAAGACGATATTACTTTAATTTTCGCTTGGTCGACCTCCATTCCCCGACTTGACACCACATGACCTAACACAATTCCTTCTTGAACCATGAAATGACTTTTCTCCCAACTTAAAACCAAATTTTTCTCAACGCAACGTTTTAACACTTTTTCTAATCGTTGAGACAAGTTTCGAAGTTTGGGCCAAAGATTGAAAAATCATCCATAAACACTTCAAGTGAATCCCCGATCATATCCGAAAAGATACTCATCATACATCTTTGAAATGTAGCCGGGGCATTGCACAATCCGAACGGCATCCGCCTAAATGCGAAAGTGCCATACGGACAAGTGAATGTGGTTTTGTGTTGATCATCCGGGTGAATCGCAATTTGGTTATAACCCGAATAACCATCTAAAAAACAGTAAAATTTTTGACCCGAAAGTTTTTCAATGATTTGATCAATAAATGGTAACGGAAAATGATCTTTTGATGTGGCGGTATTCAATTTCCGATAATCAATGCACACACGCCACCCGGTTACCGGTCGGGTGGCGATTTGTTCACCGTTATCATCTTTTATTACCTGGATGCCGGATTTCTTTGGTACTACCTGTGTTGGGCTTACCCAAGCACTATCCGAGATCAGATAGATAATCCCCGCATCCAACCACTTAATAACTTCTTTCTTCACCACTTCCCGTAAATTCGGATTCAACCTTCTTTGCGCTTCCCTTGTCGGTTTAATCTCCGTATCGGTGATTATCTTGTGCATCACGATTGACGGGCTAATACCTTTTAAATCCGCAATTGACCATCCGATTGCCGCTTTATATTCCCCAACAAATTTACTAACGCCTTCTCTTGCCCTTCTTCTAAGTTTGATGCGATAATAACCGAAGGGTTTCATTTTCGCCCAAAAACACATATTTCAAATGTTTTGGCAGCTCCTTCAAATCGACCGTGGGCGGACACTCCAACGATGGTTTAGTGTCCGAGTTGATTTCGGTTGGTAAACTTTCGACTTGACGAGACCACGGCGGTCTTCCCTCTTGAGCAGCGAGAACATCTTGTTTTTGTTCCTCCATCCTTAACTCACAAGCATGTACCTGTTCAGAAAAATCAAAAACGCATGCTTCGACACAATCCTCATCACATTCGTGAGAGTTGCATTGATCCACCAAATCTGCCATAAAACACTCATCAACACCACAAGAGTTAGAAGCATTAGTAAAAACATTAAGTCTTGTTTTCTGGTTCCCGAACGTCATATCAACCGTTCCATACCTACAATCAATCACAGCATGTGCGGTGTTTAAAAACGGCCGACCCAAAATCACATTTTGTTGTTGATTTGGGTCCGCGGATGAGTAATCCAAAACTAAAAAATCAACCGGATAATAAAACTCATCAACTTTAACAATCACATCTCGCACAATACCTCGGGGAAGCTTATGCGACAAATCGGCTAACACAATCGTTGTTTCGACCCGTTTAAGAGGACCGAAATCGTATTGATCGTATAAGCCCCCCGGTAAGATACTCACTCCGGCTCCAAGATCAAGTAACGCCCTAGCCGTTTGAAAATTACCTACTTGAATATTAATTAAGGGCGTTCCCGGATCTTGAAGTTTAGGAGGGAGATCTCCTTTTAAAACCGCACTTACCCTTTCGGTCAAGTCTACCCGCTTAGGCACCTTTTGTTGCCTCTTTTGAGTGCAAAGTTCTTTTAAAAATTTGGCATAAGCGGGTACTTGTTTAATTGCTTCAATTAGAGGTAAGTTGATTTTAACTTGTTCAAAAATGTCCCATATTTTTTCTTTTTGGGGACCCCTTTTCGATATTACGTTCTTTTTACCCGGGTCAAGCAAAGCCGAAGGAAATGGAACCGCATTGGTTTCATTTTCCTTAATTTGATTTTTTGAAATTTCGGTTTGACCCGGTTTTTTAGATGTTTCATCAAAAGTGACATGTTTATTCGGTTTATTACTTTCCACATCATCTTCATCACTTTCAATTCCCGTAATATCCTCAATGTCAACTTTTTCCCCACCCGCGGAAAAATCCCCTTTATATTCCTTCCCACTCCTTAACGCACTAACATGATTAATTTGTACATTTCTGTTACTAGAATGGGAGGGATTTACCTTGGTGTCGCTTGGAAGTTGACCTTTACCTTTTTTCAACTCGGCTACCTCGGTTGCAATTTGTCCCATTTGGGTTGTCAACGATTGAATAGCCTTGTCTCAATTTCATCCTTTTGCATCCGAGTCTCATCAAGTTGGTTCCTCTTTTGCATATCTTGTTGCATCATCTTAAGCATCTCCATGATTTCATTCCCACTTGATGAGCCTTGCCCCGACGAACCACTTTGACCCCTTTTTGTTGAAATTGGCCTTGATAACTTTGATTCCCACCTTGAAATTTTCCTTGAGAATTATTATATTGTTGGCGCGGAATAAAGTTACTTTGAGCCCCTTGAAAATTTGGATTAGCTTGGTTCGTGGAATTCCCGTATCGGAAATTAGGATGATTACGCAACCCGGGGTGATAGGTATTAGAGTTCATGTTGAAATTCCTATTACCCCCTTGAATTGCGTGTACTTCTTCCACATTCTCCTCTACCACTCCTACACCACACACTTCGGCCGAATGCCCCAAATTTTGACAATTTGTACAAACCTCAATAACTTGATTCGTGGTTTGTACATTTGTTTCATCAACCACATGCACTTGAGAACGTGTGATTGCATGTCTTGCCCTCCTTGAATATTGCACCTTCCTCTTAGACATAACCGCCATTTGCTCTAAATACGCCCAATCATCTTGCTCATAATTCGAACCGAATGTCCCATTTGTGATGGACACCAAATCGCGAGCATCTTCCGGATTCAATCCTTCATGAAAGGAATTCAACAATTCCCAAAGCGGGATGTCATGATGAGGACAATTCTTTAACATCATATTGAATCGATCAAATGCCTCATGGAACATCTCCCCCGATTGTTGTGTAAAATTCCTCAAGTTCTTTCTTGCATCACTAGTCTTTTGGGCGGAATAGAACTCTTCTAAGAACCTTTGTTGCATTTCGGTCCATGTGTAGATTGACGCGGAAGGTAAGGTATGGAACCATCTTGTTGCTTTATCCTCCAATGAAAATTGGAATAATACCAATTTCACATCATCCGCTGAAAAACCTTGCCCACCAATTGTATTGCAAATTGCATCATAAGTTTCCAAATGAAAGTATGGTTCTTCCGTGGCCAATCCCCTGAATTTTGGCAAACTTTGAAGTGCATTAGTTCTTACTTCAAACGTTCGCCCATCCGGACGTTGGGGGGTTACCACCGGGCATGGATTTCTTGTGATGACCGGTTTAAAATGAGCATCAATCCCCCGCACCGCATCCGATGAATTCTTCGTGGAACACCCAAAGGTGCTCTTGGATGGACCATTTGTGCATACATTGGAACTTGTTGTGCAAATTGTTGTTGTTGTGGAGGTGGTTGCATTGGAGGTGGTCTTGGTCTTTGAAATTGCAGTTGACCTTGAAATTGAGGTTGACCATGAGCTAGAGGTACTTGTTGCAACGGTATGGGCGCTTGAATTGGTGGTCCTTGTGGACGCACTTGATGTACCCCCGTGGGTGGCCTAACCATCTCTTGCATCGGTTCCCGTTGTTGTTGTGGATAAATCATTCCCCCTTGATTGTCTACATACCCGCCATAATAATATCCCTCTTCCTCATATCCTTTGAACTCCTCCTCATACCTTTCAGATTCATGTTGCGTCGATGGGATACTCAAACCCGGTTGATTTTGAGATTGAAAGGTAGGATTAGTGTGAACAATGGTTGAATTAGGTGGATTGTATTGAAATTTTGGTAATGGTATATTAGGGTTGGATGATGATTGACCCTCGGTAGGGAAAAAATGAGAAAATGGTGGAACCATGGGTGATGTGTGGTAATTGTGAGAGTACTCGGTTTGTGAACTCTCCGGTAATGACGTATTTGGAGGTGTGGGTATGGTGGTGATGATTGGTTGAGAATCGGTTGGTAAGGGTGTAGATGGTGTTGGTTGACCGGTGGTAGGAGTTGGAGGATCCATTGTGAGTTTTGGTGTGATTGGTGAAGTAGGTGAACCGACAATTTTATTCTCCCGAAGTAGAACTCGTTGTTGGCGTAAAGTTCGTTCAATTTCCGGATCAAACGCTAGCGGTGACGACTTGTTAGATCTTCTAGTATGCATACACCTGTAAGTACCTGCACACTAACACAACCCGCGTAAACCCGAAAATAAACGAATAAAAAAAACTACTAAATAAACACACGTTGCGCACTACTCCCCGGCAACGGCGCCAAAATTTGACGTGCTGTCGTGCTACACACAAATTTAATCCAAATCACAACTATAATATAGCGGTAAATTTGGGTATCGAACACAGGGAGTTTGTGGAAAATGTGTTATTTCGTAGTTATGAAATTAAACTAAATTATACTACTATGCAGAAAAATAAATCTCAATGAATTGGTTGGTTTGATTTTAAGCTTTGATTACTAACTAATTTGCAATAAAAATATGAATGAAAACAGTATATGAAGCGAGTAACCACCTTAGAATTCAGGTTAATATCCACACTTATGTTTATGTTAACTAGGAAGAATCACATAGACATGATTCATGTTTAATTGACTAATTGTGATGAAAGGTCACTAAGTACTCAGATTATGCAATGTGAGGTTATGATCCGATAATCAATTGATATATGTTCAACCCTAATCTTCTATGATATCTTAATAGCCTATGGCACCAAGAATGTATAGCTTAGATTAACATCAAACAAACATCAATAGCTACAATCAACAATCAAACACCATAATATCTCAAATCAAACATTCAAGTATTATCCTAGAAATCAAACATTACCAAGTGCTTCCATTAACCCTAAATCTAAGATGATCACAATGGAATTAGCCACTCATGGCTTTGTGAAACATCTCAACAAAAGTATTCATGATCAAGAACAATCCAACTTACAAATTGTTGTTAACAAATGTTTTCAAACAAAGCAAAAGCTTCCAAAATCGTCTTCTCCCTGTTCTCCAATGATTTCTTGCAGAAAAGTTCCCCAAAAGCCTCCTTAATTCGTGATTAAAAGGAATTAAAAATTGCAGTTACGGGCGCACCGTAGCTTACGGTGTCCACCGTAAGCTACGGTGGACTCACGGTGACTTTGTTCTTCTACGGTACGGTGTCTTCTGATGTATTTTCCTTGCCATCACCGTAGCATACGGTGGTACCGTAGCTTACGGTGGTTATCACTGTAGCCTACGGTGGTCACCGTAAGCTATGGTGGACTCCTTAGCAATTTCCTCATCCATGTTGCATATAATCCATAAAAACCAACTTCCTTGCACTATGTATGCAAATTTCTCCATTTTATCTTCTGAAAATACCTGCAACATTCGCACGCGTAGTCATCTAATTCGAAACAAGTAATATCATAAATATGGGAATAGAGTGTATTTTATATACTTAGCAAGGGTGTCCAAAGGACCACCCGTCAAGACTCTACATGCATGTGCCTACCCTCTCCCCAGTTCAAGAAAGTCCTATACAAGAGGATGTGGCTCCACAAAAACCTCAGGTAGACAAAGAAACTGATAGGATCAAAATGATCAACTACATGAGTGCCACAAGCCTCTATCAGGCAGATGCACTTCTTCCCTTATCCTTTGAATACATTGAGTTCAAGTTTCTCAACAGCTTGAACTTGGAGTAACCAAAGAAGAAAAATCACAAAGAAGAGGTTAAGGGAAAAAGCTGCAAAGTTAAGAGCCATCATCCAGAAGAGTATGAAGAAGTCTACTGATAGGCAGAGGATGATGAGCTTCTTGAAGCTGTATGGATTCTCCGAAAGGAGACTTGGTCCCATGTCTCTTTCCACTATGGATGAGCATATATGGGTGATCAAGTAGAAGATTCAAAAAAGAGAACTAGTTGACTTACACTCCCCACCAAGTAAGGTCCCTCAAGAAGTGAAGGTTAAGTTTGAACCATTTGAGACAACACAACCTGAACCTCTTGCTGAGCATTAGCAAGCTTCTACTTCTGATCCACAGCAGGGTTTTGTCCCCTCTCAATCTGAACTTGTGAGGGAGGAAGACCCAACTGAGAAAGACAAAGAAGATCAACAAGGTGTTGCAGGCCAGCCTTCTCAATTAAAAGGTTCAAAAAGGAGAAAAAGGATGGCTTCTAAACCAAAGCCAAAGAAGAAGATGAAGAGGCATCCATCTCCAAACCTTAAAATGAGTCAGAACATCCTGAGGATATGCAACAAGAGGAATCTACACCAACTCCAATTCAAGTAGCTCCTCTAGCATCAGGAAGACCCATCTTGTCCTAGACATACACTACAAATCCAGAAAGATGGCATGTCATCAGAGATTAAGGTGTTGAAGATGTCTACACATGGCAATATATGTTCAATCTACCTCTGCATGATCTCTTTGATGAGAAGACATTATGAGAGTCTGAGTGATCCTGATCATCTTTTGAAGAAAGGGATGATCATCATCATGATGAGGACTATTGATATCTGAAGTCTTCAAGTGTTTTGGTAGCATCAGCCTAAGGGGAGGTTGTAAGGTTTCATATAAGGTTGATGCATCTCAAAACATCCAAAATTTCTCCTGCATGCATGCACAAGTGTACTGAAGTAGAATGCTTCGAAAGTTTCACACTCTTCCTTAGAAAACATTCTAAGTGTGAAATATTCCAAAGCCAAGACCAATATCTTTCGAAGCCAAACATGAAGTCTTCCAAAGCTTTAAAGACGAAGTCTTCCGAAGCCAACTCTTGAAGACATATTTCTTCCGAGGACTTTTGAATACATGCTTTTATCTGATGTACCTTTACCATAAAACTGGACCACCTTTCCGCTACGACTTTGATTAGACACCAACTTTACATGTGTTGGTGAAAGGTCCATGCTTTTGGTAACTGTACATTGAGGTCATGAGTTTGTACTTTCTACTTTATGTACTTTTATCCTTTTTGTAATATATTAGGACGTGAGTTATGGCATGTCATAGTCACTAGTCAAAAAACTATCTGCCTTTTGACTCTACATTAATTTTGTTGTTGTCTAGATCATGTATCCAACTGGCCTTCAAAGTATAGCCGGCTATAGGATGTAGTATAAGTATCTTTGGTCCTTGTATCGTATTATCATTGCTTTTTAAACACTTGTAAGGAACTAGAGAGAAATATACACCATCCTTGAAAACCAAATACTTGTGTTGTTCTGTTCTTGTTCCGTCTCTTTATTACTTGTGTTCTTAGCTCTCATATTTACTGGTTTTCTAGCTCCCCATTTGATCGGTTAAGTGTTATTGAATACTCTCTATTTGTGTTGTTGTGTTGTAAAAGTGCATTGCACCCTTCTAACGGTCCTGCAACTAGCTTTGAAAGAACTTGTTCTTCTGAAGCCATTTATACTTCGGAAGTGGCTACTTCTTCCGAGGCTTCCTTGGGACTTCATACTTCGGAAGTTGTAGTCTTCATTTCTTCCAAGTGTTGAGCTTCAGAAGAGTAGAGACTTTGTCTTTGGAAGCTGAAGCTTATCATCAGAAGTTCCTTAGACTTGTCTTTGGAAGTTCAGCAGATGTCTTTGGAAGTTCTAAAGTTGTCTTTGGAAGTTCCTTATTTGTTGTACTAAAAAAGTCTAAGTGTTTGGTTTTGGTTGCACCAGCCTTACTTGATCCAACAAGATAGTTGATCAAGCCATGCTTTTAAGTGTGAGGTACATGTTGAATTCTTAATCAATCAAAAACATAATAAACATCACATGCATCACAATATTAACCAAGCTTGAGTTTAAGAGGACAAATATACCTACAATCAATATGTTCATAATTATGTATGTTTTACTAACAATAACTTGCACTTGTGTAACTTAGGACTGATATAATCCCAAGAAAGGTATATCTCATCTTCATGTATAGATAAGAAATTAAAAATCATAAAAACTTTTTTCTTTCAAAATTTTAAAATCTTTAAAGTTTCCATCTCACTTGGATATAAACATTAGGGCAAGTAATTTAAATGTTTTGATCAGTTTGTGCATATGTTTTCTTTCTTAAAATTATAAAATCAAAAAGAAAATTGACTGTGTTATTGCCAAAGTTATACCATAGTATCTCAGTATATGCGGAAATTTGTAAGCATAAAAGTCCAAGATCAGTTAACACTGGGAAACTTGTATTACATCTGATGTACAAGTCAATCCAAGCAAGAATTTACTATCCAAGCAACAGTCAAACTTTAATGATTGTTCTTCATAACAGTCAAAAACAAAAGACATATCTTCATAACATTTAATAAATCAGTAGAAAAATAGCAAATAATTTACACAACTAAAACATTAATTTTTGACAAATTTTAAAAATTAATACGGGTAAGAGCATTGGTTAATGCGGGTGAAGGTAACCCAAGCATATAACCAATGCGGGTAATTGATTTGATTCAAAAAACCACATGTGAAATTAATGTGGACAACTTTTTTCTACCACATTTTTTTCATCACAAATGCATACAACAGGTTTCAAGTAATATAAACTTATGTGGACAAATTTACTCTTTCGCATTTGTTTATGCGGACCACTTTTTGTTCTTTTGCATTTGTTTATGCTGACAAATTTGATCAACTGCATTTCTTTTAATGCTAATGATCAATGCTAAAACTTTGTTATGTATTTGTATTAAAAATTAAATAAAGTATGCTTACACTTTTCTGTCATTATGGTTGAAGATCAAGAAATGCAAACTGTTTAAGTGTTCATTTGTATTTGTTGAAATTAATGCTGTAAAAGTAAACTTGTTCAATCGTATTTGCTACAGTACACAAATGCTGACATGTTTACACATTTGCATTCGTTACAGTACAATGTTTAGCAAAGTTAAAAATAAGCATTTGCAACAATGCAAAAATGATGAAGCCTTGTTCTTGTGCATTTGCTACTGTACATAAATGTTGGTAAAGTTTTTTCAACCGTATTTATTACAGTTCACAAATGCTAACAGGGTTTTTACACTCCCTCATTTTTACTATAAAAAATGCTACTGAGTTTTACTTTCACACATTTGCTACAGTATTTCAACTGTATTTGTTTTTAATCTTGTAAAGTTTATAAAAGTAGTTATTTTGACTTTTTAAATAGGTTTCAAAAGGTCATATAATACTTTTCAAATTTGAGAGACTTAAAAGTGTGACGAGTGATTCCTACTATTCTTCATCCATCATCACCATCTTCATCTTCATCATATACCTGTGATTCTTAAGTTCATACGTCCTCATTAATCTTCGATTCGATTCTAAACTTCAGTAGTATCGAAATAAGGTGATTATCTGAAAAAATTCTTGACCTAAACCGTCAGACTCAAGATGAACTTAGAACCCTAGGTTAACCAATAATCATCAAAATTAACCATAAACCAAGGATTGGTGGTTATTTTCGAGTACAGTGAACCTAACGGTTATGGAAATAACAACAAACAAGTGATTTTCAGAAACCTATATTCATCGCATGAACATGGATGAAAGAATGTTGGAGCTTTAAAAGATAGTCTATATTATCAACACAATGAAAGTCAACAAAGTCAACGCCACAATCAAAGTCAACAAAAGTCAAACCCGACATGTTTGAGACGAGGAACCGAGACGAGACATTGAAGATTTAAATGACTTGGAGTTTTATTGTAATAAATATATTTTGTGTGAACAAAATATATTTTATCTTATTTTAGTCATTTATATGATTTATATGTATTTTTCATTAATTAGCCTAAGTCTAGGGGTTAAGTGCAATTAGTGAATATTAGTCTAGACTATAAATAGGTTAATTGTAATTAGGTTTGTTAATGGTTGAATGACCAATAGATTGAGAGATTACTTGAAAACATATTTTGCAATCTAATTGAAGATCAAAGGGGTTTTAATTGTTATTATCATATTTTGATCTATAATCTTCATGATTTGATTCAAGTGTGATTATCTTGGAGTTATAATTTGGTATCAGAGCCATTTTAGATAAAATTCACTGAAGATTTGAAGATTTTGAGAGAGAGAAGTTGTGGTTTTGGTTGTTTTTGTTCAATATCAAGTTTTCATCAATTTTAGATCAAATTCAAGTGTATTTGATATGGAATTTGCTTGAATTTTGTTGGTTGTTGGTTGGGGAAGCTATGTTAATCATCAGATCTCAAATCCATTGAGTTTTTGATGATTTCAGATTGATTTCATGTTGAAAAAGGTTTTCAACTTCGTTCAGCGAAATTATCAATTCAACCAGTGAAACTACGAGTTCTTCCAGCGAAACTACATGGGTTATCCTCATTGAAGTTGTTTTCTGTTGTCCTGCGAAACTAGTTTCATTGAACGTAAGTTCAACAGTGCTTGTGGGTAATTTACAAGCGAAATTGCTGCCGAAAGTATCATTGAATGAAAGTTCAAGCTTGTTTCGTGTGAATGGGGCGGCGAAACTAAGCTGTTTAGGCATTTGGCTAGCGAAACTGCTGCCGAAATTTCCAGCGAAACTATAATTTCGGCGAAACTATCATTTCTTCAACGAAATTTGAATATTAAAGATGACTTTTTCCCCTTAGTTGGGATTCATTGAGTTCATCCCGATAAAGAAATTTTCATCGATTTTGCTAGATTTATAAAGAAACAAGCTGACCTGGCAGCTTGACCCCAGTTGCTAAGATTGTCTAGCGTGACATTTAACAAAATATTTTTCCCAGGGGAGAATTATTTTACAAATTTTGGGAAAAATATTTTTGGAGGGGTTAATTGCAATAAAAATAAATAAAAATTAAAATGACTTTTGCAGAACTGTTTAAATCCTTCAAATCTGAAAATCTAACAATTGCACAATACCGGTTTGATAATTTTGCAGCTTTAAAGAATGAAAAGATGTCTGATTTTCTTGATGTTTTTTGTTGGTGGCAAACAATCTGAAGAAGTTTGATCCCCAATTGGGAAATCATGAACAAGTTCTAAGATTGCTTGATTCCCTCCCATCAGAATGGAGCTCACACGACAAGTCGATTAAACGAGATAGAGGTTTTCAGGATTACAAACTAATGGAGGTGATCAACAAACTAAAAAAAATAGAGTTGGATATCAAATGTCATGACTACTATGAAGCGACATATCTAACTCCAAAGATCACCTCAAACTCCACAGATAAACCAGAAGAGAGATCAGATGCTAGCACCAATTCTGACGGTTTACCGAAATCTATAATTGAAAAGGTATAAGAGGAGCTTAAGCAGACATCAATGGGTAAAGGTGGAGCTGAGTTGAATGATAAAGTTTATTATGCTGAGAAGGAAGAGGAATGGAAGCAAAATACTAGAGTTTGCAACTGCGAGAAGGCTCTTACTGCTGAAAGAGTCATCCTGGATCTTCCATACAAGACAGTTCAGGATATGTGTTCTTCTGCTTGTAAAATTAGACTATTTGGTGTTTATAAAGCTAATAGGTTACTTTTATATAACCAAAAGGAATTAACCACCATAAACGCAGAACTTAAAAAGAATGAAGCCAAGTATTTCATAAAATTAAATGAAGTTTTAAAAGAAAATGATTATTTAAAACGAACTCTTCTTGAAAGAAATGTTGAAATTAATATTTTAAACGAAAGAGTCACCTTGGCTGAATTTGAAACAAGCAAGCTTAAAACAAAGCTTAACAGATGGACCATATCTGGAATGAAACAGGAAGAGTTACTATGTAAACAAAAGGGAGCTAGGATTAAAACGGGAGTGGGTTGTGGTGAAAATCCATACGTCTATCCTCCTCCTAGCACTCATTGTTACTCTCCTATGCCTCAACCTCATCCATCTAATGATTTGATTGAAGCTGTAGAAACTAATAGTTTAAATGCAGGTTTAAGCAGCGTTAACCTTAAAGAGGTTAGAGATGTCCAGAATTCTCCTATAGGTTTGGGATTCCTTGGGCAGGGATCTGATAAGATTAATGATGATTCCACCTCTGGTGTTCCAAAACCAATATTAGTTGCTTCTCCAACCTTCTTCAACAAATTCAAAACAGGTAATATTCCTTCATTTGTTCCTGTCAAGTTTGTCAAAGAAGGAACAGTTGTTGAATCGTCAAGCAATCAGAACCCTATAACCGAAGCCGACACAATAGGAGGTGTCAATCAAGATCCGTTGGAGAAAGATTTGTGCATACGAGACTGGATAAGCTCAGATGATGAATCAATCATAGAGGAGCATGTCGGTTCGTCACAGATTAAGATATCTCCTGACATTGTCAAGTCATAAAAGCTTCCAGAAGCTGATTCAAGAAAAATACGGATCTCTTCTCCAATTTCAAAACAACCAAGTCAATCAATGAAGATCTCATCCCCTGTTCCACATAGCAAACGCCGAAACAAGTAATAATCTGCAACAACCTCAAAGCAATCTTCAATTCCAAATGCTTCACACGGGTCAGTCAAGCATCAAAAGCCCTTCAAGGCTTGTTTTGAATGTGGAAAAAAAGGTCATGTGGTAAAGAAATGTCCTCAAAGGCTTGTTACGGATAGTAAAGGCAAAACGAATTGCTTCTCCAGCTATAAGTCTACAAAGAATGTTTCAAATGGTAAAGGCAACACAGGTTGCTTCTCTGGATCAAGAAGTAAAAATCACACATCTTTGAATGGTTGGATGAAAAACTCTCTATCCAAACCTTTTCATGTGAATCCGGTTTCACATGATTCAAAGTTGAAAATGACCAAAGGTTCAAAACCGAATTCTTTTCCTTTCGGTCTTAAACAGAAAATGATTTCCAAATTTAATTCATTCAAATCCAAATTAATTGAACCAAAACAAATTGGCAAATTAAAAAGAAGGATACAGATATCCCTGATTGTTTAAACAGTTGTGTGCCGAAACAGGTTTCTTATATTGATGCAAAAGAACACCCAGGACTACGATGGCCTGGGTTCTCTTTTCAAACTAATCTGTTAATGAGTGCAGGAGCAATTCAGGAGGACTGTCAGTAATTCGGTTTACTGACAGAGATTGTTTCTAATTCAAATTTGAGGCGGAACAAACAGGTTAAAGTCATGATATTTTATCCACAATCTAGATTTTTATATGCACAATCACAGTTCTCACTTCACAATCACTACATAATTCTTGATAATTCATTTCTTATCTTGATAATCAGTGTAGTTGGAAGACCTTTTTTTGGTAAATTTCTATTATTGTATAGTTTTATAAAAACAAAATAAAAAATTTTAAAAAATTAAAAACAAAAACAACAAAAAAATATGAAAAAATAATAAAAAAACAAAACAAAAAAAGGTTTACAAAATTAAAAATTTAGGGGGAGTGTATAGTAAATAAAATTGAAAAGAGAACTGGGAACTTGATTCGAGATGATTGAGAAATGATTATATATCTTCTTGAAATGCTTGTTTTTGCATAACTTGCGTTTATAAAATGAGAAATGATAGTAACTGATGTTGTTATCTGATTTATGTCTTATTTTTTAATTGCAAGTGAAAGAAAATCAAATAGATTCTTTAATGATATGCTTGGTAGACTCAGCTTGAAGAATAAAGTAGACAGCAGCATAATGATTTAAATTTAAATATATGCTTAAGGATGTCTGGATTTACGCAATCATTTTGGCCTGCACGAAAACTGAGTCCCGACAAAAATTGGATTGAGAATTGGTCTTTCACCCACCATGATACAAATCATATAAGCCATATCTTTGAGCCATGCTTGGTGTATTTATATGTCTGGTGTTTTTGCTAATCTCCTCTATTGTATGGAAGTACTGACCTGGAATGATGATCTCCTTTGCTGTACGATAGTACTGACCTGGAGCTCTCATCGACACATGATTAAATGGTCATCTCCTTTGTTATATGAGAGTATAGACCTGGAGCTCTCACCATTTTGGTCTAAGTTGTGTCAAATCATCTAAACGATGAATTCATCACAGAATGCAATATTCCGTTGATAATCACTTGCACACTAATGCACAAGCCTTGCTCTATAAAGATCGTTTCAAAAGTCAAGAAATCCTGAGGTTGGGTGAGGGTTTTTGCCAAATGATTGTGGGGTCCTAGATTTCTAAAGCATTTAATCGAACCTTAACGAATCAGCTTCTGCTTGTTGCAAAAGATAGGGCATGGGTTTAAGTGGACAAACATATCAACAATCGTTATTGATCTGTTTGAATATTTCAAAATCAATCAAAGACTGTGATTAGATTCAGTTATCAGTATGATCTCATTGCTTGTCGATGTTTAAATTCATCTTTGTGCTAAAGTATATCTTGAGGATGTGATCTCATGATCGATTCAGTTCTCGGTTATATAAAAAAAGTTGAAAATATAATAGATAAAAATATATTATAATAAGTTTTCATTTTAAAATTCTTTTAGGTCTTCCATATTATGTTGTTACAATTTTATCATTTTTCATGCATTTCACAGAAATTGCGCACAAACGAACACGGGTTCGCTTGTTTTTCACACACAGATAAACACGATTTTATTTTGTTAAAATGAAATGATCTAATTAGAAATATCGAGATTGTTTTTGAGAATGTGTTTCAGATTTTTGCTTTAAGTGATGGCCGATCATCAGTTGAGCAGTGTACCTGATCAGAGAACTTGTTCCTCAAGTTTGTAGAAGATACCGAGCTAGGAATCCTCCTCCTACATCTTCTGAAGCACTCAAGATTAGAGATTTGGGTAAGTTGTTCTAATATCCTTGCAAAGCTTGCACTTGAAAAGGGGGTGAATATAAATAGGGGGAGCTTATGAGATGAATAATCTTTCTAATCAAATTCGGAAAGCTTCAATTTGAAGATCGTTCTATTGTTGACTTCTCGGTGTTGATTTCGTTTGAAGACGTTGATAATGATAGACTGAGACTTGTTTTAGTCATTTTTATGATTTATATGTAATTTTCCCTTAATTAGCCTAAGTCGAGGGGGTTAAGTGCAATTAGTGAATATTAGTCTAGACTATAAATAGGTTAATTGTAATTAGGTTTGTTAATGGTTGAATGACCAATAGATTAAGGGATTACTTGTAAACATATTTTGCATCTAATTGAAGATCAAAGGGGTTTTAATTATGATTATCATATTTTGATCTATAATCTTCATGATTTGATTCAAGTGTGATTATCTTGGAGTTACAAAGAACTAACAATGGTGACATCAAATCCTGAGTTTAAGTATTAAAAGAAGTTAAAATCCAAAAAGATCATCTCAAACAAGCAAGATAAACACAATAAAAATGGTCATTCATTACAAAACAAGTTAGGTCAAATTCCTATGGAACAGTACCCATGATCTCTCAATTTTGACCAATCAAAGTCAAACTAAGAAAAGTCAATTTGATTTTATCTTTGCAATTTTAAAATCATAGTTCAAGTTCTAATTCATGTGCATCTAATGCAGGGTACAATGGCTAATCTTGCATGGAGCAAGCTCCACAATGTCAGTGGTTATCTTGACCTTGATGTAGAGATTCATCTTTATCATCAGAGTTGCTCATGCTATCACAATCTAACCTATAATCTATGAAAACTTCATAAGGTCTTTCTAGAGCACAGCTGAAGTTGTTGAAGTTGATGGTGTTAGGACCTTGTCTGGAAGAATTTCTGATGATCATACTCTGTCCATCATGAATAGACTGTGAGACAGTGTCTACAGTTCGATGATGATGCAAACTCACCTATGGAACTTGAAGATGATGACATTATGACCCTCTTTGCCAACATTGGGTATGAAGGATGTTATGAAGGAAAACAAATTGTTAAAGGACCGGTGGATTTACAATGGAGGTTTCTTATTCACATCTTCCAACATTTTTTTTATCAAAACGTAAGACAGGATGGAATGATATCCTAGTCACCACATCATCTTATATCTATGCATTATGCATAAACAAACGATTTAACATGCCTGCTTATGTGTTCAATGGTTTGATTTCAAACATCCAAGAAGGGAGAAGGCATATATTCTCATATATCCATGGTTCCTGCAATGCTTTATCAATGAGGCATTTCCACATATTGTGCCTGAAGGACTAGTGATGGACATTCCTCACTACAATGCTAAGTATTACAAGTACATAAAGAAGAGATATCCAAGGATCTTTTATAGTGAAACTTTCTTTCCTTTGCTTCCATGGATGTTACAAAAGATTAATCAAGAAGAAGAAGCTCATGTTGATGAGCATGCTCAAGAAAAAGAACAACAAGCTGCTCCTGATCAACACAATGTTGATGAGTATGTTGATGTAGCTGAGGAAGGACAAAGGCTAGTGTCATCATATGTGGATGTAAGTGGTGATCTTCACACTAGGCCTTTTGTTCAAGAAGCTGATATTATATCACCCATTCCATCACCACATACATTACCATTCCATCACTAGATATATCACCCTTCTCTCACCACATATTTCACCTATTCATCATGACCATACTTCTCCTATTCCATCAGCACTTGTTGCTATAGAACCTGTGGAGTCTGGTGAATCTAACATCTCTTCAATGGATTCCAAATCATCTCCTAATGAGGAGGATTACGCCATGAGAATGTCTATAAGACAAGCCACATCTGAGGCATGTCCCATTGAGAGTTATGTTGAGTCAGAGGTAAACCGGCATGATTAAAAGAGTGAAATGATTTTAGAGCTATTACAAAAGGTAGGTACAATGGAGTCCTTGATAGAAAATCTGATATCATAAAGGATAGACTTCTGGAGTTAGATGCAAATGAAAAGGAATTAAAGGATCTCAAAAAAAATATGAAGCAGAAAAGAGAGAGAAAGATAATAAGATCAAAGAGCTCAAGGCTGCCCTTCAACATGCAAAGGATGAAATCAGTGGGCATGTAGACACTCTGACCATCCAAACTATTGCAATGGAAGAACAAGAAGGAGTGTTGGAAGTTCAAACAGATATAATCCCTAATCTACAAAAATAGATAGAAAATTTAAACAAAAGAGTTCATGAGTTGGAGTTATTGATCATGATTAAGCAAGAAATAGAGAAAGAAAAATAAGAAAAGAACGATAAGACTGAGTGTAAGGCCCCGTTTCCGGGACGCTTACAGATGGTCAACCATTGCACATAAAACATACATTTACAGTTATTTTAAATAAACATTCTTAGCGGAAACATTCAAAAATGGCATTTCATTTCATCATAAAAACTTTTGCAAAATAATGCATCGTTTGTCGGTTACAAAATTACATTGTTGTATTACATCACAAAAGCTTTATATAAATGGATGCCATCCAAAAAAGCTGAGCAGCTGCCTCGTGCCATCCTCAGCAACATTACCTGCCAACTGGAAACACATAAAAGTCAGTGTTGCTGAGTGAGTTCTAGTTTTCTAATAAAACATACTTTTCATTCGTAAAACCATTCTTTCTCTCAAAATCATAGTATACTTTACATTCGTTCGTGATCATACATCGTACGTAAATACAGATAATATCATTATTATCTTCGTCATTCTTTCGTTCATACTTCCATTCATACATCATTTCATTCATTACTTTCATCATCACCATGAACTTTACCCTTCATGCTCATGATACTGTGCCTAAGCCTATAAAAGACCTTCATCGGTGGTGCCCGGCACCAAGTGGTCACAGTACCTAAGGTAAAGTTCAGGTATACCATTGTCATATGCTATGCCCTTCATGCTCATGATACTGGACCTAACCCTACAAAAGACCTTCATCGGTGGTGCCCAGCACCAAGTGGTCACAGTACCTAAGGCACGCAACAATGGTTCATCCATAGGGTCAATCACAAAGAAAGACCCCAATGTGCATCCTTTGGGGTAGCTAACCCGCACACCTTTAAGCTAACACCTACAATGGGTGTGCACCCCCATACGTTTGCTTGCAAGCCTTTCTTACATTCATTCATTCATTCATTCATTAATGCAGGGCATCATACATACATAACATACATCATGTATAACCATGCAATATCATCATCATCATCATGCATAAGCATCAATCACATATCATTACATGCCCATCATACCATCTATGACCCCAAAAGTCAACCTACATAACCCCCGGGAATCTCCTAGGTCAAAGCCTACATTACTCCTTTTTCTCCCAAAAAGTCAGAATTATTCTAAGTGTTCATCCGCATTGACCTTATTGTTCATCCGCATTTGATTTGCTTCATCCGCATTTGTCATCCGCATTTGATTTGCTTCATCCGTATTTGATTTACTCATCCACATTTCATATACTTAGTCAAATGCTCATCCGCATTGACATACTTCGTCCGCATTTGTCATCCGCATTTGACTTACTCATCCGCATTTTCCAAACTTAGTCAAATGCTCATCCGCATTGCATACTTCATCCACATTTCCCAGACTTAGTCAAATGCTCATCCGCATTGACATACTTCATCCGCATTTTCCAGACTTAGTCAAATGCTCATCCGCATTGACATACTTCATCTGCATTTCCCAGACTTAGTCAAATGCTCATCCACATTGACATACTTCATCCGCATTTCCCAGGCTTAGTCAAATGCTCATCCGCATTTCATGCACTTAGTCAATGTTCATCCGCATTGACTTCATCCGCATTGACTTCATCCACATTGGCTTAATCAATGGTTAATGTTCATCCGCATTAACCCTTTCCATCCGTATTGACTTCCAAACACTTAGGTAGATTTAAAAACTTACCGTGTGAGCCTAAAACATCATATCCGATTTCCATACACCATTCATCATATTCTAAGCTTAAATCTTACCCTCTAAGCCTTAGAACTAGAAACACAATCATACATCATCAAGCATGAACATAGTCACACATCACATCATAACATCATCATACACACATCCAAGCATACGGGTCTGAAACCTAGTTTAATTAAAAACATACATTCATGCGTTTCCAGCCCCAAAATCAGTTAAAACCAGTAAAAGAGGGGTCCTAGAACCCATCTTTGCAGCTCTTGAGTATGGCTTCTTCCAAACTCATTTGCAAATTGAATTCAACCTCCTAGAAACCCACTAAAAACATACCCGAACACATACAAACACACATAAGCATAAACCCGAGGATAAGACCAGTCAAGAACACCATAAAAGCATGAATTCTTACCTTGAGTTCGAATTCTTTCTTCTTGTTCTTCTTCAAACCCGAGCTCTGCACTTTCTCTCTCTAAAATCCGAACTCAAAACTGAAAAGTGGCATGGCATGGGCGGCCATGCTACTTTTGTACAACATAAAAAGTAAATCTTGTACTTTTTACATGTTTAACCCCTCATCTTGGGTTAAATAGCGTTTCTTTCTTTTCCTTCGCTTTATTCTTCTCTTTCTTTGACCTTAAAATAACCGAGTGTTACAAGTCCACCCCCCTTAAAGAGGTTTCGTCCCCGAAACCTGTTATTCCTCAAACAGATGGGTGTTCTGCATCTCCTATCGTATAACATCTCGTAAGGTGGCATACCAATGCTGGCATCATGACTGTTGGTGTATGAGAATTCAGCTAACGGTAGGTGGTCATCTCAACTTCCACTAAAATCAATCACACATGCCCGAAGCATGTCTTCCAACGTCTGAATGGTTGTTTCTGACTGACCATCAGTTTGGGGATGATAAACCATGCTAATGTGTAACCTCGTCCCCATTGCGTCGAGGAATTTCTTCCAGAATTTAGATGTAAACCGGGTGTCACGATCGGACACAATAAACACCGGCACACCATGATGGGTTACAACCTCCTTGATGAACAGATCAGCCAACCTCTCGGATGAATATGTCTTGTGAATCAGTAGGAAGTGAGCACTCTTCGTCAGACGGTCCACAATCACCCATATGGCATTGTACCCTTTCGGAGTACGTGGCAGCTTCGTAATGAAATCCATGGTGATGTGCTCCCACTTCCATTCCGGTATATCCAAAGGTTAGATCTTCCCATACGGCTTTTGATGTTCGGCCTTCACTTGCAAACAAGTAAGGCACTTACTCACATACCCCACAACATCGTGCTTCATACCCGGCCACCAATAATCTTTCTTCATATCTTGATACATCTTTGTGGCACTAGGATGAATGAAGTATCGAGTCTTGTGAGCCTCATCCATGATCTTCACCCGTAGATCCCCAAAAACGAGGAATCCACGTTCTCCCGAATCGAGTTCTAACACCAAGCCTGTTCTCACCCAATTCCGCGACCATGCCTCTCATTCTTTCAGAGTTAAGATGATCCTCTTTTAGTGCCTCATCCTGAAACTCTTTGACTTGCTTCATCACATCAGAGGTCATGATCAGCTGATATGCTTTCACTCGAATCGGCTCGGGCCACTCTTTTCGTCTAAGGGCATCCGCCACCACATTGGCCTTGCCCGGATGGTAGTGGATCTCACAATCATAATCCTTTATAAGTTCCAACCACCGTCTCGGCCTCATGTTCAGATCCTTCTGCTCGAAGAAGTACTTTAGCCTCTTATGGTTAGTGAAAATGGTGCACTTCGTCCCGTAAAGATAGTGCCTCAAAATCTTTAGTGCAAAGACCACGGCTGCTAGCTCCAAGTCATGAGTAGGGTAGTTGACCTCATGAACCTTCAATTGTCGGGATGCATAGGCTATAACTTTTCCCCTTTGCATTAACATGCACCCCAAACTTGAGTAGGAAGCATCAGAATAAACCACCAGATCTTCGCTCCCATCAGGTAATGACAGAACAGGAGCTTGAGTCAACCTCCCCTTCAATTCTTCGAACGCCTTCTCTTGAGCTTGACCCCATACGAACTTCACATCTTTTCGGGTCAATTTGGTTAGTGGAGAAGCGATCTTGGAAAAGTCTTGAATGAATCTCCTATAGTAGCCCGCCAAACCCAAGAAGCTACGAATCTCGGATGGTGTCTTTGGTGACTTCCATTGCATAACCGCCTCCACCTTTGCCGGGTCCACCATGATCCCATCAGGATTCACCACATGACCCAAGAATTGAACCTCACGCAACCAAAATACGCACTTGGAGAATTTGGCGTATAGCTTCTCCTTTCTCAACGTTTCCAAAACCTCCCGAATGTGACCGCCATGCTCATCCTCGCTTTTCAAATAAATCAGGATATCATCAATGAACACAATCACTGATTTATCCAGCATCGGCCAACACATCCGATTCATCAGATCCATAAAAGCAGCTGGCGCGTTGGTCAAACCAAAAGACATGACAAGAAACTCGTAGTGACCATAGCGCATACGGAAAGCTGTTTTAGGGATATCCTGCTCCTTCACTTTAAGCTGATGATAGCCCGATCGAAGGTCGATCCTTGAAAACCAACTAGCACCTTGAAGCTGATTGAACAAATCATCTATCCTCGGTAAGGGGTATCGGTTCTTCACCGTCAACTTATTCAGCTCACAGTAGTCAATACACATCCTCATACTACCATCTTTCTTCTTCACAAACAGGACCAGCGCACCCCAAGGAGAGATACTTGGTCTAATAAACCCCTTGTCAAGCAGCTCTTACAACTACTCCATCAACTATTTCATTTCCGTCGGAGCCAAACGATACGGTGCCTTGGCAACAGGTTGGGCACCCGGTATCAAGTCAATCTGGAACTCGATCTCATTGTCAGGTGGCACTCTTGGTAAGTCTTCTGGGAACACGTCTGGAAAGTCACACACAACCGGTACATTAGACAGTTGTGGTGTTGGCGTATCTACATCCTTTACATAAGCCAAGTAGGCGCTACATCCACGCCTCATACACTTTCCGCCACCGCCATCGAAATCACTTTCGGAATTGTCATGACCCGATCACCATAAACCGTCACTGAACTCCCGCTAGGAGCTGTCAAACGAATCATCTTCTAGCGACACATGATGTTCGCCTCGAAGTCTGCTAACCAATCCATCCTAAGAACCAAATCGAAACCACCTAAGATCATCACAAACAGTCTAATAGGAAACTTATGACCCTCAAGTTCCACGTCACAGTTCTCTATCATCTCGAAAATCCTGGTAGACTTACCTATGGTAGTTTCTACATCAAAGGGCGCATCAACATGTCTACTAATAATAGGCAGATTAGCATAGAAAGCAGTAGAAATAAAACTTTTACTAGCACCCGAATCAAATAACACAGAAGCTAAAGTTTGGTTCACCAGAAACGTACCAGACACAACGTCAGGGTCCGTCCTAGCCTCCTCCTATGTCATCGTGAATGCCCTGGCGCTCGCCCTTGGTATTTCACCTCCAGTTTTCTTCGCTCCTGAACACTCGGCCCTTGGCTTCCTACAATCCCTACTCATATGACCCTCTTCACCACAATTAAAGCACCGGCCCGTACAACAATCCTTGGCCATGTGCCCCGCCTTCCCACATTTAAAGCACAAGTTCAACCCAAACCTGTATTCCCCACTATGCTCTCTCCCACACCTACCACACTTCTTCGTATTCGCACCCGACGTGACCACACGACGGTCGTCCACCCGTGCCTTCTTTTTACCCGTCGAGGCATCACCCCGACCAAACCTCTTCCCATTCCAGTTTCTATCACCTCCACCCTTCCGACTACCTTCAGCTACCACTACTACACCTCTTTCGTCATATAACCTTCCTGCCAAATCCACCGCCGACCTAAACGTGCTCGGTCGGGCGGCAATCATGTGCATGCGAATATTCGCTGGCAATCCCTGAATGTACCTCTTGATCTTCCGAGACAGAGGTGTCACTTGATCCGGCACCAAACGTGCCATTTCGTTTAATTTGGTGGTGTACTATTGGTGTGTCATTGTTCCCGCCTCCAGTTGTAGAAACTCCCTCTCGACCTTGTCCATTTCCCGGTGAGGACAAAACTCCTCAATCACCAACCTTTTTAGTTCTAACCATCTCATTCTTCCAATGGCCCTACTACCCTAGGCTTGGACTATATTGTCCCACCAGCACAGAGTCGAGTTCACAAAAGAGTGGGTAGCGAACTTAACTTTCTGGTCCTATCAGCACTCGCTGATATCAAGTACAGCCTCCATTTCCCTCACCCACCGGTGAGCAGTAGCAGCAGTGCCATTACCATCAAAAGTAGGGGGCTTGCATCTCATAAACACCCCGTAGTTATAGCCTCGTACCGCCTCCTGCACATGCTCTGTTTCTTCCTCTTCTTCGTCATCAGTCGGAACCGTCTCAGTTTTGGGCTGTCTTCTTTCACCCCTAGGTCTACTCCTATCCCTTCTCTCCCCTTCTCTAACTGCCTATATCACTTCGGTCACCACAGACAGTAGGATCGTTTGCATGACTTAATGCACTTCCTCCACAACTGCCTCCTTCACTGAGGCCCTCAGGTTAGCACTCTTATCTCCGCCCTCCGGATGAGGAGTTTCTGGTTCTTCATGAACCACCTTTTCGGCCCTAGGCCTTCCTCTCGTAACCTGTGGTTCAGCACCATGTCAGCCACCACGTGAAGCTTTAGATGATCTACCACAGGCCATCCTCTAACTCACACTGAAAGATTTAAACACTAGTACGGTCATTCAAGGAAAAGGCTCAATTTATGGCAAGCATAGTAAGTCCCTAATTACAGTGGCCAGTAGTGATTAGCCACTTACTTTACTCTTCAGACCCCAGGAATTACCTGTCCTGACTACATCAGTATTGAAATCTACATACAACACATAACCACATATCATGCGCACATAAAACCAGTTATCTTTGCGAAAATACCTTATGGCACGAGCTACTCAGATTGGCATCCATTTCCCTTCCGTCCCACTCTCAGTTTAAGTTAAGGTTTATTTTGAAATTTTACCCATTTCACTTAAACTTTGGCTCTGATACCAACTTGTAAGGCCCCGTTTCCGGGACGCTTACAGATGGTCAACCATTGCACATAAAACATACATTTACATTATTTTAAGTAAACATTTGCAGTGGAAACATTCAAAAATGGCATTTCATTTCATCAAAAAAACTTTTGCAAAATAATGCATCGTTTGTCGGTTACAAAATTACATTGTTTATTACATCACAAAAGCTTTATATAAATGGATGTTATCCAAAAAAGCTGAGCAGCTACCTCGTGCCATCCTCAGCAACATTACCTGCCAAGTGGAAACATATAAAAGTCAGGGTTGCTGAGTGAGTTCTAATTTTATAATAAAACATACTTTTCATTCGTAAAACCATTCTTTCCCTCAAAATCATAGTATACTTTTCATTCGTAAAACCATTCTTTCTCTCAAAATCATGCATAAGCATCAATCACATATCATTACATACCCATCATACTATCTATGACCCCAAAAGTCAACTTACATAACCCCCGGGAGTCTCCTAGGTCAAAGCCTACATTACTCCTTTTTCTCCCAAAAAGTTAGAATTATTCTAAGTGTTCATCCGCATTGACCTTATTGTTCATCCGCTTTTGATTTGCTTCATTCGCATTTGACTTACTCATCCGCATTTCATATACTTAGTCAAATGCTCATCCACATTGACATACTTCGTCTGCATTTGTCATCCGCATTTGACTTACTCATCCGCATTTGTCATCTGCATTTGACTTACTCATCCGCATTTCCCAGACTTAGTTAAATGCTCATCCGTATAGCATACTTCATCCACATTTCCAAGACTTAGTCAAATGCTCATCCGCATTGACATACTTCATCCGCATTTCCCAGACTTAGTCAAATGCTCATCCGCATTGACATACTTCATCCGCATTTCCCAGACTTAGTCAAATGCTCATCTGCATTGACATACTTTATCCGCATTTTCCAGGATTAGTCAAATGCTCATCCGCATTTCATGCACTTAGTCAATGTTCATCCGCATTGACTTCATCCGCATTGACTTCATCCTCATTGGCTTACTCAATGGTTAATGTTCATCCGCATTAACCCTTTCCATCCGCATTGACTTCCAAACACTTAGGCAGATTTAAAAACTTAACATGTGAGCTTAAAACATCATATCCGATTTCCATGCACCATTCATCATATTCTAAGCTTAAATCTTACCCTCTAAGCCTTAGAAACACAATCATACATCATCAAGCATAAACATAGTCACACATCACATCATAACATCATCATACACATATTCAAGCATACGGGTCCGAAACCCAGTTTAATAAAAACATACATTCATGCGTTTCCAGCCCCAAAATTAGTTAAAATCCAGTAAAAGAGTGGTCCTAGAACTCACATTTGCAGCTCTTGAGTATGGCTTCTTCCAAACTCGTTTGCAAATTGAATTTAACCTCCTAGAAACCCACTAAAAACATACTCGAACAAATACAAATACACATAAGCATAACCCGAGGATAAAACCAGTCAAGAACACCATAAAAGCATGAATTCTTACCTTGAATTCGAATTCTTTCTTCTTGTTCTTCTTCAAACCCGAGCTCTGCTCTTTCTCTCTCTAAAATCCGAACTCAAATGTGAAAAGTGGCATGGCATGGGCGGCCATGCTACTTTTGTACAACATAAAAAGTAAATCTTGTACTTTTTACATGTTTAACCCCTCATCTTGGGTTAAATAGCTTTTCTTTCTTTTCCTTCGCTTTATTCTTCTCTTTCTTTGACCTTAAAATAGCCGGGTGTTACACTGAGATGGAAAAAAAAGGTGATAGTGACAAAGATATGGAAGGTGATAGTTCTTTAGGAGAGAGTCATAAGCATGATGACGACTCTCCTTATACTAAGAAGATGAAAACCACCGAGTCTGTGGAAGAGACTGGACCCAGTGAAACAAAACAAGAAGAACGGAGCATGGCTATGGTGTTGTACACAAGTAAATCATTTGAAGAAACTAAAAATGTAGAATCAGAGTTCAAAGAAATGATCAAAGAGCTTGAAAGTTTCTCATCTAAAGAATTCATTATTGATGATGAATTTTGGGATGTTGTTAAAGATCAAAGACAGCCTGTAGAACCTATAGTTGTGATTCCACACACTCTAGTGCCACTAGAAAAGGAACTGATTTTACAAACTATACCATCTGTTACACTTTCTAATGAGCAAAAGGAATTAATAAAAAGATATTGGAGGAACTACAAGAAAAGGAAGAATCAGCAATAGCAAAATTAAAAAAGAAATTTGTTGAAACTGTACAGAAAACTACTAAACAAAAACAAAAGAAAGTTGAAAAACCAGCGCATCTTCATCTGACCCCATAGTACATACTTACACCAGAAAAAGAAAGTATCTGTCTAAAAAGGCAAAAGGTAAAAGACCCATTGTAGAAGATGAACCAGTTAAAAAGAAACAAAAAGATGACCCTCGAAGTATAGTTGCTATTGCTGAATTTCTTGAGGAACATTAAATGGCTGAGGAACAATTGAAGAAAAGAATTGAGTTGATAGACCTTGAAGAAGGTGAGATAGAAGGAGATTATGTCGTTGATGAACCAACAAACTGATGATCTGATGATCAAGGCCATGTATTTGATCCATCATGGATATGATGCAGATCAAGTTTTTGGGATGACTTATGAAGGAATGGTGGAAGAAAAATAAAGGTTGAACAAGCTTCTTAATCCTTCATATGTGACTGATTATGAGAAAGCACCAATAGTCAAGTCTCCTACTTCACTAAAGCCAACCAAGGCTGTGAAAACTAAAGCTCCAACATCTCAATATCATGATCCCTATGGCATGACTGATAGGGAAATGAAGGATTATCTTTTTGAAAAAGGTTACACCAAGAGAAAGCTTGGTACATAAAAACAAACTCACTAAGGGCTGCAATTCTTCTGATGATAAATGAGAAAAATGAGAGATTAAAGAAGCTAGAAGAGAAAGTTATATGTAGAAAACCAAGAACAAGAGCATCAGCCAAGATGTCCAGCTCACAACAAAGGATCATGATGCATTGGCACCACCTATAATACATAAGAATCCATAGTGGTTTGTTTAGCCTTCTCAATTGAAACTTAAAGAAGGGCTCACCATTTCAGAGATGATTCAGGGTGTGTCTCCTCCACAAGGCAAAATTGATGTCAAAATCATTGCTTGTGGTGATACATGTATGTCCCTAGATCATGATATGAATGTAATAGATTTTGTTTCTCCGATTCTGATGAAATGTTTAGAATGATTAATGAAATGATATTGATTGTTTGTTATCTATAATGTTTAATATTTCATTAATGAGTCGATGTTGAATTGGTTAATTAGGTTTGTGTTGTTTGAATTCTTGCACATAATGTTATATTAATTAATACATTCAAACTTAACAAAATGAAGTGCTCATGCGAATGGCCCATGTGAATGGACCATACGCATGAATAACTTCATACGAATGACTCAGACGCACGACTAAACCAGGAGACTGGATCAGTCGTATGATTGTAACATAAGATTGGTTCAGTCGCACGACTGAACACTCAGTCGTGTGGATGAACAAGACTAACCTATAAATACAATCCAATTCGTGGAAAAACGTGAGCTTTTGATTCTATTTCGACTCCAGACGTACCCTTGCCGTACGGAAGCCTCCAAGTTGATACTCCAAGTTCATAGAACGCTGTTGATCGATTCCTAATCGATTCTTAACGTTTGATTAAATACTTTATTGATTCTACGTGCGTTCTCACTGATTGGATCGCCAATCAAATAGGATTCCGCACTATTTGGTTTGGTTTACACGTTAATCATTCGGTATTTCGTTCAAATACCAGGTCCTAACAAGTGGTATCAGAGCTCTGGCTCTTGATTATGTGTGATTCAATCAAGATTGATAAAAAGTTTGTGTTTTTACACTAAAAAAATGTAATTTTTTATGTCAAAAGTTGTCTTGGACGTTCCCTGCTCATCAAGTTTCGGTTTCTATGGCCTTAGTCGATTAGGGTTTGCGAAATTTCGAATTTTTACGGCTAAAATACGTTTAACCTAGAAATTTTCGCAAAACAGCAGCTTCAGTCGCATGAGTGAGCCATTCGCACGACTGGACTTCATTCGCATACACCAGACGCACGATTGGACTGAGTCGCATCTCCATTCGTACGACTGAACCATCCGTTCGCAGTGTTCATACGCATCAGCTTCATTCGCACGACTGAACCAATCGCTTAGTTCAGCCGCACGATTGAACCAATCGCATAGTTCATTCGCACGGATAGCCCATTCGCATCACCCAGCCGCACCAGTTTGACAGTTTGTTTAGTACACTTAAAAGTTAATCGTGATGGAAGATCAGATGTCAGCGTTTACTGCCAGCAAGGACTCAAGGATCCAGAACCTACTGTTGCTTGAGAGTGAGGTGGGGAATCAAAATAAACCACCAAAACTCTTAATGTTAGATGAGTTTCCCCACTGGAAACAATGTTTTGAGATCTACCTCAATGGAGTGGATCCAAATTTGTGGGAAGCTATCGAGATTGGGTATAGTATGCCAGTGGGAGCAGATGGGGTAAAGCTTACTTTGGGAGGGATGACTGATGCTCAGAAAGTTAAGTATAATGCAGAGAAGAGAGTTTATGCATTGATTACACAGTCTATTCCTAAAGATATTTTCCACCAGTACTCGGAGAATAAGCAGGCCAAGAAATTGGGGGATGAGCTGGAAAAGAGATATGACGGGAATGCTTCGCTGAAGGCAATTAAAGCTAAGGAACTGAAGAAAGAATTTGACAACTTCTCATCGATGGGAAACGAGAGTTTGGACGATGTTATTGATAGATTCTACCATCTGATGAGTGAAATGCATACACATGATGTTGCTACTACCATGGAAGAAAAGGTGTCAAATTCGCAGACGGATTGCCGGAAAAGTGGGCTTCATTTGTGTCAAATCTGAGACAGAATGAGATGCTGGCAAAGTTGGATATCAATGACTTCATTCTAAAGCTGCGAGAAGAAGCACTTAGGATGAAGTACAGAGCTCAGAAGTCTTCGCACACTCAGAATCCTACTTTGTACAATGCCACGCCTCAAGCTAAGACGTCTGGAGCACCTCTTCAGACTGCATTTGTGTCTAGCTCATCAGGTCCTTCACAAGCTTCTCCTTCAAGTTCAGAAATGTCAGGGTCTTCTTGTACCATTACATTAGAACTGAAGCGAATGCTACTAGACTGAAGACCGAGAACCTCGTAATGTGACTGTGGAAGTAGCTCGAGAGCACATGGATCTTTTGGCAGCAGTGGTTCATTCTTATGATGGACTTGTTGCTGGGAAGATCGGAAACTGCCATCTGGTAGATGAGGACTACGAGCAGGTGGATGAAATGGAGCTGGAGAGAATGGACATTATGTGGGCCTTAGCTAGTGCCGTCCGGAGGGCGAAGAAGAAGTTTGTGAAAAAGACCGGACAGAACTTGGTTGCTACTAAGGATACCACATTGGCTTCGACAAGAGTAAAGTGACCTGCTTTAACTATGGAGAAAAGGGGCACTTCAAGAGAGAATGTGTGAAGCCAAAGAAGACTGGGAACGGGAACCCATTCTCGTCCTTCACTCGTCAAGACAAGCAAGCTAGCAGTTCTACTTCATCAAGCAAGGATCCAAAAGCCTTGACTGCTCATGATGATGAAGGACAGGACTGGAGCTTTCGGTTTGTCTTTCCAGGGGAATCTAATATTGCAGTGTAGAAGATTTAGATGATGATTTCGCGAGTGAGAGAGATATTGCAGTTGAGATAGCGATGTCAAATATTGAAGAGACAACTGCAACTGAGGTCAGCTACAAGCCTGAAGAAGTGATTTCAACAGCAAAGACAGAATCACCAGAACCAGAGACATCTGATGCTGCGTTGATGGCTAACTCTTCTGAACCTCCTCAGGTAAGTACCACTGACCAATGTTAAAAAACATGCTTGTTCTGATTGTGATACTTTTAGAGATAGCATAGATGAGAAATTTGCTAGGTTATTAGATCATAATGATAACTTAGTAAAGGATTTAAACTGTGCACTGAGGCTAATAGAGTTTTAAAACAAAATGAGCATAGTTACAAAGAAAAGATAGACCTTTTGACCAAACAGCTTAGGGAAACTGAAGTAGTGCATTTAACCAAGCTAATGACATTAGGTACTATCTTAACTCCCTAGAAGACACTAAAAAGCAAAAGGCAGTCTTAGAAGTAGAAGTAAACTCATTAAAGCAAAAACTGCACAGTTGGACAAGTTCATCAATATTGTCCAACACTTAGTGAGAAGAGCGTAACAACGGGGAGGGTTTGGGTTATAAAGTGGTTCCACCACCACCTGAGACCTTGATGAACACTAAGAGTAGATCAATAAATAACAATCCCATCAAGGATCATGTGGTGTCTACTCCTCTTGTTAGTGATCCAGATTCCTCATGTTCATCAATTGAATCTGGAACAAAACAAAAGAAGGCCACTTCAAAGGCAAAAGGTAAAATGCCTTGTGTTAATCTGGAAAAAGAATTTGAAAAGGTTAATATAAAGTCCGAGTCAAACAAAGTCAAATCTGAATCTAAAAGGACCGCTAATGTTAATCTTTCACAAGCTTCATGTCAAATACCAGTTAACCAAAAGGAACAAGATGTTAAAAATGTTAAAACAATTGATTTTGTTAAACAGAAGAAAAAATCAAAAGAAACAGAGTCAAACCCAAACTAAGTGATGTTACTAGGGTGTCACACACATCTCCACAAAGAAAGTTTAATCATAAAGTTGATAGCAGGTCGTGCTACAACTATGGAGAGTGTGGACACATTGCTTTCTTTTTCCTTACTATCAGACACCTAGGAAGAAGATTGAACTTCAGGATTCAAAACCTAGGTATTCTAAGAGGGGTGCTTTAACTCCACCTAGAAGAACTAGTGAACCTAACGTTTATCACAAACAGGCATTGCATAAATCTGGTGTATGGAAAGAGAAGTCATCCTCTGTGTCTGATAATGATGACACGAAGGAACCTGAGCTACCCTCACCCTCTAAGGGTCAATGGGTTGAATTCATGATGTGTGATGCCTCTAGGAAACCCAAGCCAGTAAAGGCTTGGGTTCCTAACCTAAACTAATGTTTTACATTGAATGTGCAGGGGTGTTTGCTACAGTGCTGAAACCAACACGTGGATTGTAGACAGTGGAGCATCCAAGCATATGACAGGAAACAGGGCTCTTTTATCAAACGTCAAGCAAATAAAAGGAGGGCATGTTTCGTTTGCTGGAAACAAGGGAGGCTATATCACAGCTCAGGGAGAAGTTGGAAATCAGAAAGTTAAGTTTGATAAGGTGAACTACGTTCAACAACTTCAAAACAACTTACTTTCTATTTCCCAAATCTGTGATAAAGGTTTTAAATTCATATTCGATAACAAGAAGTGTGACGTCCTAAAGAAAGATTACGTGATTCCGGAGGACCATGTTCTGATGACAGCTTCAAGATATAAAGACCTTTATGTTTTGGATCTCTCAATAGCTTCTACAATGGATCATGAAGTTCAGTGCTTTCTATCAAAAGCCACTGAGAAGGACTCCATCTCCTGGCATAGGAGAATGGGACACATCAATCAACGGAAGATGAATCACTTGATCCAGAAGGATCATGTGAGAGGAGTTAATGTCAAGAATTTCCAACTTCCTGATTTTTGTGTAGCCTGCAAGAAAGGCAAACAGACGAAGAAGTCTCATAAGGAAAAGAAAGTTCATTCAATAAAACTTTCTCTTGAACTTCTTCACATGGATCTGTTTGGTCCAGTCAGTACAAAGAGCATTGCAGGCAACCTGTACTATTTTGTGGTTACTGATGACTACACAAGATTCTCTTGGGTAATGTTTCTGAAGTCCAAATCAAAAACATTTGAGTCATTCAAGGAGTTAGTAACCACACTGGAATCTCTCTACAAGCTGAACGTGAGACAAGTACGCTCAGACAACAGGACTGAATTCAAGAATCAGTGGATGGAGGCTTACTGCAAGGAAAAGGGAATTGTGCATCAATTCACTTCTGCCTACACGCCTCAGATGAATGGTGTTGCTGAGAGAAAGAACAGAAGCTTGATAGAGACAGCACGGACAATGCTGGCAGACTCGAAACTGCCTATCCAATTCTGGAATGAAGCAGTGGCTAATGCATGTTATACACTGAATCGAGTTCTGATAGTCAAGCGCCACGGAAAGACTTGTTACAAGCTACTACAACGACGTAAACCGAATCTGGAGTATCTCAAACCATTTGGCGCGCTGTGTACACTTCTGAAGAAGACTCAAGAAGGTAAATTCAACGAGAAGGCTGATGAAGGAATCTTCCTAGGATACAACATACTAAACAAGAGAGTTTACAACAACTCAACGGGTCTAGTAAAAGTGTGGTGTCATGTTGATGTTCAGAGATATACCACACCACCTACTGGCAAAGGACCCGCCTACTTTTTCGACTATGATGGATTCTTTAAGTCCTTCAACATCCCTATCTCTTCTTCTGATGATGAGTCAGCTACTCGAATGATGTATGATATCTTGAATACACCATCTCTTGATTCAACATCATCGAGTTCACAGGGAGAATCATCTACTCAATCAGGGGGAGTAGTCGAAGACAGTGACTCCTCCTCTGAAGATGCAGCTGAAGAAGATGACCATAACAGTCAGGAGGAACAGGTTCCAGTTCCTGAAAGTCCACAAGCATCTAACGGTGATTCACCTTTGACTTCGGAACCTCAAACTCCTTCTACCTCAGATGCAGAACCAAATGTTCATAATCTTGGTTCTGAGGTAGCTGTTCCTACTACTCCAGGATCACATCTAAACATCTATCATCCCTTAGACAATGTCATTGGAGATGTCAGATCAGGAGTACAAACCCGAAATCAGATGTACTCAGCTGATTATGCCTCTGTTATGGAAAAGGGATACATTCATGATGGTGCTTATCGGTGTTTTGTCTTGCAGTTTGAGCCAAAAAACGTCAGTGATGCACTAAACGATAAGGCATGGGTGAGTGCCATGCAAGAAGAACTTCTTCAGTTCAAGAAGTTAGGAGTATGGACTCTGGTAGATAGACCTAAAGGTGCTAAGGTCATTGGCACCAAATGGGTCTTGAAATGCAAGAAGGATGACCAAGGGGTCATTATCAGGAACAAGGCTCGACTGGTTGTTCAGGGATTTCGCCAAGTCGAGGGGATTGACTACAATGAAGTGTTTGCACCCGTGGCAAGGATGGAAGCCATCCGTATCTTCCTTGCCTATGCATCGTATATGAAGATTAAAGTCTATCAATTAGATGTGAAGAGTGCATTCCTTCATGGGGAAATTCGAGAGACAGTGTATGTCAGTCAACCCGAGGGATTTGAAGATCCTTATCATCGGGACAGAGTTTACAATCTCGACAAGGCCTTATACGGGCTTCATCAAGCTCCAAGGGCCTGGTATGAGAAACTCTCAACTCATCTTGTGAAACACGGCTTTCGCAGGGGAGTCATTGACTGCACACTGATCATCAAAGAAAAAGATGGAGACCTACTGCTAGTACAAATCTATGTCGATGACATAATCTTCGGTTCAAAGAACGAAGAATTATGCAAAGAGTTTGAAGAAGTTATGAAGAAAGAGTTTGAGATGAGTGCTATGGGGGAGATGAAATTCTTTCTCAGGTTACAGGTGGATCAGACACCGAATGGGATCTTTCTACATCAGACCAAGTATGTGGGAGACATTCTCAGTCGGTTTGACATGGAGAATGCTTCTGCTGCTGGGACTCCACTTGCTACAAATCACGATATAGCACCTGACGAAAATGGAGATCTGGTAGATGCCACAATGTACCGCGGAATGATTGGATCCCTCATGTATCTCACTGCCTCAAGACCTGATACCATGTATGCTACATGTTTATGTTCTAGATATCAGGCTAAGCCTAAGTTTAACCATCTGATCGGGGTCAAAAGGATACTTCGTTATCTGAAGGGTACACCCACACTTGGGTTGTGGTATCCTCATGATAATGACTTTGAGCTCACGGCGTATAGTGACTCGGATTACGGGGGCTGTAAGATGAACTGCAAGTCTACATCAGCAGGGTGTCAATTCTTTGGGAGGAGATTAGTTACCTGGCAGTGTAAGAAGCAGACCTCGGTTGCATTGTCAACCTTTGAAGCCGAATACGTTGCTGCTGCAAGTTGCTGTTCACAAATCATCTGGATTCAACAGCAAATGCGGGATTACGGTTTAAAGTTTTCTTCTACTCCTATCTTTGTTGATAACTCTGCTGCAATTGCAGTAACTAAAAATCCGGTACAACATCCAAAGACCAAACACATCGGTATTAAATACCATTTCATAAGAGACTGTTTTGAAAAGAACTTAATCGATGTGGTAAAAATTAATACCGACTTTCAACGCGCTGACCTCCATACAAAAGCCTTTGATAAACCACGTTTTCTATATCTGTTAGAGGTCAACGGCGTTAAAAAGAAAAGTGATGTTATTCCTGATGATGATCATGTGTAGTCCGATGCATTGTAGTTATATATTTTTTTCATTTTTTTATTTTTTATTTTTCCTTATTTATTTATTCTGTTTAAATCAAATTCATGTTATTTAGCTATCTGTTAAAATCCTAAAATAATTAAATCCAGTATGATTTTAGAATTTTAGGAGGAGAGTAGGTCAGCTAGTAATATTTAAAAAAAACGAGGGAGAAGGAGTGGATAGCTGATATAAGGTAGATCCTATCTGTGATACCGATTCAAACCTTTTGGAAAATGATAGTACACAAGAACAAATCAAAAGGGACTTTAAAATTTTAATTTAGAAAAGATGCAAAATTCAAAGTATAAGTCTGTGTAGTCTAAGCAATATAAAAGGGAAGATGATAGAAAAACTGGTAACTACTAAGGAAACACAAAGAAAGTAGACCTAGAGGTTTCTAGACCACAAATGATATGTCGGTAGATTCTGTGCAAGACAAATGCAATCAAGCTAATGACTTATGTTGTTGGTGCATTCTATGCAAGAACCGGACTGAAAAATGCCCTAATAACCAACATAAACTAAGCAAAATGTTAAAATTAAGTTTAATAGGTTATTAGTGACAAGATGGCGAGTCTAATGGACCATTAAACAATGTTAAATACTTGATTTGGTCAAGATTCGAACCACAGGCGACTGAACAGTAGAACAAGCGACTGGTCGTCCGGATGAACTCCAATCGCACGATTGAATCTTGCGATTGTGTCAATCAGCCGAATGCACCATGCGAATGAACTCAGTTGGCCGACTGAACCAATCACAGACTCAGCCAACAGATTGAACTCAGTCGCATGTCTCATTCACCCGAATGAGCTCAGTCGCATGAAAGGACAACCGACTGAATTCAGTCGCATGATTCATTCGCACGAATGTATCAGATTGAATTTAAACTATACACCTTGAACTGAATTTTAAATGTATGACTTTCTAATGGTTCTATGTCTTGTGTTTCAGGTCAATGGCTGATAGATGGTCCATCAATCCAAAGCACAATATATGTGCTCATTTGGACCATACGACTCGGAATGGGGCCGAGTTTACAGAGATTATTGCATTCCTTCAACGCTCTCGGATACATAAAGCCATATCTACACCGTGTACTCCTTACAGGTCGTTACATCAGGCTTTCTAGGAAAATGCCTCCATAGATCGTTCACGTGAGCCTTACAGCATACGGAGCTCCATTCATGGTCATGACATTGAGATTACAGCAGTTGACATCCAGAGAGTACTTGATTTTGGGGATGATACTGATCATCCCACTAGACTACATCCATTTACAGTCAGGGGTTGCTTCCTCAGGATTAAGTACGCTGGGGACATCAACTCAGGTGTGCCCAACAAGAGCAACCTGTGTCCCCAGTATAAGTACTTGGCGCATGTGATCCTGAAGTGTATTGCTTCTCGGAGGGGTGGGTTTGATGACCTGTCAGACCAGATTCAGAATGCCTATGTGGCACTGGTGCTGAACCACCCCTTCAGCTTCTCGGGCATGCCTTTCCTTATTTAATAAGTAAATCCACTTCTTTACTAGAGAGAACTCGATTTGAAGCTTTCATTCCTCTTCGGGTAGTTTGGTTTATCTTTATTTAGCTATTGAGCAAAAAGAGTTCGCTACCTTTCTGCGTAAATCTTGTTTTCGGGGGGGTTCGTAAGCTGCAAGAAAGGAGAGAGAGGCAGGCTATCTATTTTTGGAAGTCAGTGCTTGTATTTGGTCGTCCAGTTCTTCCTATGGACTAAGGGGAGGAAAGGGGCATTCTTCACTCCTTCGCGACGCCTCTATGTACTACATAAGGGGCGGACTAAGGGCCCATTGGTTCTACCTTCTTTTTTTAAGGGGAAGGAGGGTTTTTGTATGTACCCCAGATTTCTGTAGCTGATCTTCAATGAGAAGCTGCCCTTACTTCCCAAGGAGAGCCATGATGCGGTTGCCCTAGAGATTATGGATGACACGACTTTGGGTCGCATGAGAGTGTATCGGGGCAAGCAGGTAAAGCCCCAAGTAAAGAGATTGATCAGCCATCTGGCAAATGAAAGATATGTGGCGCCAGGTAGGCGCAAATGGCGTCATGATGACAGCGATTTAGACGATGAGAGGCTATTGCTCCCAGAGCATGATTCAGATGATGATGACAGTGGGGATGCTAGGGATGATATGCCTATTCCACCGAAGGGCACAGCTTCAGATGTTATACCCCCAGTATCTGCCCCAACACACGACATAGCTGAGTCAGCGGGTTTCCACCAGGGCTTCATACCTGGTGAGGAGGAAGAAGAGTCGAATGAGGAGCCCTTGACGAGGACTGTGGGAAGAAAGGTTGTTCCCACAGAGTATGGACTCCGGGCGGTTGGTGAACGCCCCAGGGATTCGGGAGAGACGACTGCAGATCCTAGCTATGCCCCTGAGTCAGCTAGCCGTGTTCTAGGGGGAGCATCCACCTCGACTGGATCGAGGAAGAAAAGGATGGCTCAGCCCCACGGCCAGAAGAAGAAGAAGAGAAGACTCACCTTCGTCACCACCACAGCCACTACATCTACCACCACCACTTCCACTTCAACAGCCACACCATCCACTACCACAGCCACCACAGCTACCACTACCACCACCACACCTCCCACCACTGTACATATGCCAACCACCACCATATCTTTCACTCCTACATCACCTCCACTATCTCACAGACCCAACCCCATCTTCACCACAGCCACCACCACCACTAGCCACCAAGCCGGACCCTCATCCCATCCCGCACATATATATGGATCTCCTCTACCTCCAATTGGAGTAGAGGAACAGTTTTCTGCGCTGAACCGGATGGTGATGCGTTTATTAGCTGCTGATGAGGAGAAGACGGCGCAGATCCGTCATCTGACAAATCTTACTGAAGCGCAGTCTCAGCAGATCTCGGAGCAGGCTCGGTTGCTAGATGAGCAGGCCCAACAAATGGCTGCTCAGAGCCACGAGATCGCCCAAATCCAAGAGCACAGTGTCACATCTACTAAGAAGATTAAGGAGTTGGAGGAGGCTAAGAAGACCATCATGCTAAAGCTTAAGGGATCTAAAGACGAGCCACTAAAGATTAAAGAGGGAGACGAAGATGATGAGGATGATGATGAGGATGAGGATGATAAGACTGAGGATGATGAGGGGATTGAGGACGAGAGGACAGAGGAGAGGAATGAGGATGATGATGAAGAAGGAGGGGATGCAGCTGCATCTGCCTCTACTCAAGGTCAGGATAGGAGATCCAAGAAGAAACAAGACCAACAAGCTTCCTCCTCTGCTCCACCAAGCAATGATCCAGTGATCAAGAGAAAAATCCAAACTATCAGAGGGATGATTTCGATGTTGCTCCCCTTCAGCAGATCAAAACTCAGCTAACTATGATTCTTGATCTGTAAGGGATCGTCAGAAGGTCGGTGAGTTATACCCCTGAAGAAGGGGAAATAATTCATGATCTATCAAATGAGCAGCTAGCTGAGATATTCAAGTTAAATCCCGATGAGATTATGAAGGATGCTCCAATGTGCGACTCGACAAGTGACGAAGAGCTCAATGACGTTGATGAAATAGAGATAGAAGATGTCACTGCAGAGCACTACCCACAGTATGCTGACAATAAGGGAAATGTGGTCCCCAATCTGGGTGAATCCCTTGTCGGTGATACATTTGAGGTGTTAGACAAAATGGAGCAAGAGTCAGAGAAGACAGAGGGAACGAATCAAGCCTCAAATGATGATGTTGATATCCGAAAGGCTGAGTGGGCTGCCTGTTTTGAAGAAGTTAGAGCCCAACGCGCTGCACCTAACTAGGACGCCTACACCAAACTCTACAGAGTCAAGAAACATCATAAGGTGTCAGGCAGGATTATAGCATGGGCATATTTTGAGGACCTTAACGTCTATGCAGTTAAGAGGAAGAAGGGCATAGAGTACTTTAGATTTCCACATGATCTAAAGACTCTACCAGGTTTTGAGCTCAACCAGCTGGCCAAACTGAAGTTGTTGTATGCTGACCCAAGAAAGATGTCAGGCTGGTTTGAGGCTGCCCTAAGGAAGGAGTACCACACCAAGTGGGTTAACTTCAGACCCCAACAGCTTACAAGGTACATCAGAAGGTCTGAAGTTGATGCCATTACTGGAAAGCAAAAGATCGTGTTGAAGTGGAGTCCTCCGCGCACAATGTCAAGAATCTCACTCAGGGAAATGCCACAGGACTTCACTCCACACTTTAAGTGGTGGTACTACAATTGGAGGACAGGAGAAGCGGTCATAGTCCTAAACAAAGAGGGCCAAATGGATACTATCAGGGTATTTGACCCAATGTGGCTTACCAATTTGTCAGCTAATGATGTTTACACTCTATACAAGTGGCCACTGTTCTATGATACGCAGGATATAGTACAAGCCCTCCAGTTCCAGAATGTCATAAGACTTTGTTTTGCATTTGAGATTCATGCAGGAGTCATAAAAGAGGATAAGTACAAGAAGTATGAGGAGGTAATGAAGAAAACAAGACATTAGAGAGATCTAGGTCCAAGGGGGAGTTTGTTGATACATGTATGTCCCTAGATCATAATATGAATATAATAGATCTTGTTTGTCTAATTCTGATGAAATGTTTGGAATGATTAATGAAATGATATTGATTGTTTGTTATCTATAATGTTTAATATTTCATTAATGAGTCGATGTTGAATTGGTTAATTAGGTTTGTGGTTGTTTGAATTCTTGCACATAATGTTATATTAATCATACATTCAAACTTAACAAAATGAAGTGCTCATGCAAATGGCCCATGCGAATGGACCATACGCATGAATAACTTCATACGAATGACTCAGTCGCACGACTGAACCAGGAGACTGGATCAGTCGTATGATTGTAACATAAGATTGGCTCAGTCGCACGACTGAACACTCAGTCGTGCGGATGAATCAACCGCATGGTTCAATCGCACAACTGAACCATACTAATGGTTCAGTCGCACGAATGAACAAGACTAACCTATAAATACAATCCAATTCATGGAAAAACGTGAGCTTTTGATTCTATTTCGACTCCAGACGTACCCTAGCCGTACAGAAGCCTCCAAGTTGATACTCCAAGTTCATAGAACGCTGTTGATCGATTCCTAATCGATTCTTAACGTTTGATTCAATAGTTTATTGATTCTACGTGCGTTCTCACTGATTGGATCGCCAATCAAATAGGATTCCGCACTATTTGGTTTGGTTTACACGTTAATCATTCGGTATTTCGTTCAAATACCAGGTCCTAACAGCTTGGAAGTATGGCAGTGACTAGAACATATTTATGGTGAAAAGGATCTCAGGGATTGTACAATTATTCATGGATACTCTACTCTGGTGAACTCCTTATAGATTCATGACTTGAAAGAACTAGCCAACTTGGAATTGATCAACCATAAAGTCTTGTATAGAGGATATGAGTTTGAAGACATTCTGAAGATGTTCAAAAAAACCAACAACTTCAAATCTCTGAAAGCAATCTGTATCAGAAAAGATAAATCCTTTAAGAATCCTCTTGAGAAGAAGATAAAAAGAAGAAGGGTTGAGGAGTTAGAATTTCCTGAGATGAATATAAAGCCAACTGAGTCTTTGAAAATAAATATGGTGGCAGGAACTCATACTTGTAAAACAATCTCAAATTTATTTTATGATGAGAAGACTTATGAGTTGGTGATAGAAAGGAAGTGGGAAGGCAAGGATGGAGTAGAAATTAGATTATTCAGTGGATATGAAGTCAGACTTCTTGATGAATCATACATCCACTACACCTATACCAGACACTTCAGGGAAATCAACAATAAGCTTAGAGAGGCTGATATGTTATTCTTCCTTAGGTGCATTAAGATTTTGAAGATGGGTTATGATAGAATCATAACCAAAACAAAACAGAGAAAGAAAAGACTCCTCTATATTGGGTTGTAAAACTAGAGGTTGATGTTGAAGGGTCTCTTCTGATTCGTAGAGATGGGCTATCCATTGTGTCCAGTTGGGAACCCATTTCCTTGAAACAACTACCTGTTGAAGCTATCTACACAATGAGCTAGATAAATATCCATGTTATTAACAGAGAAAAGATCAATGATGCAAGGGATTTCCCTAACATGATCAAGGAAATATTAAAACCTTCTTTGGTAGAACCTCTTATAGCTCCATCTTCTGATCAAGACCCAACAGAATCTTCACAACCTCATCCTCCATCAAACCCTTAAAGTACATAGGTTGTATAATCCTTAAGGGAGTATTGTTGGACCCTAAAAGGATCATACATGCCAATTCAAGTGGTGGTTGATGGTTGCTCTGCTAGAATTCTCCCTAAGTCCAAGAAGATATGCAGATGAAGAATCTGCATAAAGAAGAGACAAGATATGCGGATGAAGAATCTGCATAAAGAAGAAGACAAGTGTTGGCTATCCGCATTTGTACATTCGGATGACCATTGAACAAATGCTGACAAGTATTTGTTCTTCCATATTTACAAATGCAGACAATCGAACAAATGCTAATAAGTATTTGTACATCCGTATTTACTAATGTGGATGTTCATTAACAAATGTGCATAGTGTTTGTTCATCCGCATTTGTCAATGCTGATGATCAAACACCAATGTAAAGAAATGGTGATGAAGAACAAGACATCAGCATTAGTTAATGAAGATGAACATAAGAAAATACTAATTAGGCTTTAGACTTGGACTAGTTTCTTGATGTATAGTACAAGGGTAGTTTAGTCATTTTATAAAGATCTTCTTGTCAGCCTAAAAATAGAATAGAAAACCTACTTTTGGGTATCCTTAGACAACAAGAATATTTAGAATCTTTGACAGTCTTATGTTTCAGTGGTGTCTTGTTAGTGTATTGTGCTAAAACCCTAGCATTCATTGTAACTTTTCACCATCATTAATACAAAGCATTTATGAGTATTTCTTGCATTCAATGATCTATGATTATATATTTCCACTATATAATTACTGACCCAATCATCATATTCGATCCTAGTTGATTCACATCAACTGAGAATATCATTCTCATAATGCGATCAATATGTCACTTCCTAATCCTAGTCAGAATAGACAAGCTAACAAACTAGCTAAGAGGATTCAAGATAGGATTGTTGAAGAGTTCAGACATAGAAGAAGAAAAAGGCTAATAGGCAATGTCATTATTCAACTTGATGTTAAGGTAGACCCTAAGATTAGCTTCAAAAGGGATACCTTGACTAAAGGTCTAGTCATAGACACTGTAAACTTTGTTACAAGAACTACTTTAACATCCTTTACCCTTAGTAAGGCACCAGCTCGTAAAGGTGCTTCACAACCTCTCTCTACCCTGAGCTTAAGTGTTGAACCAAGCAATGAAAGCCAAAGATTTCTCCAACCTAAATCACCAAGGCATGTGACTGACAAAGGGAAAGGAAACTAAATCCTAAGGAGATTGAATAGGAGGAGAGAGAGGGGAAGAGAAAGATAAGGAGAGAGAGAGTTCAAGTGGGTCCCCAGGCTTTATGAAAGCTTCAATCGGGGCTACCCCTAGGCCAAACACTCAAGATGATGAGTTGAGGGCAGCCAGATTAAACTACTTGGTGACTAGGAACTATAACATTGATGAACTCATTTCTCTTTCCTTAAAAAATCTTAATGAACTGGCTGACACTGAGTTGTCAAAGGAGAGGAAGGAGGCAGAGGATGTAGAATTGCTCCTCAAGATCAAGGAAGAAAAGAAGAAGAAAAAAGTCTACAAACATGCTCTTACCCTCTTCTCAATTCAAGAAAGCCCTGAGACAGAGGCTATGGAAACTAAACCACCTCAGGTAGACAAGGAAGCAGACATACTAAACATAATCAGCTACTTGAGTTCCACAGACATCTATTAGGCATCTACACTTCTTCCCTTGTCCTATGAATACATATAATTTGAGTATCTCAAGTAGCTTGAGCAACAAGTGCTAAAAGAACAAAAGGTTAATAAGTCGTAAATGAGGGAAGAAGGTGCAAAGTCAATAGACATCATACAAAAGAGCCAAAAGAAGTCTACTGATAGGCAGAGGATGATGAGCTTCTTGAAGTTGTATGAGTTCTCCAAAAGGAGGCTTAGTCCAATGTCTCTATCCACTATGGAAGAGCATATTAGAGTGATCAAGTAGAAGATTAAATGGGTTGATCTTTTTTACTTGCATTCTCCACCAAGTCAAGTTTCTCATGAAGATGAGATCAAGGTTGAACCCTAAGTGACAACATAACCTAGACCTAGTGCTAGACCACAACCAACTTCATTCTTTGATCCATAGCAAGGTCTCGATCCCTCTCCTTCTGAACCAATTAAGCAAAAGGACCCAAATGAGAAAGACATACAAGAACTACCTGGTGTTGAAGGCCAGTCTTTTAAGTTAAAGTTTACAAAGAGGAGGAAAAGGATGGCCATGAAGAGGGAAACTAAGAAAAAATGAAGTCCAAGACATCCACCTCTACACCTTAGGATGAGTCAGAGCATCCAAAGGTAGCTCAAGAAGAGATTGCCCAACCAAGTCCAACACAAGTAAATCATCTTGCAACTGGGAGACCCCCTTTTATCCTGGATTTTTGTCGCAAATCTAGACAGATGGTATGTCATCAAAGATCAAGGAGGTCAAGATGTCTATTTTTGGCAAGACATGCTTGATCTTCCTCTGCATGATCTTTATGACATGAGAAGGTACCATGAGAGTCTAAGGGATCATTACCAAATGATGAAGAAAGGAATAGTCGTGATCCTAATAAGGACTGTAAATATCTAAGTAACCTTCTCTATTTTGGTAGCATCAACCTAAGGGAGTTTGTAAGATTTATACTTAAAGGTTGATGCAACCAAAGAGCTTCCAGTATGCATGCATCAAGTGCAGAGTATAGTTAGTTTGGAAGATTTACCAAACTCAAAGAAAGTATCTAAGTGTTAAATCTTCCGAAGCCAAAGATCAAATATACTGAAGCCAAAGATGAAGTCTTCTGAGTCTTCAAAGACAAAGTCTTCTAAAGCCAAAATACTGAAGACTAATTTCTTCCGGAGATTATTAGCTAACAACTTCCAGCATCCTTGGTTTCATAAAGAAGACATGCTTTCTCTAATCGCCTTTTGACAAAAGCTTACCAACTTTTTGCTGCCACTCTGAAGACTCACCAACTTATACAAGTTGGTGAAAAGATCCATGCTTTTGTCAACCGTAGATTATGGTATGTGGTCTGTAACTTTCTACTTTGTACCTTTTATCTATTTGGTAATATATTAGTGTAAGGATTATGCAACTCAAACACTCAAAGTCTCCTGCATGCATGCACAAGTACATTGAAGAAGAATGCTTTAGAAGTTTCACATAAGCAACAGAAATATTCTAAGTGTGAAATCTTCTGAAGCCAAGACCAATATCTTCCGAAGCCAAAGATGAAGTCTTCCTAAGCTTTAGAGACAAAGTCTTCCGAAGCCAACACTTGAAGACAGATTTCTTCCGAAGACTTTTAGTATACATGTTTTATCTGATATACTTTACATAAAGCTGGACCCCTTTCCGTTGCAACTCCATAAAGTCACCAACTTACATGAGTTGGTGAAAAGGTCCATACTTTTAGTAACTGTACATTGAGGTCTTGAGTCTGTAACTTTCTACTTCATGTGTTTTATCCTTTTTGTAATATATTTGGATGTGAGCTATGGCATGTCATAGTCACAAGTCAAAAGGCAATCTGCCTTTTGACTCTACAATTGATTTTGTTTGTGTCTAGTCAATTGTATCCAGCTGGCTTTCATAGTATGGCCGGCTATAGGTGTGGTATATGTATCTCAAGTACTTGTAACTTTCTTTTATGTTTTGTAACACTTGTAATAGAACTTGATAAGGCAATATACTGCAATCTTGAAAACCATCTCCTTGTGTATTTTGCTATCTTGTTCTGTCTCTTATTCACTTGTGTTCTTAGTATCCTTACTTGTGGTTAATCCAGTTTCACTAGTTGATTAGTGAAGTTAATCTCCTCATTGTGTTGTGTGTTGTTGTGTGTAAGTGATTACCCTTCACCGGTCCTGCATTTGGTATTAGAGTTTTCCAAGCTCTTGAAATAAGATTTCACCATCTTAAGATCCCTCACACACACAAGATTTCACTATCTTGTTCTGTCTCTTATTCACTTGTGTTCTTCGTATCATTACTTGTGGTTAATCCAGTTTCACTATTTGATTAGTGAAGTTAATCTCCTCATTGTGTTGTTGTGTTGTAAGTGACTACCCTTCACCGGTCCTGCATTTGGTATCAGAGCTTTCCAAGCTCTTGAAATAAGATTTTACCATCTTAAGATCCCTCACACACACAAAATACTTAACTTATCAGATGGCAGCCATTTCCAAAACTGATATGGAAACTAGAACCATGAACAAGTCCCCACTGATCACTCTTGATGACTTTGACACCTGGTGCCAAAGAATGGAAGGTTTCATCAGGTCTCTAGACTCAAGAATGTGGGAGTCTATTGAAAACGGACCTTACATACCAAGCACCCCCTCTGCTACTGGTGGTGGTATGATCCCTAAGGTTGTGGCTAACTACTCAAATGAAGACAGAAAGAGAGTAGAGATTGACCAGAAAGCCATGACAGTCCTTCAGACTGCTCTTCCAAACTCTATGTACAGAGGTTTCAAGAAATGAAAAATAGCTAAGCAGTTGTGGGATGCATTGAAACTGATGTATGAAGGTTCCTCTGAAGCTAAAGAGAACAAGAAGGACCTCCTAAAGCAATAGTTTGAAAATTTCACCTTTAAAACAAGTGAAACCATGACTCAATAATATTTCAGGAATGTTAAGATTGTGGATACCCTAGTGGATGGAGGAGTTGCTCTTGCAAACAGAGACATTGTAAGTAAGTTCATGTCCTCACTTCCTAGGTAATGGACACACTACTGTGTGGTTATCAAGAGAACTGAGAACTTGAAAACTCTCACTCTGATAGAGTTGTATGGGATTCTCAGTGGCTACCAGATGAAGATGAACATGCAAGGTTCATCTGAAAACTCCAACAATCAAATGGGTTCAGCCCTTCATGTGGTTGAAAGGGATAGCATAGAACCCTAACATCATCTCGTATGCTACCCTGACAACTCACAAAAGGATCCTTTCATCACCTTCCCTGAGACACCAAGGGAGAACTACACTCAAGGAAGCCCATTCCAAGAGACAAGTTCTTCTCAAGCCTTTATGTCTTCTGATGAAAGTTATGGAAGCTCTCTTTTCACCCTTGATGACCTGGACTGTATCCATCCAGATGATCTGGAGTACATGGAAATAGTCCAGCAGATGGCTTTTCTCACTTACAGAGCCAAGAAGTTCTACAAGCGGACTGGAAGGAAATTCCCTAGCAATGCAACTAGTGGAAAGCTTGGACTGGACAAAAGCAAAGTCAAGTGTTACAATTGTAACTTGATGGGCCACTTTGCTTGGGAGTGTAAGGCACCAAGAACAAATGGTGGCCAAGCACAATCCAGACCAAACTACACTAACAAAGCTACCCAGAATGAGAAGCCAAAGCAGCAAGCTGTAGTTGTTGTTGAAGAAGGAGGCTTTGACTGGAGCTTTCAGGTGGAAGATGCTTCTCCAAACCAAGCACTGATGGTAGATCATGATGAAGCCAAGGTATTGGAACATCTCTGTACCCCTAAATGCATTGCTAAAGTTAATAGATACAGGTCCTACAACTTAGAAATGAGATCTGATCTTTAGTCCTTAAACATCTTAAAAGCTGATTTTAGAAAGTATAAAAGTGATTATAAACTGAAGATAGAGGACATAGAGAAAACCATTTCAGTTCTAAAACATGATCATACAAATTTTAGGACTCAGATTAAGGATCTGATAACTAAGCTGATTGAGTGCCAGGTTGAGCTTGTGATCAGCAAAGCCAGGGCAAAAAAATGTGTTCTTGAAGAAGAGACCTTCAAGAACATGATATCGTCTTCCCTGCACAACAAGGTGTGCTATCAAAACAAGCAAGGACTGGGATCTATGAGATAGCTCCTCCACACACAATCTTGTCTGTAAGATCATCCAGGTGTGGAACTTGTGACGATGAGCTTCCTCTCATAGACCCTTTAAGTGAAGAGGATGAAGAAGTGATAGTGAAGAATTTCTCTAAGAAGAGTGAAGAGGAGGATTCTAAGAAGGGCCACTATCCTTCTGAGGAGATGAAGAAGACTGTGATGACCAAGTCAATGAGAAAGAACTTGATCAGAAAGAGCAAAAGAAAAGCTAGGAAGGCTCAAGAGATCAAGGCTACTTTTGACTCTTAGCAGAAACAAGTTTTTATCTCTGCAGGGTTTGAAGTAGTGAAGACTGAAGACATCAACCTAAACTCTACTATCAAGAGTTCTGGTTCATGTTCAAATCATCTCAGCACCAAGAAGAAGGCTGATCAGTTGAGTACCACTGTAACATAGCCTGGACCATCCAACTCCAAAAACAGTCCTCAGCCCAAAAGGACTGTCTCAGCATCTTTAAAGATAAAGGTGGAGAAGGGATGTGATCAAAGTCAGTCTTGTTCTTAGCAGAAGGCTCTTGGGAAGAATAAAATAGAGTGTGTCATGTGGGAAAGTACTGCTTATCTTGCTAAGGAATGTCCATACAATCCTAAAGGTACTTTTCACATGACCAAGACAAGGACTTCCAAGTGTTCCAAGAAGATTCAAGCTTCGGTAGGAAAATCTGTTTCCTTCGAAAGCTCCAAAACTAATAAGAAGGCAAGTGGAAAATTGCCTTCGGAAGAAATTTGGTCTAGGAAAGAAGGAATACTTCTGAAACACTGAAGTCTACTACAGTGTTAGCAGAATCTTCCAAAGGTCCAGTCATCAAAACTTTCGAAGCCACAAAAGCTTCTAAAGTGTTAAAGGTCAAGTCCAAACTTCCAAAGGTGGTGTGGAAGTCAAAAAAAGACCAAGTGACTGGATGTTCTACATCAACAACAGCTCAAGATTCTCATAGCACAACCGTAGGATCTATTACTATTGCATTACTCTTAGTGAGCCCAAGACAAGTAAGGCTTCGGTTTCCAAATGTAACTAATCATTTTCTTTGTGCAGGGACAGCTCAAGACAAACAAGAATGTCTGGATCATTGACAGTGGCTGTTCCAGGCACATGACAGGCAATAGGTCACTACTCCAGAACTTTGAAAGGATTGATGGAGGGCCAGTTGCTTTTGGGGGAGATGAAGGTGGTTATAATTCTGGAAGGGGAAAGGTCACAAATGGTAAGCTTAGCATTTAAAAGGTAAACTTTGTCAAGGAGCTTGGGTACAATCTTCTGAGTGTATCTCAATTTTGTGATCAGAGTCATAACATGCTCTTTACTGAGCATTAGTGCATTGTTCTTAAGCCTGGGCTGGTCATTCCTCATGAGCATATTCTACTTAGAGCCCCTAGGAAAGGGAACATATACAAGATGGATTTGCAAGAAACATCTCCCTCTGGAGAAGTTTCATGCTTTCTGTCTAAAGCCAATAGTGATAAGTCTTTCCTATAGCATAAAAGAATATGCCATGTAAACTTTAAGAATATGAACAAACTGATTAAGCATGATTTGGTAACTGGAATGCCAAAGAAAGAGTTTACAAGTGATGATCATTGTGTTGCATGCCTGAAAGGGAAGCAATATAAGGTATCTCATAAGCCTAAGGAAAGAAACTCCATCACTATAACCCTACACTTATTACATATGGATCTCTTTGGCCCCACTAGTGTAATGGGTTTAGGAAGGACCTCTTATTGTTTGGTGATCACAGATGACTTTACAAGATTCACTTGGGTCTTCTTCCTTAGAACTAAGGATGAGACTCCTGAGATTCTGAAGAATTTCATCTTAAAGATTGAGAATCAATGTGATCACAAGGTCAAAACCATAAGATGTGATCAAGTAACTGAATTTAAGAACCAAATTCTTGATACATTTTGTGATGAAAAGGGTATTACAAGACAATATAGTGCTCCCGAAACTCCTCAGCAAAATGGTATTGCTAAGAGGAGAAACAAAACACTTATTGAAGCTGCAAGAACTATGCTGTCTGACTTTAAACTGCCTATCACCTTCTGGGCTGAGGCAGTCAACACTATCTAGTATGTGCAGAATAGAGTTTTAGTGGTTAAGACTCATGGCAAGACTCCTTATGAACTTTGGCACAAGAGGAAACATTTCATTGGTTTTCTCAGGTCATTTGGATGTCCTTGCACCATCTTGAATACCAAAGATCAAATTGCAAAATTTGCTGAGAAATCAGATGATGGACACTTTATTGGATACTCTTCCCAAGCTAAAGCTTATAGAGTATACAATCTTAGAACTAGAATTGTTGAGGAGTCAGCCAATGTGACTTTCAATGAACACACACCCTGTGTAACTAGTTCTGGTCCTGATTGGATGTTTGATCTTGATTTAGTTACCAACTATTTTAACAAATCTTGTGAGACTGTTTCAGGATCTGCAGACATCTTATCAACAGGTGATCCTAACCCAAGATTTGAGCTGAGAAGACCTTCAAGTCATACATCTTCAGCTCCAGGTGTAACTACTTCTACAAATGAAGTATCTATTAGCACCACAATGACAAATTCAGCTGATACATCTGGAATGCCTTTAAATTCCAGCTTAGAGGCTCCATAACCAGATAGAAGAACATAATGGAGGTGGTGACAGTGATCAGGAATTTCTTGATGCTGATAACCACTACATAGATAACAACATCAATGATGTCACACACTCATTGGATCAAGTTTCTCTTGATAAGTGTGCTGATGTAGTGGGTGAAACATCTATGCCAGATCTAAATTTTTCAAATTTAGATCTCTCTCAACAACGTGTTGTGATCCCTCAGCTAAGGATCCACAAGTCTCACCACACCACAAACATCATTGGAGATGTTGTCACAGGGGTAAGAACAAGAGGACAAACCCATGAAGCAAATGTTTGTCTTCACTCTTGTTTCTTATCCCAGATAGAGCCCAAGAAATTTGATGAGGCTTTGAAGGATGGAATTTGGGTTGAAGCTATGCAAGAGAAGCTGCTTCAATTCAAAAGGTAGAAAGTTTGGAACATTTGTCCTCTTCCTTATAGGAAGACTACTATTGGAACCAAATGGGTGTTTAGAAACAAGAAGGATGATAGAGGCATTGTCATCAAAAATAAAGCTAGACTAGTAGTTCAAGGATACAGACAAGAAGAAGGGATTGACTAGACTGATGTTTTTGCTCCTGTAGTAAGACTGGGAGCTGTCAGGATATTCCTGGCATTTGCTACATCCAAGAACTTCAAGGTCTATCAATTTGATGTCAAGTGTGCTTTTATTTATGAAGTAATTGATGAAGAGGTGTTTGTCAAACAACCACCAAGTTTTGTGGATCCTGATCATCCTAATTATGTCTGGAAGCTTGACAAAGCTCTTTATCGGCTGCATCAGGCACCCAAGAAATGGTATGAGACTCTATCTTAGTATCTCTGCGAACATGGATACATAAGGTGTACTATAGATGGAACTCTCTTCATCAAAGGATAGAGAAATGACTTAATGCTAGTTCAAGTATATGTAGATGACATCATCTTTGGTACAACTAATCCAAGGCTCTACAAAGACTTTGAGAAGCTAATGAAGGAGATATTTGAAATGAGTGCCATGGGGGAACTCAATTTCTTTCTGGGAATTCAAGTGAAGCAAGTTGAAGATGACATCTTCATTAGTCAGTCAAAGTATGTTCAAGACATACTTAAGAGATTCAACATAACTAATTGTAAGATTGCTAAGACACCCATAGCAAGAAACCACTCCCTTGGACCTGATCTTGAGGGGGAGTGTGTGGATGAACACCTTTACAGGGCTATGATTGGGTCTCTTATGTATCTTACAGCTAGCAGGCCTAATATCATGTTTGCTACATGTATTTGTGCAAGATATCAAGCCAACCCTAGATGTCTCACCTTATCACTATCAAAAGGATTCTAAGATACCTCAAAGGTGCTTCAACACATGGTCTTTGGTATCCTAAGAATTCTGACTTCAATCTGTATGCTTATACAGATAGTGATTATGGTGGTTGCCCGTACCAGCATAGATTCGAACTTGTTTTATTTCTTGATTGATTCATTCATAGAATAGCACAGCCATGCCAATCGACCGACGCGGCTCCATACCCCTAGTTTAGTATGTAGAGCAGTTGTTCTTTTTTTTTGAGGAGCAAAGAAAAAGGTCGTCTTAGGGATAGAGTTCTTGGAACCGACAAAGCCGTCCCCACTCCATACTTAGGCACCTTAGGCCTCCTACCGCTATTTATTATGGCATCTCGTTTCGGATCGTAAAGAGTCTGTTCCTTCAAACATGACTGCAAAGTCCACATCTAGGGGATGTCAGTTTCTTGGTGAAAGGGTTGTCTCATGGCTGTAAGAAACAATCATGTGTCTCTGCATCAACTGTTGAAGCTGAATACATTGCTGCTGCAAGCTGCTGTGTTGTGCTTGACTATGGATTAAACTTTAAGGAGACTCCCATTCACATAGACAACAATAGTGCTATCTCTATCATAGAGAATCCTGTGCAGCACTCAAGGACCAAACACATCAACATCAGGTATCACTTAATTAGAGATAATTTTGAAAAGGGATTAATTAAACTAGTCAAAGTCCACACAAATAAACAATATGTTGATCTGTTTACAAAGGCTTTTGATGAACAGAGATTTAAATATCTTATATTAGCTATTGGGATGATAAACTTTGAGTAGGTTTTTATTAAAACTAAATATTATTATTCTTAAAATCCGCGTGTCCAAAGTTGTCTAGTTCATCACTTTCATAAGCTCTTGTTTTCTTTGGATGTAAAATCTTTTGAAGACTTTTCTTAGATTTCTGAAAATTTTTGATCCTTCGGAAGATATGCTTTATCTTCGGAAGAAAATCACGCCTTCAAAACAAATAACTGTCTAAGTAATTTTACCTTCAGAAGAAATTTCTGAATATCTTCCGAAGCTTAATACTTGTCTCTGACACTTATATGTTTTCAAGACTAATTTCTTCAGAAGCAAATTAACTCTCGAAAGCTTTGTTCCTCTGAACAAAGCATTCAAGTCTTAATTTTTCTTCCGAAGCAAAATTTTAACAACTCTTAAGAAAATCTTCCGAAGTCATTTTAACTTCGGAAGCTTTTTCATTAAACTTCCGAAGATAATTTACCTTCGGAAGCTTTTTGACTTCCAAGAAAAAAACTACTTTGAGCAAAAGAAAACTACTTTTTCAGAGGTGGGACCGACATCCAGATTTCAAAGTTTATCCTCTTTCATTAACTTTGTTTTAAATCCTTTTCACATATAAACTCAATGGTTCCCCCTCTTTATATCATCTTCTTCTTTCCTCTAGAACAAAAACCAAATTTCTCTCTGAAATTACTTATATTCATCTTTCTTCATCCTTAAGCTTTTAATATATGGCCAACCTTAACCGCAAAAATGAACCAAACTTCTCCATGCAGTTACACAGGCAACATAACCAGGTTTCTCTGTTACACTCTGAGAAAGATCCACATTTCTCAGAGGTTTGTCGTTTCTTGACTTTATCCAACTACTTCACCTCCCTAACCATTGATCCTACACTATATGAGGATCATCTGCTTGCATTCTGGAAGACTGCTAAGAGGTCGTTATGGATGGGGAGAAGGCACTATCTGCCACAGAGCAGGGGAGAATAGTCTTCATCACTCCGGCCATCATCAAAACTCATCTTCAGCAAGATGATAAGAAGGTGAGGTGTTCTTCCCGAAAGATTCTGTTAACCGCTCCTTTGAGCAGATGGGCTATGAGGGAGATTTCTCTGTAAAGACCTTCAAGAAAGGAAGGTCTCATCGCAATGGAAATTCCTGCTCCATATGGTTATCCACAGCTTGTCAAACAAGCATGGTGGATGGGACCAGATTCCTGAAGATCTCTTCATTGTTCATGGGATGGTTCAGTGGGTCGAGTTCAAGTACTCTCAGTTTGTTTATACAAATTTACTTGCAAATTTGGACTCCTTAGAATACTACATGTTCCCTAGATATGTTCAACACATTCTTAATTATGAACTGGGCTCACAGTTAAAAGGAACAGGTAATATTCTTAAATTAGGACAGATGAAGCCCGGCATCTTTATAATCTTGAGAAAGCCCACTGTTGGCTTCTCTGGGGTAGAAACAACCCTTGTCCAAAATATGTTAGAGCTCATTGTTCAATGTGACTACCTAGCAGCACCAGCTAGTGTTAAACCCACACCTTCTACATCCCAACCACCTACACAGCCACAAATCACCCTCACTTACAAAGAAAATCCAAACGAATCCCTACTCAGGCTATTCAGTCTGTGCAGGTCCTATACACTCACCCATACAGGAGGAAGTGGACACTGGAGCTCCCACTTCTCCTAAGGAGCAGACCACTCCCATCTCTTCAAGGATCAGTGCTGAGGTTCCTCATGCTCAGCCTGATGAGCTCATAAGCCAAACTGCCTTAAGCCATCACTCTGAGTCTTAACACTCAAGTGATCAACCTTCAAGGGACAGTTACCATCCCCAGCCTTTAGATCTCAACCAACCAATCCCCATCCTTGATTTCTACATTGATGAAGATCTAGGTTTCAGTGAGTACCATGATTCTATCTTCTTTTCCCCTACTTAAAAAGAGATGAGTGCTTTTGAGGCTCCTATTTTTAGCCCCCATCAGTCACCTACTACTAAGGTGGACACTTCTAAACCTGTTCAGGATGTCCATATGGAAGAGGCTCTTACTTTTGCAAGTGATTCCATCATTAAGACCTCAACCATGGCAACTCAGCCCATTGACACCTCAACTGAGGCTGCCAGTGAGTAAAGGAAATCCAGCAGCCAAGAACCTGAAGCTGGTAATGAGAAAGAAGACTATGGTCCAATCATCTCATCCCTTAATGATTCTTCTGATGAAGATGAGGGGAATTTGAGACTAAAGGTGCAAAAACTATCCAAAACATGCACCTATTTAGTCTCCAAGGTCAGTCATCTTGAATCTCAAGTGACTATCTTGCAAAACAGGTTCAATAATCAGCAACTTGAGATTTCTTATCTCAGGGAAAACTAGCTGGGAGACCTTTAAGAAGAGCTCAACCAGGAATTCAAGAATCTGTGAGTGTGATTGACCTAACTCCTAGCTCACCTATGCAAGTGCGTGATGCAACCAAAAAAGGGGAGAAAGTCATTACAGTCACAGAACCGGGGAGTTCTTCAAAGAGTACGGACATTAAGGACTCACCATCCTCACTTGCAATTGTGCATACTCAGCAACTTCCTCAAGTTCACATTGATGTGGACTCCATAGACTCCTACATATAGAGTCTGCTTGAGGAAGGAATACCAAGGGCTATGTCATCTCCACCAACTTCAAATCACATCATTGGGTGGAGGTATGATGAAAGCAGAAGATCCCTCATCATTCTTAGAGTTCAAGGACAGCAAAAGGTCTTTAATTTTCAGACCTTGAACTTCTATGAAGGTCTGGATCTAGTCAACATGCCACTTGTTAATTAAATCCAATCAAGACAAGCTGACAGGCTGGCTCAAAGAATCCAAGATAGGATCACTGCATAGTTCAACTTTAGAAGGAGACTAAGGCAATAAGGCAATGTCATCGGTCAACTGGATTTTGAGGCAGGCCCTAAGATTAGTTGCATAGGCGAAACCTTGACTGAAGGCCCAGCGGCAGAACCTGAGAATCCTATCTCATCATAAACTACTGTAGAGATTCATACCCTTTTTAAGACACCTACTGGTGAAGGTTCATCTCAACCTCTCTCTGGCCAGAGCTTGGAGGCTACACCAAGAAATGAAGGCCAAAGCTCTCTCCACCCTAAGTCACAAAGGTCTGTGAGTGATAAAGGGAAAAGAAAGATGACTTCTGAGGAGATTGAGGAGGAGGAGAGAGAGAGAGAGAGGAAAATGAAGCTGAGGGGAGAAAGTTCCTCTACTGGGTTTGCAAGACTCATGAAAACTACTATCAGGGCTGCCCCCAGACCAAACACTTAGGATGATGAGTTGAGGGCAGTCAGGATAAACTATTTGCAGACCATGAACTATGACATTGATAATGTCATTTTTCTCCCCTTAGAGTAGTTGAATGAACTGGTTGACATGGAAATGTCAAAGGAGAGAAATGAGGCAGAAGATGCAGAGCTACTGATTCAAATCAAAGAAGAGAGAAGAAAGAAAAGATTATACAAGCATGTGCCTACTCTCTCCCCAGTTCAAGAAAGTCTAGCACATGAGGATGTGGTTCAATAAGAACCTCAGGTAGATAAAGAAGAAGACAGGATCAAGATGATCAACTACCTGAGTGCCACAGGCCTCTATCAAGCAGATGCACTTCTTCCCTTATCCTATGACTATATTGAGTCTGAGTATCTCAAACAACTTGAAATTGAGATAGTCAAGGAAAGAAAGATCACTAAAAAGAAGCTAGGGGAAGAAGCTGTAAAGTCAAAAGCCATCATCCAGAAGAGTATGAAGAAATCTGCAGACGGGCAGAAGATGATGAGCTTCTTGAAGCTGTATGGGTTCTCCGGAAGGAGACTTGGCCCTATGTCTCTGTCCACTATGGATGAGCATATCAGGGTAATCAAGCAAAAGATCAAGAGTGGAAAGCTAATGGACTTACACTCCCCTCCAAGTCAAGCTCCACCTAAAGTGGAGGTTAAGGTTGAACAACCTGAGACAACACAACCTGAACTCATGCTGAGACTCAGCAAGCTTCATCTTCTGATCTACAGCAGGGTCAGACTCTCTCTCCTTCTGAACCTGTGAGAGAGGAAGACCCAATTAAGAAAGACAAAGAAGATCAACTAGGTGCTACAGGCCAGTCTTCTCAGTTACAAGGAACAAAAAGAAAGAAAAGGATGGCTTCAAAGCCAAAGCCAAAGAAGAAGAAAGAAACATCCTTTTCTGAACCTCGGGATGAGTCAGAACATCCTGAGGATGTGCAACCAGAGGATGCTCCATCATCTCCCACTCAAACAGCTCCTCTAGCATCAGGAAGACCCATCTTGTCCAGGACATACACCACAAATCCGGAAAGATGGCATGTCATTAGAGATCAAGGCATTGAGGATGTCTACACATGGCAAGACATGTTCAATCTGCCTCTGCATGATCTCTTTGATATGAGAAGACATTTTGAGAGTCTGAGTGATCTTGATCATCTCATGAAGAAAGGGATGGCCATCATCATAATAAGGACTGTTGATTTCTAAAGTCTTCAAAGTGTTTTGGTAGCATTAGCCTAGGGGGAGTTTGTAAGGATTATATGTTAAGGCTAATGCAATTCAAACACTCAAAGTCTCTTACATGCATGCACAAGTACATTGAAGAAGAATGCTTTGGAAGTTTCACATAAGCAACAGAAATATTCTAAGTGTGAAATCTTCCGAAAACAAGACCAATATCTTCCAAAGCCAAAGATGAAGTCTTCCGAAGCTTCAGAGACAAAGTCTTCCGAAGCCAACACTTGAAGACAGATTTCTTCCAAGTACTTTTAGTATACATGCTTTATCTGATGTACTTTACATAAAGCTGGACCCCTTTCCGTTGCAACTCTATAAAGTCACCAACTTACATGAGTTGGTGAAAAGGTTCATACGTTTAGTAACTGTACATTGAGGTCTTAAGTTTGTAACTTTTTACTTCATGTACTTTATCCTTTTTGTAATATATTAGGATGTGAGTTATGGCATGTCATAGCTGGCTTTTGACTCTACAATTGATTTTGTTTGTGTCTAGTCAATTGTATCCAGCTGGCTTTTATAGTATGATCGGCTGTAGGATGTGGTATATGTATCTCAAGTACTTGTAACTTTCTTTTATGCTTTGTAACACTTGTAATAGAACTTGAGAAGGCAATATACTACAATCTTGAAAACCATCTCCTTATGTATTTTGCTATCTTGTTCTGTCTCTTATTCACTTGTGTTCTTAGTATCATTACTAGTGGTTAATCTAGTTTCACTGTTTGATTAGTCAAGTTAATCTCCTCATTGTGTTATTGTGTTGTAAGTGACCACCCTTCACCGTCCTGCAATTAGGATGCGCGCTATGGCATGTCATAGTCACAAGTCAAAAGGCAGTCTGCGTTTTGACTATACATTGATCTTGTTATCTAGATTAGTGTTTCCGGGTGGCTTTCAAAGTATAACCGGCTATAAGATGTAGTATAAAGTATCTCAGGTTCTTGTATTATTCTTATGCTTTATAACACTTGTAATAGAACTTGAGAGCAATATACAACATTCTTGAAAACGATACTTATCTTGTTATTGTTCTTTGTTCTGTCTCATTACGTACTTGTGTTCATAGTATCATTTACTTAAACCCGATTTCCTATTTGATCTGTTAAGTGTTGTAACACTCTTCTTATTGTGAAACTGATTGTATTGACCATCCCTTAAACAGTCCTTTACAAATAAGCCTAAAAATTCAAAGTTTTGATCACTCATCATTTTCAAGGGTATTTTTGGCATTCTTTCTTAACCCTGTTATTATTTACATCCGTTTCTTTTTAGTGGGTGTTTGGGAGTGCTTATTTTTATCGACTTTTAACTTTTGAACTTTTGAAAAGTTAAAAAATCATTTTATAGTGTTTGTCAATGTGATTGTTGTGAGTGAATAAGTTAATAAGTCAATCCATACTAACTTATTAAGTTATTGAAAAAAGTCAATAAGTTATTTTTTTAAGCATTCCCAAACATGCCCTTATTATCGTCTCATCATCATTCACTACCATCATCCATCACCATCCACTACCTTAGAAGCTGCCCCTTCACCCACTGCCTAATACCCTACCCGACCTGACGTAGGTTCAAGAGTTTTGGGTATGGATTAGGGGTTTAGTGTTAGATTAAAAAACTTAGGGTAAATTATTAAAATACCCATAGAAGAGATAGAAAGTATAAAAATTGATTAAATAAAATTGATTTATTTGGATGCAAATGATTAAAAATAAAAATACGTTAAGTATGTAAAAATACAAGTAGTTAAAATCAATGGAGAAACTTGGTATTATTTAAATCATATTCACCACAAACACCACCATGAAATTAAACACAAAGCACACCGTCAATTTCTCTCTTTCCCCGTCGTACCACCCTTCACTGCACAACCTACAACTTCTTAATGCACAAAAACCAAAACTCTTGAACCTACGTCTCATTCCTCCAAATTTCACCTGCAACTTCACCAGGCTTAACAATGGCAGCCCCGTCGCCGGCGATCCTCCCGGTATCCAACAACAAAGCCGCTCCCACCGACGAATCCGAACCGCCCGTGGCCACCCCGGCCGTCCGAGCATTCATCAACCACATCACCAGCACGGTCCGCTCCGGCCTCTCCGACCGGCGCCCGTGCTCAGAGCTCATCGACCGCACCGCCTTCTCCAAACCTGAATCCATAACCGACGCCACGACACGAATTCGCAAAAACTACGCCTACTTTCGCGTAAATTACTTCACCATTGTAGCAGTCGTGATCGCGATCTCCCTCCTCACGAATCCCTTGTCTCTGCTGACGCTCGTAGGGCTCCTGTCTGCATGGATCTTCCTCTACCTCTTCCGCCCCTCGGATCCGCCGATGGTGATATTTGGACGTGCGTTTTCGGAGCGTGAGACCCTGGGGCTGTTGGTGGTGGTGAGCATCCTTGTTATCTTCTTAACGAGCGTCGGAACAATTCTGATCACCGCGACGTTGATCGGATCGGGGATTGTGTGTGCTCATGGTGCGTTTAGGGCTCCTGAGGATCTGTTTCTTGATGAGCAAGATGGTGGTGGTTCCGCCGGGTTTCTGTCGATGCTTGGCGGTGCGGCGTCCAATGCCGCCGCCTCCGCCGTGCCGGTGCTAGCTCCGAATCGTGGTTGATCTGGTATGTAGATTGCAGATTGTTCACGGTTTTTGTTTTGATTTGTTTTGAATGCTGATGAGAATGGTTATAATGTTGTTTGTGGAAACTGATGTTCTTGTAATCAGTTTTTCATGATAGATAGTGGAAAACTTGTTATTTCTTGATTTGATTTTATAGGGTTTTGTGTTTGGTATCTCTTCAGCAGTGGTTTGGTGTAACTAGCCCAACAATTCTTGCAAATTGCATATATCATCTTCTTCGGATCATAGGTGCTATCTGTCGGGTATTTTGTTTGTTTGTTTGTTTGTTTGTTTGTTTGTTTGTTTAGATCTTATCGATGGTATTATTCTTGACTTTACCAAAACGCGGGGGCTTGATCTCTCGCTTAAAAGATTAACTAGTTCATGGATCTTCGACTTGCTATACTTGAATTCCTCTTTTATGGGTTTAGATTGATTCGATATAACAGAGTTTCAAATTTCATATAAGACGGTTTCAGAATCTATTGGCCAACTAGCATCAAGTATCATATTGGTTGGCAAACCATTTGTATGAACTGGATCCAACCCTTTCTAAACCTTAAAAGGATCTATAACATGAATAAAAGCTATTAATATATAGGATCCAAAGCTGTGACTAAAGACCACTCTATAACGATCAAGTCCGTGTTCGATATAAATTTATGTATAACAATTATTTAGGGATATGTGGTCAGGCCTAGTTTAGCATGAGTTAGTGAGTATTAGGTCATATAAAAAATATCAATAGATGGCAGTCAACGGAAGCAATCGTCGTGTATTACATGGGTTGAAATAAAAAATCATATAATAGATTATATATGTACAGGGATTCATTCAAATGAAAACTATTTCTTTAGAAAACCAAAAAAACCAACTTTATCCATACATATTTCTTTAAATTATTTTATGCTTAATTAATTAAATTATTCAATAACGTAATTTTAAAACTCTAATTAGAGTTAGTGCGACAAAACTCACAACCGTCCCAACAAAAAACAAAGTGTGCTATATGTATTAGTGCACAATTCATGCAAACAATAAAGTATTTTATATCTAGTATGTTATTTGCAAACTCTTTGTTTATTATCAATTATTATGAATCATATACAATTATCTGATTTCATCAAGAACAATCAAATATGTGTAGTAAACATAATTGTTTCTCAAAGTATAACCTTCAAACAAACTACATATAATAAACACTACAACAATATTGTGCCATAGAGTATGATTACATTGCAAATATGCATTTTTAAATTCTTTACAATAAAGTTGCAAAAATAATCTTAATGCATAGAAACATGAGTAGAAGATTAATAATAAAATATGTGAGCAGAGAAAAAAAACAACAAATATGTTTATTGTTAATAACTGTATTCGCATTGCTCATTATAAATAAAAAAATATTGGTAAAATCAACAAATAATAGTAATTTTATTCTCCAACTTTATACCTTTAGGTTTTGTGATCGATTTTCCAACGTGCTCATTCACTTATGATTTCTTTCCATGAATTGTTTTCACCTAAAACCCATCTGATTCGATTTGTTTTTTTGGTGAAAAGAGTTTTTGGTGTTTTGGTTAGATGAATTAAGATTTTTGAAAAAATAATAGGCCCACACGATCTAAAAACCGTTGTGGTTTTAACAGTACAATCCTTCTTTTACCTCTAAAGTGATTCATCTGGATAATTCAAATAAAAAGAAATTACTTTTTTGTCCATATGAATCATTACCCTTCATCATTTAATCTATGGTTAATATTTACGTTCTTATAGTTTTTGTCAAATTTTTAGTTTTCATTATATGTATAATCTATAAGTGTTATAGATTTTATTATATATATCTGTTTAAACAATAATTAGCTTCAAATTAAATTATATTTTAACATAATTAAAGTCTTATTAAAGTATTTTTAATAAAATGTAATTTATTTCTAGAAAGAAATGATCTTAATTATTATAATATCAAATATGAATTATTAAGAAAATTATTTTGAAGTCAACATTTTTACAAAAATTATAAATTTATTATGATAATAACACATGTACAATCCTAACTGAAACCTAGGTAAAAATAACATGTTTATGTTAAAAATGATCACTGATAGTTTTTTTTACTTTACTAGTGTATACTTAAAAGGTGATTTACGTGTTTTTAAAAGATTTCATTGGAATCCTTTCCAATGAAGACGGGAGTTTGAATTCCATTAACTAAAGGATTTAAATGGAATGAATTCAAATTCCTCACCTAGCCAAACAAAATCCCCAACCCCATGAAACAGAATAGATTTTAATTTCATCAAATTCCATAATACCAAAAGTACCCTAAGTTTGTTCATTGGAAGGAGATAAAAAACACAAAACAAATAAAGATAAACCAACTAATAATAAACATATTTGAACTAAAGTCACTGGTGGTTTAAATTGTTACTTGGTCATCACAGGTTACTCACACTTGCAAATGAACATTAAATGGGTTGACTCGAAACATGACACGAACACAAGTACAGAACATGGCTTTTCTAGTGTGCCAGGTTAGAGACGAGTACACTAATTCAACCCATCGAACCAAAATCCTTCAACCCATCAAGTACAAAAGTGTTGCTTCACACACAAATATCGAATGTTAATAGTTGCAGTTGATCTTCATTTATATCAGTCATGTCAATTATTATTTCCAATAAACAACACAGATTTCCACAACAAAAAATATCAAAAGTCATAAACTACCGGTAAAACACAAACATACAATAGTGGATATGAAACCAAACACAGATAATGTGAATAATGAATTTTTTAACCTTTCTTGGGCATGGCTGCAAGCCTGGTGTACATCCTAGCCATAGACTGAAATCCTCGAACGTCACCAGATCGAAGAAGATTTCCTGCAAACAAATTTTACCAGTAAAATATGAGCGGAGGGAAGACGCACCAAAAACACAATCTGCTGATCAAGCTCAACTTAGTCCCCATATGATGTATTCTTTAGATGCCAAGGGGACATGTTATTCTGTGAGTCTCAAAATTGTTGTTTCATAGATAATAAATTCTTTTGTAAGTTACTTTCTAGGTTGTACTTCACATTGATTGCCTATAAAAGTAGGTGTCAGGGTTACAACTGCCTTAGTTTTATTTGTGCCTTCAGTCTTTAGGAGTTCTTTTGTCTAAATAGCTACTCTAATCTTACAGATATTTAAGCTCTCGTATTCTGCTATCTTCTGTTACTATAATTCTGTTATAACGCATGTTGTTTCTTCGTGTATGTTTTCTATAATTTTCGTTCAAAAAAGGAGGTTTTACTTGAGCAGCCTCTTTATAAGAGGTAAGGTTTGCCATCATCTTACCGTTCCCAGATCCTACTATTGAGTGAGATTTTGTTAGGTATGTATGTTGTTTTGTAAATTACTTTGCACAACTGTTTAGCAAGTGAGAGACTGCATATTTGAACCAAGAGGACTAAATATTAATGTATATGTAAATTTGAAGAAATAAAAGCAGTTGGTAAATGAAAACTGAAAATGTTATGTGAATCTACTCATGAGAGTTTACCTGAATCACAATTCAATGGGCTATCTGGTTCAGGATGGGCCATTAAGGCAATTATAGCTCTACAAACAGATTGGAGTGTCCAAGCTGGACTCCAAGCATTCTTCAGGATATCTAGACATATTTCTCCCGTCTACACAACCAAAGAAGATACATGAAAGATTAAAGAACCTTATAGATAGTGACACTCATTAGCACAACCCCACCACAAAATTTTCTCAATATCCTTTAAGAAAATAGATAGCATAAACCCTAGCAAATACTATTCAATGGGTGTTTGGATTTGCATAGGAACAGAAACAAGTTTTGATGTTGGGAGAAACATATACTTGTCATATATATGATTGTTTCAGTTTTAGATAATCAATTTCATATTAGCAACAACAAAACTAAACATTTAAGGATAAATAAATCATATATTTATCTCTTCTTTTAACATAACCTGAGAGACTTTTTGGTGTGTGAAGTAGATGACAAGGGTGTAAAGTGTCAATAAAAAAGTTGAAGGATCTACAAGCAAGTTACACAAGTTAGTTTACATCCGTTAATTCAGTTGTAATCTGTACTAATACAGACGACCAATTTAATTATAGGGTAGCCAACAATTTGATCAGTTTTCTTACTTCTTACATTCTCTCTTAATTCCAACCTAGATACCAGAGCTACTGATTCCTAAGAGCTCCGGTGACCGGAAACCTACAACAATGACGGAGATTGAAGATGCATCACAAAATCATGAGGCAAGAACAGTGGCTTTAGAAAAACGTTTAAGGGCTGCTAGCAAGACATAAACGATCACAGGAAAGACTAGAAACAATGATGGGCGATTTTAGAATACAACAGGACGCATATGCTGAATTGCTGTCTGCTGAAAGGTTTGACTTCCTCAAATCAGGTGAGTAAACCTAATTTCCAACACAAATCTAATCTTACTACTAACAATGAAGGAGATTGTAGATCAACTTATTCTACTCAACCCACAAAAATTAAGTGTGCCCCAAGGTGTTTGATGGAATGCCTAAAGATTTTAAAAGTGAGGTTTTAGATAATATTGATGGTGAATTGTTGATGTTATTGAAATCAGAAAAGAACCTGATGTACTAAAAGGACCAGTTGAAATTTTAAGAAGTGACAACACACATGTTGATAACCAAATCATGTTGGCTCAAAGGCTTACAGGTCTATTCTAGAAGGGGTAAAATGAAAGTGGCTAGAAGGTTACCCTGAGAAGGAAGTTAGTATTAGTAGAGGAGGGGGGGAGAATATTGTTGTTAGTCAGTTAGGATTTTGTATAGAACGAGGGCTCTTGCATCACGTTAAGAGAGGGTATATCCCTGGATTGTAATAGGTTCTACCATTTCCTTTTTCCCTGTAATCTTTTTCTCATTCAATCAAACATTCCCTTCTTATCCTCATCCTTATCTTGTTTATCTATAGTATTACTAATCAATTGTCATTCTCACATTCACAATACTCATCACATGGTGTTCCAAAAAAAGCATTTAATACATTCTTTAGCAAGCCAAGTCCAGGAAACCATGCTCCAAGACATGGACTTACTGCTAACTATTCCCATTTGAACAGCTTCTTTTAGGAAAGAAAGATGCCGGTAACAACTTTGCAAGAGGTCATTACACACCTGGGGTGGTAATTGTTCACCTATGTTATGATCAGGTACAAAGGGTAGCAGATAACACTGCATGGCAAAGGTTTTTGGCATTCGATGTTATTGCCCGGATGCTAATATCACTTACGATTTCAGTTTTTCATGAGATTTATGTGGTATGGACAAGGCTGTCTTAAAAAAGAAGACAGTGGTGTATTGGTGGCACAAATGAAAATCCAAATAGTCATTTTTCATTATGACTAGGGGTGTTCGAACCGGAAGACAATACTACATCATCACTTATTATCATTCTTGATATTGAAGGATAAACTGTTCCCAATTTAATTCCTTGTCCTCACATGAAATGGAAACTAAACTTTTGGATGAATGATGATAGTGATAGTGCCTTGTCTTCTCGAGTGACAAATTCAGGATACTTGTCAATTGGTAGGATGAAATTATACACCCATGATACATATTACGATGATGAAGAACAAGAAAGCTAAGACTGAAGATTCTAGTAATAGAGCTGGTAGCTGGTTTCAAAAAGTGCACCTAGGCCCAGGATCGTTGAAGGGTGTAGAGTTACAACACAACACAAAGAAGAGATTAACTAAACTTAACCAAACAGTAAACTGGATTAACCAAGGAAAAACACTAAGAACACAAGTAATGAAAGAGACAGAACACAAACAACACAAGTATATGGTTTTCAAGAATGCAGTATATTGCTTTCTCTATGTTCTGTTACAAGTGTTACAAAACATAATTCAAAGATACAAGAACATGAAATACTTATACTACATCCTACAGCCGGCTATACTTTGAAAGCCAGCTGGATACAATTGACTAGACACAAACAAAATCAATTGTAGAGTCAAAAGGCAGATTGCCTTTTGACTAGTAACTATGACATGCCATAGCTCACATCCTCATCTATTACAAAAAGGATAAAGTACATGAAGTAGAAAGTTACAGACTCAAAACCTCAATGTACAGTTACCAAAAGCATGGACCTTTTCACCAACTCATATAAGTTGGTGACATTACAAAGATGCAGCGGAAAGGTGTTCAGCTTTATGGAAAAGTACATCAGATAAAGCATGTATTAAAAGTCTTCGGAAGAAATCTGTCTTCATGAGTTGAAGCTTCGGAAGACTTTGTCTCTAAGGCTTCGGAAGACTTCATATTTGGCTTCGGAAGATATTGGTCTTGGCTTCGGAAGATTTTACACTTAGAGTGTTTTCTGTTGCATGTGTAAAACTTCCTAAGCATTCTTCTTCAATGCACTTGTGCAGCATGCAGGAAAGTCATTGGGTGTTTAGGTTGCATCAGCCTCTTCATTAATCTCTACAATATATATATAAAACTTATATAAAAACCTTGCGCCTCGCGTACAAAAAACCTACGCCTTCCGCCTCGATTTTAGACCTTGTCACCTTATTGCGCTTCTCGCTTTTCAAAACCAAGGTTGGTACAGACGGTAAGTATAAAACTAATTCGATGTAGATTATGATATTGCAAAAAATAACTTTGAGGGATTGATGAGAGTACAAAGTTGCAAATGTTGATCAAGGAATATGACAATCAAATGAAGAAGGTGATATTGATGATGGGTGTTTTATTAAAATGTTAAACTTAAAGGGGGCAAGTGGGATTGCACTTCAAGATCCATGAATATGGCATGGAGACACTTCATCCAAATAACAAAAGTCAAGCAAAACCTAGCAAATTTGGAGCTGCTAAAAGATGATTGATCTGCCATTGATGAGCTTATGCTTGTAAAGAATTCAACATCTTTGAAAGAAAAAAACATGTTGTAAAGCTTCACCGATGGGCTATCGAAAGCAGAACAGAGTAAAAGTTTGTAGGGAATCAATGCTCACGCTAATGATGACACAGCAGTAGGCAGAAAAGGGGTGTAACAGTGACACGAACGCAACACACTTGTATGTCTTCATCAAGTGATAGAATTTGCCTCTGGAAGTTGTAGGAAATCAATGATAAAGCTAATGACGTCAGTGGGCAAAATACCTTCAAACAGAATTAATAAGAGGCTAATTTGAGTCAATTGGACCAAAATTTGCCAAAAGCAATGACTAAAGAAAGAGATAAAGAAGATATGAAGATAGAACAAGCTTGTATGTGCGCACCCGTTTCATTCATCTCATGTGGTAACATGGTGTCTGAACCCAAAAGGACTATTATAGTTCCAAACCATAAGCAACAATAAACTTGTTGCTAACTCATCAAGCTACGGTACATTTGAGGCAAAATAAAAAAAGGCTTAGGGTTCAAGAACGATGATTAAAACGAGCACATATCATGCAAACGAAGGTGCTAAAATATTGCTCACATAGCCTAACCATTTGGATCTGCCCTATATGCGGAAGTGCATCCTACCATTCATGTATCTCTACTAAACCAAGCAAAAGGGCCCGCATACAAAATATCATACATTTACCACAAGAATCATGATTTACTTGAAACCAGTTATGCTAGACAGGAAGATGGTTAAAAGAGGAAATCGAGCAGCTTTTAAAATTCTTGTTCGTTGGCACGACAGGCCACTAGAAGAGGCAACGTGGGAGTTTGCTGATAAACTACACCAGAGATTCCCTGATTTTGATCCTTGAGGACAAGAATGTTTAAGGTGAATGCATTGTTATGTGAAAAATACTATAAGGGTGTAAAGTGTCAATAATAAAAGTAGAAGGATCTACTAGCAACTTAGACAAGTTAGTTGCATTCGTAAATTCAGTTTTAATCAGTACTTAAGCAGATAAACAATTCAATAATGGCTAACAATTTGATCAATCTTCTTACTTTTTAGATTTTCTCTTACCTCCACCCTATCACTTTTACTCTATTCTAAGACATCTCTCCTCACTTTACATATAATGGCCTTTGTTAATTATTTTATATATGATTTCTTAAATCATTAGAATATGCCAAATAACAAATAGGCGATTAATATGTTTCAAAGTTCGAACATAATAACAACATCCGGTAACTATGTTCTATACCCATATGATTACAACTGATTATTCAATATCACATACTCATTTCTCAAATGCCAAACACCTCCTAAGTCCTAAGTAGGCATCACAGAGCACACTCATAGTCAAGTACTCAAGGAGACGATCTATCATGTATGTATGAACTAAGAAGCTAATTAAGGAAATATCTACAGAAGCAGCAAATCATGAAATAGAAAAAAAAAACATTTTAATTTCATTTCTTGGTGTGATTATTCGATCTTCTTAAAAATGGGAATGTGAAGAAGAGAAGTATTCAATCAACCTCTTAATGCCACTTAATATATTAATAAATGCCATGCTTTTATTGAAGAAAGACGAAAGAAAGGGTATATATTAATACCTTGAAATGTACATTGGATGAAATATTTTGGTCAAAAACCTCACTTGAGGAGGCTGCAAAGGGTATTGCTCTGGAACAGAAAATGCAAGCTGAAAGACCCACCTTCATAAGGAGTTTCTGATGGTCCCTGCATATACAAATTCATCAACCAAATGGCATATATGTGTATGTGCTTGCGTGTGAATACATATTCATGCCAATCCCACCTTGATAAGTGCTGTCCATTTAAATATGTTGGAATCATCACAAACAAGCTGTATATCTGGATCAGCTGACTTCTCCCTTTGCACCTCCTTATATTCCTTAAATAATCTTGCTCTTGATGCCTACACTCATCATTAATGTTAACAGATCAAGAAATCAAAATTGGGCAACAGAATATAAACATACCAAGTACAAGTAGAAGCTAAAATCACAACTAATCAATTAGTGTTAGGGTTAACTAAGGTGGATGTCTATTTTGCATAATTATTGTAGAAATTACAGATTATAGTCAATTTCATCATCAATTTCTAGAAAAAGAGGCGGAAGAAAACCAATTAAACCTAGAATTTAACAGACAAAGAAATTGTGGATTGGAGTTATAATTGTGCGTAATATGTATAATTTCGCAAACCTTCGGGCGTTGATTACCAAAAAGTAGGATAAAAATCGGGAGATAGAGGCAACAAATTAGATAATAACTGACCTGCATTTGATGTAATTTATGATCTTCCTGCAAATTCACAGTGTCAATCGTAAAGCATAGTTGTAAGAAAGTTGAAGGAATATAGATTAAAGAGAGAAGAATGAAACCCTAAAAGAGATCTTGGTGGAGTTACAAGTTTTCTTCTTGTTCTTGGTGTATACCTGAGGGAGATGGATGACGGAACGAAATGAGAAAGGTTATTGCTTTGTCATACGATTTCAAGGATTTGTACGTCTGTGGGTCATTTATAAAATCAACATATTTATACTTTACAATTACAATCCGGGTGGGTATGGGTAGGTTTGGTACTTTAGTTCGGTTTTAATCTAAAATTAATATTTCGGTTTTGGGTTTTTAAAATCATTTGATTTTGTTTTATTTGGATTTTGGATTTTGGTTTCACTTCGGTTTTGATTTTGTATTGTTTTCATTTTAGTTTTGCTTTTCACTTCGATTTTAATTTTGGTTTAAAAACTTGAATTTTGTTGATCATTGAAAATAATCTACACATTCTAATTAATCGTGTAATGTCAATTCAAATAAACTTAAGTCTGTAATGCCTAAAGAACAAGTATATTTAAACTAATATATAAATATTTATTTTGTATTAAATGTAGTTAGTTAAAGTGTTTATCTTTTATCAAATGGAACCATCATTCAATGTGAATATGTTTGTCCCAAATTGTAATACGTTATGGTTGTTGTACACATGTATATAACCTAAGCATGCGCACACATGTATATAACCTAAGCATGCGCACACATGTATATAACCTAAGCATGTGCACACATGTATATACCTAAGCATGCGCACACATGTATATAACCTAAGCATGCGCACACATGTATATTGGGGACCTTAATACATGTCGCTACGACAAGCTTGCAGTACTACACTATCCATGTGTTGGCGTATGTGGTGCAATGGGTAATGATTTTATATTAGGATATAAATCATTGGCTCATGTGTTGGGTGGTTGTGGTGATGTCGGGTTATAATGACATGGGCGGGTAGAATACGTGATTGTAATAATGTGATTTACAAATAATGTACATCATGAACACACCAACAATAGTTAACGTGTCCTTTAAGCATGTCACAAGCAAAGATGGCTAGTTCTTGCATGTGATGTTCAATTTGAACCTATGTGGTCTGGTAGAAGTTTTGTATCTCAGGATAGGATTAGTCAGATTAAGATTTGTAATTTTAATTTTTTAACTTTTGTACCATAAGCTTTATATTAATTAAATAAACATTATCCTTGTAAGATGGTATCAATTGTCTATTGTGCATCCTTATCGAATGTTGTGTCATAAAAACCAAAACCGAATATTCAGTTTTTGAAATAACTTCAAACTAAACCATTAGTTTTTGTTCAGTTTTGGTTTCCCGATTCGATTGTGTCGATTATTCTGGTTACACTTCGGTTTTACTCACAACCACACTTTTAACTTTTTTGGGGCATTATGTCACCATAACAAATGCTTAGTTTTATTTACAACCACACTTACAAGTATACCAACAAAATGGTAAATAGACATAATTTGATTCAAGTTTTAGTGAGGTAATATGTTTGAGTTATGTTTTTTGCTCGACATCACCACTACAAAATACAATCCTCTATTTCTAACAAAGTGATAAAAATATCAAATATACATTATATGTAACACCTCTTATGCGATCACCTATGTTATCTTGAACATGATAAAGTAAAAGAGCACTTAACAAGTGGTTACGGTGACACAAATATTGTTGTGTAGTTTCACATCCTCCACCTAGTCATCGTCGAGCTCTGTCGTAACGTGCCCCCTCATTGCATTAGTTATTTTTATTCTAAGGATATGTTTTGTCAAAATGACCCACCACATAGACAATTACTCCAAAATCCCTAATCTTATCAACAAAAGCATCACAAATATTCTATTTTGTTAGTTACACAAATTTCCAAGCATACCCACTAACGGCTTACGTTATTTTAAGCAAACAACTAAGGGTTATCACATCATTATAAATGAATATGTTTTATCATAATCAACTTCTAGAATTTAGAAAAAAACATGTGTTACAAGTTGTACCTTACATCGCATACTCTCAATTTTCCGTTTCTTTTTATTGTAAAAACACACATTTTATTTACTAGTTTGGCATCTATGAATATTTGAATTACAGGTCTAAAAACAAAGTGTGTATCAAGCAAGTCCTGCATCTTGTCATTTTATCAACTCATATATGTGTATATGTACTTTTACAAAGTTTTATGTATATAATTTTTTCTTGATTGCATATGTTGTTACATCATATGCAAATAATAATTAACATGTTTTATTTTATTTCCACATATTGTATTAATGTGTAAATTATTTATTGAGATCTCATTGTTTATTAAATACAAGTGCTTTTTAATCTTTATATTCTTTATAAGGCATTTCATATGAGTCTTTTCTAGAACATTTACCTCTTTAAGTTTTTATCAGTACCCTCTTATAGGGTCTTGCATATAACCATTTCTAGCTTAATGAAGAGGTTGATGCAACCTAAACATCTTTAGTCTTTCCTGCATGCTGCACAAGTGCATTAAAGTAGAATGCTTCGGAAGTTTCACATGTGCAACAGAAATACTCTAAGTGTGAAATCTTCCGAAGCCAAGACCAACATCTTCCGAAGCCTCAGAGACAAAGTCTTCCGAAGCTTCAAGTTCATGAAGACAGATTTCTTCCGAAGACTTTTAGTAACATACTTTATCTGATGTACTGTTCCATAAAGCTGGACACCTTTCCGCTGCAACTCTGCAAGTCACCAACTAACATGGTTTGGTGAAAAGGTCCATGCTTTTGGTAACTGTACATTGAGGTCTTGAGTCTGTAACTTTCTACTTTTTGTACCTTATCCTTTTTGTAATAGATAAGGATGTGAGTTATACATGTCATAGTCACTAGTCAAAAGGCAATCTGCCTTTTGACTCTACAATTGATTTTGTGTGTGTCTAGTCAATTGTATCCAGCTGGCTTTCAAAGTATAGCCGGCTGTAGGATGTTGTATAAGTATCTCATGATCTTGTATCTTTCGAATATGCTTTTGTAACACTTGTAATAGAACATAGAGAAGGCAATATACTGCATTCTTGAAAACCAAACACTTGTGTCGTGTGTTCTGTCTCATATATACTTGTGTTCTTAGTATCACCACTTGGTTAATCCAGTTTATTATTTGATCTAAGTTTAGTTTATCTCCTCTTTGTGTTGTTGTATTGTAACTCTACACCCTTCAACGATCCTGCATTTGATATCAGAGCATTCAGGCTCTTGATATAAGATCTCACCATCTTTAGATCCCTCACACACACAAATGCTAAACTTTTCAAATAGCAGCCATTTCCAAAACTGATATGGAAACTGGAACCATGAACAAGTCCATACTGATCACTCTTGATGAGTTTGACACCTGGTGTTTAAGAATGGAAGGTTTCATCAGGTCTCTTGATTCAAGAATGTGGGAGTCTATTGAGAATGAACCTTTCATACCCAGCACACCTTCTGCTACTGGTGCTGGTATGATCCCCAAAGATGTGGCTAACTACTCTGATGAAGATAGGAAGAGAGTAGAGATAGACAGAAAAGCCATGACAGCTCTTCAAACTGCCCTTCCAAATTCTGTGTACAGAGGTTTTAAGAAGTGCAAAACAACCAAGCAGCTGTGGGATGCACTGAAACTGATGTATGAGGGTTCTTCTAAAGCCAAGGAGAACAAGAAGGATCTCCTGAAGCAGCAGTTTGAAAACTTCACCTTCAAAACAGGTGAAACCATAACTCAGCAGTACTTCAAGTATGTTGAGATTGTGGATACCCTAGTGGATGGAGGACTTTCTCTTGAAAACAGAGACATTGTAAGGAAGTTCATATCTCACTTCCTAGGCAGTGGACACACTACTGTGTGGTGATCAAGAGAACTGAAAATCTCAAAACTCTTACTCTGATAGAGTTGTATGGGATTCTCAGTGGATACCAGATGGAAATGAACATGCAAGGTTCATCTGAAAACTCCAACAATCAAATGGGTTCAGCCCTACATGTGGTTGAAAGGGACAGCATAGAACCCAAACATCATCTCTTATGCTACCCTGACAACTCACCCAGGGTCCTTTCATCACCTTCCCAAAGACACCAAAGGAGAACTACACTCAAGGAAGCCCATTCCAAGAGACAAGCTCTTCTTAAGCTTTTGTGTCTTCTGATGAAAGCTGTGGCAACTCTCTTTTCACTCTTGAAGACCTGGACTGTATCCATCCAGATGATCTGGAATACATGGAAATAGTCCAGTAGATGGCTCTTCTCACTCACAGAGCCAAGAAGTTCTACAAGAGGACTGGAAGGAAGTTTCAAGCAATGCAACCAGTGGAAAGTTTGGACTGGACAAAGGCAAAGTCAAGTGTTACAACTGTAACCTGATGGGCCACTTTGCCAGAGAGTGTAAGGCACCTAGAACAAATGATGGCCAAACACAATCCAGACCAAACTACACTGACAAAGCTCTCCATAATAAGAAGTCAAAGCAGCAAGCTGTGTTGCTGTTGAAGAAGGAGGCTTTGACTGGAGCTTTCAGGTGGAAGATGCTTTCCAAACCAAGCACTGATGGCAGATCATGATGAAGCCAAGGTATTGGAACATCTCTGTACTCCTGAATGCATTGCTAAAGTTAACAGGTACAGGTCCTATAACTTGGAACTGAGATCTGATGTTGAGTCCTTAAACATTTTAAAATCTGATTTTAGAAAGTCTGAAAATGATTATAAGCTGAAAATAGAGGACTTAGAGAAAACCATTTCAGTTTTAAAACATGAACACAGATTTTAGGACTCAAATAAAGATCTCATAACCAAGTTAACTGAGTGCCAGGCTGAGCTTGTGATCAGCAAAGCCAGGGCAGAAAAGAGTGTTCTTGAAGAGGAGACCTTCAAGAACATGATATCCTCATCCCTACACAACAAAGTGTGCTATCAAACAAACAGGGACTGGGATCCAATGATAGCTCCTCCACACACAATCTTGTCAGTAAGATCTCCTAGGTATGGAACTTGTGAAGATGAGCTCCCTCTCATAGATCCTATGAGTGAGGAGGATGAAGAAGAGAGTGAAGAATCCCTCTACAAAGAGTGAAGAGGAGGATTCCAAGAAGGGCCACTATCCTTCTGAGGAGAAAGTAAAGACTGTGATGACCAAGTCCATGAGAAAGAACTTGATCAGAAAGAGCAAAAGAAAGGCAAGGAAGGCTCAAGAGATCAAGGCTACTTTTGACTCTAAGCAGAAACAAGTTTTTATTTCTGCAGGGTTTAAAGTGGTAGGGACTGAAGACATCAACCAAAACTCCTCTGCTAAGATCTCTGGTTCTTGTTCAACTCATCTCAGCAGCAAGAAGAAGACTGATCTGTTGTGTATCATTGCTGCACAGCCTGGACCATCAATCTCCAAGCACAGTCCTCAGCCCAAGAGGACTGTCTCAGCATCTACAAAGATGAAGGTGGAGAAGGGAAGTGACCAAAGACAGTCTTACTCTCAAGACAAGCTCTTGTGAAGAAGAAGATGAATTTGTTATGTGTGACAGCACCACTCACATTGCAAAGGATTGTCCCTTCAATCCTAAAGGTACTGTCCATATGGCCAAAACAAAGGCTTCAAAGAGTTCTAAGAAGATTCAAGCTTCGTAAGGAAAACCAGTTTCCTTCAGAAGTTCCAAATCTAACAAGAAGGGAAGTGGAAAATTCTCTTCGGAAGAATTTGGTCTCGGAAGAAAGGAGTTCTTCCGAAGCACTGAAGTCTGCTACAGTGTTTGCAGAATCTTCCGAAGGTTCAGTCATCAAACTTCTGAAGCTCTAAAAGCTTCTAAAGTTTTGAAGGTCAAGTCCAAGACTCCAAAGGTGGCGTGGACATCTAAGAAAGACCAAGTGACTGAGATTTCTCCATCAAAAACAGCTCAAGATCCTCTTAGTACAACCATAGGATCTATTACTGTTAAATTACCTTTGCAAATGAGCCCAAGAAAGCAAGGCTTGGGTTTCCAGATGTAACTAATCATCTCTTTTGTGCAGGGACAGCTGAAGACAGACAGAAATGTCTGGATCATAGACAGTGGCTGCTCCAGGCACATGACTGGTAATAGTTCACTACTCCAGAACTTTGAAATGATGATAGAGGACCTGTTGCTTTTGAAGGAGATGAAGGTGGTTACATTTCTGGTAGGGGCAAGGTCACAAATGGTAAGCTCAGCATAGAAAAGGTAAACTTTGTAAAGGAGCTTGGATACAATCTTCTGAGTGTATCTCAATTTTGTGATCAGAGTCATAACATGCTCTTTACTGAGCATGAGTGCATTGTTCTTAAGCCTGGTGTGGTCATTCCTCATGAGCATATACTGCTTAGATCCCCCAGGAAAGGAAACATGTACAAGATGGATTTGCAAGAAACCTCTCCCTCTGGAGAGTTTCATGCTTTCTGTCTAAAGCCAATAGTGATGAGTCTTTCCTATGGCATAAAAGAATGTGCCATGTAAACTTTAAGAACATGAATAAGTTAATTAAGCATGACTTGGTAACTGGAATGCCAAGAAAGAGTTTACAAGTGATGACCACTGTGTTGCATGCCTGAAAGGGAAGCAACATAAGGTATCTCACAAGCCTAAGGAAAAGAACTCAATCACTATTCCCCTACACTTGTTACATATGGATCTTTTTGGCTCCACCAGTGTAATGAGTTTAGGAAGGACCTTATAATGTCTAGTGATCACAGATGACTTTACAAGATTCACTTGGGTTTTCTTCCTTAGAACTAAGGATGAGACTCCTGAGATTCTGAAAATTTCATCTTGAAGATTGAGAATCATCTGATCACAAGGTCAAGATCATAAGATGTGATCAAGGAACCGAATTTAAGAACCATATCCTTGACACATTCTTTTTTGAAAAGGGTATTACAAGACAATTAGTGCTCCCAGGACTCCGAGCAAAACGGGTGTGGCTGAGAGGAGAAACAGGACACATGATTGAAGCTGCAAGAACCATGTTGTCTGATTCTAAATTACCCATCACCTTCTGGGCAGAGGCAGGCAACTGCCTGCTATGTGCAGAACAGAGTTTTTAGTAGTTAAGATTCATGGCAAAACTCCTATGAACTTTGGCACAAGGAAGACACTTTCATTGGTTTTCTCAGGTCATTTGGAGTCCTTGCACATTTTGATACCAAAGATCAAATTGCCAAGTTTGCTGAGAAATCAGATGATGGACATTTATTGGATACTCTTCCCAAGCTAAGGCTTATAGAGTGTACAATCTCAGAACTAGAATGATTGAGGAGTCAGCCAATGTGACTTTCAATGAACACACACCTGTGTTACTGGTTCTGGTCCGGATTGGTGTTTGATCTGATTTGGTTACCAACTGTTTTAACAAATCTTGTGAGAATGTTTCAGGATCTGTAGAAAAATTGAATACAGATGATTATGATCCAAGATTTGAGGTAGGAAGATCTTCAAGACATATATCTTCAGCTCAGTTGGAACACTTCTGCAAATGAGGTTTATCAGCCCACAATGACAAATTCAGCTGATACATCTGGTATGCCTTCAAATTCCAGCTCAGAGGCTGTACAACCAGATAAGAAACCTCAACTGTGGAAGACAACAATGGTGATGGTGACAGTGGCCACATTTCTTGATGCCACTAACCACACCATAGATGAGAACTCAATGATGTCACACACTGCTTGGATCAAGTTTCACTTGAAAAGTGTGCTGATGTGTAGGAGAAAACATCTATGCCAGATCAAAAAATTTCAAATTTAGATCTTTCTCAACAACTTGCTTGATCCCTCAGCTTAGGATCCACAAGTCTCACCCTACCACAAACATCA
>CM046455.1:56184798-56350198 GCA_025506515.1 Flaveria trinervia
CTTACTTGATATGTGGGTAGGGTCAACTTGGAAAGGAAGATACATGTTGTGATGAACTAAAATCCTATTCAACTATGATGCAATCATCTCAGAGCACTTGTAAGTATTCCCTTATCCAAGTGTATATGTGTGTAGTAACCTAAACACACCAGGTAATGATGACTTATCAATCTCTTTCACTTATATCAGTTTTAGTTCTCTGTTTTGCTAAGTAAAGACCTGGAGAAACAAGCACATAATGTTGATATCATGATCTAAAAGATTCCCAATGAGGAACACATCCTTCTTGGATGAATTAACAAAAGAATACATTCCTTATGAATGAACAAAAAGAATCCCATTATAGATCACCTTCCAAAGTGAAGTGAAAAAGAATCCCAATATGGATCAAATCATTAAAAGGATAAAAGTAAAAGAATCCCAATGAAATCTCATTTTAAGATCGTAAGCATGTCTAGTTTACCAACAAACGATTGCACTTATGTAGTGTAAATTGATATGATCCTAAAAAAAGTATACTTCCTCTTCATGTACAAAAATATTTTTTTAGTCAAAAGTTTTAAATCCTAAAAGTTTCTATCTAGTTATGGATATAAACTTTACGGGGAGTAATTTAAAAGTTTGATCAGTTTGTACGGGTATTTCTTTTCTTAAAACTATAAAATAAAAAAAGGAATTAACTATGTTGGTCCAGAAGTTATACTATGGTATCTCAGTCTATGCAGATATCTGAAAGCATAAAAGTTCAAGATCAGGTAAACACCGGGAAACTTGTATCACATCTAACATACAAGTCAATCCAATCAAGAATTGACAATCCTAACAATAGTAAAAAAAATTTAAGAAACAAGTCACTGGCAAAGATAGTTCTTCATAACAACCAATGGATCAGTAGAAAATAGAAAAGATTTTAATCTGCAGAAACATTAATTTTATTAAGTTCAAAAATTAATGCGGGTAAGTGCATTGGTTATTACGGGTGAAGGTAAGCCAGGCATATAACCAATGCGGGCAACTGTTTTTATGTCATTAAAAAAAGTGAAACTAATACGGACAAGTTAACTCTACTGCATTTGTCTCAAAGACAAGTATACATAAAAGGTTTGAAGTGTTGAAAACTTATACAGACAAAAGTATTCAACCGTATTTCTCTATGTGGTAAACTTTTGTTCTGGCGCATTTCTAGTTGAAAATAAGTTTACTCATCTACATTTCCTAAATGGGGCTGATAACACCACTTAAAGCTAGGTTTTGTATCAAAATGAATAACCAATGTGCTTAATCTCTTATGTCATAAGGATGCTTAAAAGTCAAGAAATGTGATCTAAGGAATTTGTTCTATCACAATTACTACAGTGAAAAAGCGCTAAGAAACTTTTTGTGGAAACACATATTGTTGGATCTTGTATGCCCAAGACACATACAAGATTGATGTGGTTAGTACGTTATGATCCAAGTCGGGTCATACCCAATAACAAGCTAAACAAACACCAATAAATGTTTATTTGTTGATGAGCTCATACATATAAACATTGATACCAATTTAGAAAATGGGTTTTCTAAAACATTGCTTTGTAATACAACAATACTATATGGATAGTTTGTTCATGAGATATTATTTGTTTCATTATGTAAGTTGGTTAAATAATAACAAATAAAAGTGTGTTATTGTTATGAAATTAAAAGAGGTTTTAATTTTATAAAGTTAAGGGTTAAAAGGAGTAAATTGTGAAATACAAAATGGGGGGAAAACCCATTTTAACTCCACCTTCGGCCGCCCAAAAGGGGTCATTGGGACCAGCCTTTTGCTTTGGTTTTTGAGTGTGGTTCTCCTCTCTTACACTACATTCATTCATTCACACTTCTCTCTAAAAATTACAAGCAAAAGAACCTCCAAAACCAGGGCCAATTTCAGATTTTGTAAGCTGGAAAAGAGGCTGAAAATTTCGGTTTTGGAAGAGATATCTTTGGTGTTGCATCCTAACAAGCCAGGTGTTTGAAGGGTTTGTAGGTATCACTTCTTGAGGCCTTATCCTTTGAAGGCTAGACACATTCAAGAACATCATCATCTACCTATTTTCATCCACATCATCTTGTTCTAGAAAGGTTGATTCTATGAACTCCCTATGGTTGTTTTGTTTTGTTTGATAGCACACTATTTCACATATTATTATGATCCTCATTCTTGAGTTTTGTTTGAGGTTTAATATGGAAAATGTTTTGAGATTATAAACCATGTTTTAAACCTCTTAATCCGCTGTGTTTTCTATAGTTTAAAAGGTTAAACTAAGAGTTTTACATGTGACAAGACTCATCAATGGCATCTAGAGCCGGTTTTGTGGAATGTGTGCTTCAAAAGGTCTTGAAAAGTTAGTTTTCATGGACCTTTTCAGCCCATTAGGGGCTGTTTTGTTGTGGGTTTTTGAATCCCTTATGATTCAAGTTTAATCTTGCATGCTTTAGTATAAACCTTGAAAGAATTATGTCAAATGGTTGATTATGTTGTTTGTACAACCCTAAAGTTTTAGTTTATGTTGGCTGAAACTTTAGGGCTGAAATAAGGGATTCTTTTTTGTTCTTGGATGTTGGATGTGTTATATATTATGGTGCATAACATAGCCTTGGCCTTATGTGTTTGTTTTGGTTGATTGTGTTTTGTCATGTTGGTTTGTTCTTGAAAGGGTTGTAATTTGTGTTTTATATCTTAAGTTGTAATTTATTTATTTATTTGCTTATATAATAAATAGATTAGGTGCATTTCTTTTATTAGAAAAATTGTATTAGGATATGAATTTTATAAAAGAAGATGCACAAGATGAAGACTCAAAGAAGGACACAATGACATGGACACTTGAAGCATTTGGATGTGAATTCAAGTGGGAGTTCATGGACACATCTTGATGTGTCATCTTTACCCTGAAGAAAGAACTTATGACAACACTTGTGATGGCAAAAAAGTGTGGTCAACTTAGTGGCTATTGTTATGCACTCATGTTTATATATTTATGCTTGTTTGGATGTTTGTTGTTTGATTGTTTGGTTGATATTTGGATATGCATTACAAACTCATTAACAAACTTAACAAGCTGAAATTTTGTTGGTTCTTTGTCATTAAGTGGTAAATAAAAGGTTATTAAAAGGATTAATGGTTTTAATAAAGAAGGTTTTATTAAAAGTGAACCATAGGGTACCTTGCATTTGAAAGCATGCAAATATAAGGTACATAGAGTTTTCTAAACTAAGATTATGAAACTTAAATTCCCTTTAAACAAGTTTAACACCATCCTTTTGCACAACACTTGAGTCATTTGGAAACTCATAATGGGATAAAGGTCACCTAACCATTTTAAGGGAACTTGTGACTTGAGGTGGGGATACCATATTTGTGGGATAAAGGTCACCTAACTACTTATGTTGGAAAACTCACATGTGTGTGCAAGTAGGGTAACTTGATTTGCAAACCATATTAAATGGATCACCTACAATATGGTTTACAAAGGTGTTGATGGGATTAACATGCCGACAATACATATGATGTTTAAAGTCGATCCCATACCCTAGAAGTTGCAAAGGGTTGCAATTGTCAAAACGTTGACTACCTTGTTAATTTAAATAATGGGATAAAGGTCACCCAACCACTATTTAAATGTAACGTTGGATTCTAGATTTAAAATTGTGTAAGACACTTAAAAGGGGTTTTAATTATTAAAATATGAACAATATCGAAATTACTAAAATTGAACTTTGTGACATTTTGTAGATGGCCACCAACAAAAATGATAACAATGAAATCCCGTCCGCTCACTCACTATCACTAAGAACCATTCTCCAAAAGGAGCGTCTAAACCATAATAATTTTATTGATTGGTTTCGAAACTTGAGAATTGTTCTCAAGCAAGAGAAACGATCATACATATTAGACGATCCGATTCCCGATCAACCTAGTGAGGATGATGAGGACGCCTATAATAATTGGGTGAAATACACTGAGGACTCGGTCCAAGTGTCTTGCCTTATGTTGGCTAGTATTACTCCAGATCTCCAAAAGGAGTATGAACATGATGGAGCGTACGACATGATAACCCAGTTGAAGGAAACGTTCCAACAACAAGCACGGGTTGAGCGCTTTGAAACGGTTCGAGCACTCCATGCGTGTCATATGGACGACACCCAATCTATTTCATCTTATGTACTTAACATGAAAAGCCACATTGACTGCCTCGAAAGGCTGAATTGTCCCGTCTCGAAAGAGTTAGCTACGGATTTGATCCTCAACTCTTTGTCAAAAAGGTTTGACAATTTTTTCATGAATTATAACATGAACGGGTGGGACAAGAACATAAGTGAGCTTCACTCTATGCTCAAAACTACCGAGGCGGCCATGGGTAAAAGGGTTTTACCCGTTCTCACCATCAATGAATGTGGGAACAAGAAGAGGCCTCACCCCGCACCCAAGGCAAATGTTGCCGAGGGTAAAGGGCACATTAGGGGAAAGGGAAAGGGAGTGGTAAGAGCGCCACCACCAATACCAGCGGAGAAGAAGCAAAAGGTTGCTTCAAATGACCCATGCTTTAAGTGTGGGGAGATTGGACATTGGGCAAGAAATTTCCCTGTCCATCTTAAAGAGTTGCAAGCAAAGAGGGATGCCGGGCAAACCTCAGGTACATGTTTCATGATCCATATTGGTCTAAATTTAATATCCTCTAACACATGGGTATTGGATACCGGATGTGGAACTCATATTTGCAACTTATTGCAGGGGTTCAAAAGAAGTAAGGACTTCAAGAAAGGGGATGTGAGCCTCTTCATAGGCAATGGGGCAAAGGTTCAAGTTGAAGGCCGAGGGAACTACATCTTGAAGCTTCCAAATGGTTTGGAAGTAATTTCGAACAATATTTTGTATGCTCCTAGTTTGACTAGGAACATTATTTCTGTTGCCCAATTAAGACAATATGGTTATGTTTTGTCATTTTTTGAGAATGAAATTCATGTTTCTTTAAATGGCACGTTTTATTTTAAAGCTATTCCTGTTAATGGTATTTATGAATTGGTTCGTGAAAACACATTATGTAATAGCTCATTGTACCCGACCACCACTAAGAAACTCAAATTGGATTTGAGTGATACCTATCTTTGGCATTGCCGTCTTGGTCATATAAACAAGAAGCGCATAGAAACACTTCAAAAGAACAGTCTTTTAAAAGCAAATGAATATGATTCATTCAATGTATGTGAATCTTGTTTACAAGGTAAAATGACTAAGGCACCTTTTAGCGGCATGTCCGAACGGGCAAAAGATTTATTAGGCATCATACATTCGGATGTATGTGGTCCCTTTAAGCCAATGACTAGGTACCATGAAAGATACTTTATTACCTTTACCGACGACTATAGTCGATATGGTTATGTGTACTTGTTAAGACACAAAGATGAAGCTTTTGAAATGTTCAAAATCTTCCAAAATGAAGTAGAAAATCAACTCAATATGAAAATAAAAATTCTCCGCACCGATAGAGGAGGTGAATACCTAAGTGATGCTTTTAGAGATCAACTTAGAAGTTGTGGTATTGTCTCACAACTATCTCCACCTGGAACACCACAACATAATGGCGTGTTCGAGAAGAGAAATCGAACTCTATTAGATATGGTTCGATCTATGATGGCTGGAAGCTCACTGCCTCTATTATTTTGGGGTTTCGCTTTGCACTCTGCGGCCCGTATTTTGAATATGGCCCCAACCAAGAAAGTGGAAACGACACCTTTTGAAATATGGCATGGAAGGGTTCCATCACTGTCATATTTAAAGGTATGGGGTTTTGAGGCTTATGTTAAGGCTCCCACCTTAAACAAGCTTAAAAGTCGTTCCACTAAGTGTATCTTCATTGGATATCCCAGAGATTCTATGGGATATTATTTCTATGATCCATTGGAACAAAAGGAATTTGTTGCCAAGAAGACTGAGTTCTTAGAAGCTAAGTTCCTTACAGAAGGAACTAGTAGTAGAACTATGGATCTTGAGGAGGATCAAGAACCACAAACCGATATACGTTTGGTTGATACTAGCACTCAACATGAGGATGTTGAAAATGATCAATTGGTTGATCAAATTACACAGAACGTTTGCAGATCTGGTAGAATTAGTATTCCACCTGAAAGATATGGGTTTTTCGTAGATGGATGCTATGTGGTAGATTCAGATGAACCAACCACCTATCATGATGCAATGTCTAATTTGGATTGTGACAAATGGCTTGAAGCCATGAACATTGAGATGCAATCCATGTATGACAACCAAGTATGGGACTTGGTTGAACCACCTCTTAACTCCAAGATAGTTGGAAGTAAGTGGGTTTTCAAGAAGAAAACCGATATGCATGGAAACTTGGATACTTATAAAGCTAGACTTGTAGCAAAAGGTTTCACTCAAAGTAAACGGGTTGATTATGATGAAACCTTCTCACAAGTTGCAATGCTAAAGTCTATTAGGATATTATTTGCCATAGCTGCTCATTATGATTATGAGATTTGGCAAATGGATGTCAAAACTGCTTTTCTAAATGGCTATCTTGAGGAAGATGTCTATATGGTTCAACCTCAAGGTTTTGTCAACTCAAAACATCCGGACAAAGTTTGAAAGTTAAAGAAATCAATCTATGGATTGAAGCAAGCATCAAGAAGTTTGAATCACCGTTTTGATAAAGAAATAACCAAATTTGGGTTCATCAAAAACGCTGATGAAGCATGTGTATATAAGAAGGCTAATGGGAAAATCACCATTTTCTTAGTATTGTATGTCGATGATATCCAACTATTTGGAAATGACATTCCAACCATGGAAGGTGTAAATGCCTTACTTGGAAGTTGTTTCTCCATTAAGGATCTTGGTGAAGCCGCCTATATTTTAGGAATAAAGATCTATAGGGATATATCAAGGCGGTTGATAGGTTTGAATCAAAGTGCATACATTGATAAGATCTTGAAAAGGTTCAAGATGGAAAACTCCAAGAAAGGTACGGTACCTATTCAAAGAGGAACGATATTGGGTAAGACTCAATGTCCAAGCTCAAAGGATGAGCAAGACAAAATGAAGGGAATCCCGTATGCATTTTCCATATGATCCATCATGTATGCAATGATATGCACTAGACCGGACGTGTCAGGCGCCTTGAGCATGACAAGCCGGTATCAACAAAATCCTGGAAGCAGTCATTGGATGGCTGTTAAGAACATACTTAAGTACCTAAGGAGGACTAAAGATATGTTCCTAATCTACAGATCTGGTGAAGAAGAGCTCATAGTAAAAGGTGACACGGATGCGAGTTTCCAAACTGATCGGAATGATTCACGATCAAAATCGGGATAAATTTTCATCTTGAATGGAGGAGCAATCTCTTGAAAGAGCTCTAAGCAAGATGTGGTGGCATTATCTACTACAGAGTCAGAATACATTGCTGGTTCATTAGCAGCTCAGGAAGCTGCATGGTTAAAGAAGTTCATTGCCGATCTTGGGGTGGTCCCTTCCATTCAGGACCCCCTAGAAATTCTTTGTGATAACGAGGGTGCGATTGCTCAAATCAAAGAACCCCGTGCACATCAAAAGACAAGGCACATTGAACGAAGATTCAAGTACATACGGGATGAAGTTGAAAAAAGAAAGATATGTATTCGCAAAGTTCACACGGATCAAAACATTGCGGATCCACTCACGAAGCTTCTTGAAAAGGCAAAGCATGAAAGTCATGCTTGTGCCATGGGACTTCAATATTCTAGTGACTGGATTTGATCTTTAATTTTGTATTGAGATATTGTAACCCTTTATTACTTGAAGAATTATTCGGTTATAATGATTCAACTAATATTCCTATTTTGCATGTTTAAAATCCATGAGTAAAGTATTTACTCAGAATGTCTGTAGTTGTTCATGCTTGTGGGAACGAGCATGAAGGTAATGCTATTATGAACTTCGATTGGCAGACATTCATATAGATGAATGTAGAGCAAAAGGTTGCTGCCAAAGTTCATAGATATTTATGGGATGCAAATATTGGATTGACCTGCATCTCAAATATTACTACATGGAGTAATCTGATTGATCATAAGTAATTTGAGTAAAGGCGAACATCATTTGGTATCCTCTGACCTCAGACACATATTGGGTCTTGATATTTACCAAATATTATACTTTGACTTATCTCTTCGCTGTTCTGAAACATGGCAGTACATAAGTCTGAGTTCAGGTATGATATAAGGTAAATTGTGAGAGATGTATGTTATCAAGATGGGATTTGTCCCTCTTATTCATTGAGAGTAAGATGTCTAAGGCCTGATAAAGTTAAATCAATGAAGAATGATCACTCTGTGTCTCTAGGATTTAACATGACATCTGTGACAAAAGGATAGATGATTGGTTCACCTAAAACATTTCAAGTATGGTACTTGAAGGAGATGATGTTATTGAATGGCACTTAGTCATATGTATTAAGGGTAGTGAATCGTTGTTAGGCGGTATTTACTGCTGGCATCAAACTTTTATGAATCTTGTGCAAGTAGGAGATTGTTGGATCTTGTATGCCCAAGACACATACAAGATTGATGTGGTTAGTACGTTATGATCCAAGTCGGGTCATACCCAATAACAAGCTAAACAAACACCAATAAATGTTTATTTGTTGATGAGACCATACATATAAACATTGACACCAATTTAGAAAATGGGTTTTCTAAAACATTGCTTTGTAATACAACAATACTATATGGATAGTTTGTTCATGAGATATTATTGTTTCATTATTAAGTTGGTTAAATAATAACAAATAAAAGTGTGTTATTGTTATGAATTAAAAGAGGTTTTAATTTTATAAAGTTAAGGTTAAAAGGAGTAAATTGTGAAATACAAAATGGGGGGAAAACCAATTTTAACTCCACCTTCGGCCGCCCAAAAGGGGTCATTGGGACCAGCCTTTTGCTTTGGTTTTTGAGTGTGGTTCTCCTCTCTTACACTCCATTCATTCATTCACACTTCTCTCTAAAAATTACAAGCAAAAGAACCTCCAAATCCAGGGCCAATTTCGGATTTTGAAAGCTGGAAAAGAGGCTGAAAATTTCGGTTTTGGAAGAGATATCTTTGGTGTTGCATCCTAACAAGCAAGGTGTTTGAAGGGTTTGTGGGTATCACTTCTTGAGGCCTTCTCCTTTGAGGGATAGACATATTCAAGAACATCATCATCTACCTATTCTTATCTACATCATCTTGTTCTAGAAAGGTTGATTCTATGAACTCCCTATGGTTGTTTTGTTTTGCTTAATAGCACACTATTTCACATATTATTATGATCCTCATTCTTGAGTTTTGTTTGTGGTTTAATATGACAAAATTTTTCAGATTATAAACCATGTTTTAAACCTCTTATTCCGCTGCGTTTTCTATAGTTTAAAAGGTTAAACTAAGAGTTTTACATGTGACAAGACTCATCTCATTTGCTACTGTGAACATTTGGTACCAAGCTTTATACTTCTGAATTTTTAACGGTAACCAAATGATGATGAACTTTGTTCAAACACATTTGCTATAGTGAACAAATGGTGTTAAATATGTAAATTTTTGCATTTGTAATAGTAAACAAATGCTGATGAGTAATTCCTACTGCATTTGCTACAGTGATATTAAAAATCAACTGCTTTTGTTCTAAAACTTGAAACATTTGCAAAAAACATTAAATTGACTATTTAAATCCCCGTCAAAAAATCATTTAGTAATTTTTAATTTGAGAGACTTAAAAGTTAATAAGCATTCATCACTGTTCTTAATCCATCATCATCATCATCATCAAAAACATGTGTTCTTGATTCATTCACCATAATATTCCTCAGCTTTAATTCTACTGTAGTATCAAAAACAAGGTGAAAATGTTTAAAGTTTATGACCTAAACCTGTCGGACCTTTGAACCTATGTTGAACTTAGAACTCTAGGTCATGAAATAATCATCAAAATTAACATCAAAGTTGTAACACCCAGAATAAAGTTGAAACGATTCAATTAATAATAATGGGCGTAGCCAGGATTATTTAAAGAAAATAAGCAAGAAATGGAGAATGGACCGAGTACACCTTGCGGTTTATGTGTTCAGCGAGTTTAAGATCCTGGGAACAACCAGTATATATAAACGGATCAGCTTGAGCTACTCTCATTTGCAACTCAACACCAATTTCTAGAGAGATAGTGTAGAGAGAGAAACTGGAGATTCAAGGCTCGGTAGATCAAGGAGTGAAGATCGATGTTCATGGACATCCGAACAACAAGAAACGGCCAAGAATCTAGGTAAGAAGCATCATTTAATCATTCATTTTGATGTAAACCTAGATTCTAGGGCTTGGGGTTTATGAAAGTGGCAAAGAATCGCCTAAAACTCACGTTTTTGTGTAAGAAATCATGTAGGAAGCTTAGATATAGCTTATTGGGTTATAAACCAAGGTTTTGGATCTAAAAGATTGAAGTTTTGGGTCCAAAATAGGTTGGTTCATAATTTCAACCCGTTCTACGAAACTGGGTGTTCATCTAGCGAAATTATGTAGTCGTCTAGCGAAACTATAAAGACTTTCTACGAAACTATAGTTTCGCAGGTAGTATCGCAGACATAGTTTTCCTACAAAAGTTGGGTGAAACTGGCAGCGAAACTGGCAATGAAGATGCCAGCGAAACTGCTAACGAAGATGGCAATGAAACTGTAGGCGAAACTAGTAGCGCAACTGCTGATCTGGCAACAAAACTAGCAGTGAAATTAGGTGGAAATTAACTCCTTTGAGTGTTAACATATCTGCAGGCTGTGTAGTGCAACCCTTGCTTTGAAAGCTTGATTGAGAAGCTACTCATTGAGTCCTAGTATGTTTTAGATCCCCTATTTTAAAGGTTTTAAACTTGTTTGGGGCTGGATATGCATACTAAATTTATGTTGTAAATGACCAAGATTTTAAGAGATTTTAACAGGAAGATCAATTTTTCTAACAACGTGACACGAGCTAGGGGCGTTGCCCCTTGGACCCCACTAAGGGTTACTGCCCCTAGGACCCTGCTGTCAGGGGCTGCCACCCCCGAACACCGCTGTCTTGCGGAAGGTCGGTTATGGTTTATGATGACTTGTACTTGTTGTTCACGTGTATGTGTATGCGAATTAAAGATACGTGTTGTTTATGATGATGCTATGAATGTTTGTTGTGTTTTCTTTCGTTCATATTATGTATTATTCTGTGACTTACGTGTTATGAGTATGAAATGAACGAAAAGTATTATGTAACGTAAAGCGAAACTAAATGATAATGATACGTGGAACATAAAGTAAGAATGAATGCATGCATTAATAAACGAACGAAATGTATGGAGGTTCACACCTAATGAAGGGTGTTAGCTCAATTGTGTACGGGTTAGCTACCCCAGAAGGATGTACACTGGGTCTAATCTTCATGATTGACCATATGTATGGGATTCTTGTCGCTTGCCCAAGGTACTGGATTTAGCTTTATGCACAATGTTTGGGGTCTATTGATAGACCTCAGGCCAAATAAGCAGCTTCGTGCATAATGTTTAGGGTATAGCACATGGCGTTGGTCTAAAATTTAAGTAAGAAAGATGATGAATGTACGAAAGATAAGTAAGGAAGACTATGAATGAAAGTGAATGCTAATGATGGCGTACATTGAATGGAAGATAATGAATGATGATGGAAGATAGTAATAAATTATCTACTTGTACGTATGATGCATGATGTGGAATGAATGTAAAAGATGATTTTAAACAGAAGTAAAAGTATTTTATTTTACAAAACTAAAACTCACTTAGCAATGCTGACTTTTATGTATTTTCCGGTTGGCATATAATTGTTGCTGAGGATGGCACAGGGCAACTACTCGACATTTTTAAGATGGCATCCATTTGTATAACTATGTTGTTTTTGTGATGTAATGCAGCCGATAATATTTTTTAATTGTTAACAATGATGTATTATTTTGCAAAAGCAGTCATTAATATATAAAATGGTTTTAAATTATTCCACTACGATGTTTTTATAGATGTTAATGTATATTTTATGTTTTATGTGTGATGATTGTTCAACTGTGAGCGTCCTGGGATCGGGGCCTTACAAAAATAAGGAATGATAACCAAAAACTGAAAATGATGAAATAAAAAACTGATTCCAAGTATTAAAAGATGTTAAAATCTGAAAATATCATCACTACAAACATGAAAAACAAAATAGAAGTGTTAATTCTTTTAAAATTTTAAGTTGGGTCAAATTCCTATGGAACAGTACCAATGAATACTCAATTTTGACAAAAGTCAACTCAGAAAACTTAACTTGTTTTATGATTTACATTCTGATAATTATTATTGAAGTTTCTAATTCATATGCCTCTAATGCAAGATTACAATGGCTAATCTCACATGGAGTGAGCTACATAATGTTAGTGGTTTTCTTGACCCCTGTGCGAATAGTGATCATTCCTCAATCCCCTAGTACAATAAAGAAGGAATTGAGTCTTTAAATTGTACCTGCTATGTCTCTGACTAATGAGCCGAAGGAACTAATTCAAAAACTTTATGAAGAACAACATAAGAAAGAAGAATCAGCTGTTAAACTCAAAGAAAAAGAACAAGCCGAGGATGAAATGAAAGAGGCTGAAAAAGTGCCTCAAGAGACTAAAATGGAAGAAACCTTTTCCCCTCCAAGCATGCACACCTATATAAAAAACAAAATATTTAGCTGAAGGCAAAGGGAAAAAGACCCATAGAAGAAGATGAACATGTAATGAAGAAACAAGAGGATGATCCCCGTAGCCTAGCAACCATCACTAAATTTCTTGATGAGCATGAGAAGGCTGACGCACAACTAAAGAAAAGAGCTTAATTCATATATCTCGAAGAAGGAGAGATAGAGGGAGGCTATGCGTTTGATGAACCAATAGAAAGAGAAAGCCTTGTCAAGGTTGAGTCGTTAGTGCAAGAAATGGTGGAAAAAGCTCAAACATATGATTTGATGGTGAAGGCTATGTATCTCATCAATCATGGTTATCGTGCAGATGTTGTATGTGGAATGACCTATGAGGGAATGATAGCTGAAGAAGAAAAGTCAAACAAGCTGCTAGACTCTTCATATTTTACTAAGTATGAAAAGACACAATTATCCATGTCACATGTGGTTAAACCCATCCTCAAAGCCAAAAAGATTGAAGATCCTCAATCATTATATCCTGATCCCAATTCCATGACTGACAAGGAAATGAAGGATTATCTTTGTGAACAAGGTTTCACCAGAGAAAGCTTGGTAATATGAAGGCAAACTCTCGTAGAGCTGCAATCCTCCGGTTGATAAGTGAGAAAGAGGAGAGACTGAAGAAGCTAGAGGAAGTGATCATAAGTAAGAAACCAAGAACTAGAGTATCAGCCCAAGACATCCAGCTTACTCATAGAGATCATGACTCTTTGGCACCTGTGCTTCATAGAAATCTTGAGTGGTTTACAGAGCCTTTTTAGTTAAAACTTAAAGAAGGACTCACCAAGGACTCACCATTATAGAGATGATCAAGAGTGTATCTACTCCACAGGGCAAGACTGATCAGAAAATTATTTCCTGGAAGTATGATAGTGACTGGAATATATTCATGATCAAAAGGATCCTAGGGTTAGTTCAATTCTTCACTGAGTATACTGTTCTAGTAAACTCCCTACAAATTAATAATCTGAAGGAACTAGCCAATCTAGATCTACTTAATCACAAGACTATATTAAGGGGCTATGAGTATGAAGACATTCTAAAGATGTTCAAAAGGATATCTGTATAGGGAAAGATAGATCCTTCATGAACCCTCTTGAGAAGAAAAAAAAGATCAAAGAAGATGAGGAGGTGGTATTTCCTGAGTTGAAGGTAAAGCCAACTATGTCTCTAAAGAGAAAGATAGTGGCATGCACTCACTCCTCGAAACCAATCTTAAATGTCTTCTATAATGAGAAGACCTGTGAGTTGGTAATTGAAAGGAGATGGGGAGGAAAGGAGGTTGCTGAGATAAGGCTATTTAGTGGATATGAGGTAAGATAGTTAAATGAATCCTATATCTACTATTGGGAGAAGCTGACATGCACTGCTTTATCAACCTCATAAAAATACTAAAGATGGCTTATGATAGAATCATAGCTCAGAGAGAGCAAAATAGGAAGAAAAAGCCTCCTTTGTAGCTTCGGAATATTATAAAACTAGAGGTTGATGTGGAAGGAGCTTTATTGATTCATAGAGATGGATTATCAACTATGTCAATCTGGGAACTGATCTCATGGAGAAAGCTACCTATTGAAGCCATATACTCCATAAGCCAAATGAAGATTCACGTACTTAACAGAGAAAAGATGGTTGAAGCCAATGACTTTGTCAACATGATAAAGGCCATTTTGGATCCATCATTTACAGAACCACCAGTTGCTCCTCCTGTTATACAAGACCCACCAGAATCCTCACAACCTCATCCACCGTCAAACGCTTGACGTACATAGCCTATATAATCCTTAGGTGTTGGACCCTCACATGATCATACAAGCCATATTTCATTACTTCGTAAAATTACACATATGTAAGAAATGAAGGACTTTTACATTTAAGCACATAAACTAGGTACACATGTATCTACATCATCCATCCGAAGAACATCTATGGATGAACATCAGTGTGGATAAGAGTACAAGATCAAGGACTCGCTGATGAATAACCAGGTTTGAAGTTCAAGTAGACTCCTTGAAGAGTAAACTCTTATGGAAGTGAACATAGCTGCAAACACTAAACACTTGTAGTTAAATGGCTCAATTGATTCAAGTCAACAAGTCAATCATGAATCCCAAGGGATTTGGTTTTTCCTTAACAAAACAATAAATGCCTTAAAAATACAAGACCTAGGTTACACATCAATGAGGACGGATGACTAGGCGGCAAACACCAAACATCACATCGATTCACACAATCAACACAAACCCTAGCATCAATCACATCATTACATCACAAACATCAACATGTTCAAAGTATTCAATGTTCATAGCATTCATTAGTTATTATTTGTAATCATTAACAAGTTTTTGTGAAATAATTTTTAATAAAATTTTGTTCATTTATTTATTGTGTTGATATCATTCTGTTCTTCATAATTAATATTTATTATGTTTGATAGTTATAAATTAAACAAAGAGAAAATAGTTAATGATTATTCCACAATCTTTAACTCGATTCCAATCTAACACTGATAATTCCTTATTGTGATCCTTGGATTCATAGGTGGTATTAGAGTCAAGTGCTTATTGATTTAGATCAATTGATCTATCGGTGTTAGAATTGTTTGATTGTTATCTTATTTCATTAGATTTATTAGATCTTCTGATTACGTCTATTGTTCTTGAGCAAAATTGTTTTGGTGTGAATCAATTTTTTAAAACAATAAAACAATGATTAATCAATTCAGCGAGTATTATTTCATTACTCGGTTAACTTAGATTTATATTCATATTAATTGAATCATAGATTTGTGTTATTTGATATTAATCAATTGTTCAAATTAGTTGAACAAAGACATTAACAAAATCCTTGATTTGATATTCAAATATCATTAAAGGATTGACTGATTTGTGACCTCAATCACATAATTACTAATTAATTAAGATATGTCACTAATTAGTTCATTAGCCAAAAGAAACTCTATTTGAGTTAAATTCTAAGACTTTAACTAAAAATGAATAAGTTTGGTGAATCATCATACCAACCTCCAAAGTTGGAAACAAAAGCAGATTTTAAATCTTGGAAAATCAAGTTGAGGAATCATGTGAATTACACTAGTTTTGACTTATGGGTATCAATAACTGAAGGTCCATATATTCCATCCATTCTTGGGCCGGATTATAATGACAATAATCAACCCATAAGTACAAACAATCTTTCACCAGATGATGTCAAAAAGGTCAAAGTTGATATTAGAGCATACAACCTGCTTAGTATAGATTTACTTGAAGAAATATTAATCAGGTGTGAAAATTATAAAACTCCAAATTCCTTGTGGAAGATACTTCATACACTCTTTGAAGGGAGTGATGAAATGAGAAGCCTTAGGAAGGACACACTTCACTCATAATATGAAACATTACATCATATTGAGGGTGAATCAATTCCTTAACAACTCCATAGGTTTATGCAACTTTTAATCGAGATGAACATCGTGGACTTGAAGTATAAAATGAGGAGTTAAACAAAAAGATACTCCATACTTTGCCTGAAAGTTGGAAGCAAACTCTGTCCATGTTCAAGAACACCATTAACCTCAAAGCAACTTGTTTAGATACATTGGTAGCTAAAGTTGAGGCTCTTGAAATGAATGAAAAATCAACAAACAAAAGGGTGAGAACACATGTCACACCTTATCATTTTAAGGAAACCAAAAGTGCTGGAAATGCTTTTATTTCTAACAATGATAGAGACAACTCTTGTACTTTGAGTGAAGATGAAGAAGAAGTGAGTTTTCATGCATCAATGCCTTCAAAGAGATCTCTTCGAAGTAAATCAGGAAAGGAAAAGGGAAGAACTAATAAGAAAAAAGATGCATATACATCATCAGCAAAGTCTTCATCAAGCAACAACCAAGCAGAGCCCATCACTATGATTTTGGATTCTAAAGAACAAAAAGCAGCATTTGCAGCTTTCAGTTCAAGTTTTCAAGCTTACTTGCGAAGCTCTATAACATCTGCCAACAAAACATCGAAGAACTACAAACTTGGAAGAACTACATTCAGATGTAGTATAGGAGATGGATTTTTAATGGCAAATGGCAATGATTGCTTATAGAGCCAAACAATACTTGAGAAGAAAAAAAATTTGGTTGCAGCAAGCAAAACATCAAAGATTGGCATTGATAAGTCAAAGGTGAGATGTTTTAAATACAATATGTATGAGCACTTCTCAAGAGAATGTAATCAACAATCAAATCCTAACACGAGACAACAACAACATCAGTCTTATCAACATCAATCTCATTAACCAAGAACTTCTCAGAGATCTTATAGAAACCACAACTGACCAACTCATCTGCCCCAACCACAAATGCCTCATCTAGACCTAGAAATTCTAAAGAAACTAGGTTGATCATACTTCAAGATGGAACCTGCGATTAGAGCATGTATGAGAAGTAAGTCTAGGAAGAGAATCAAGCTTTACTGGCTCACATGGAGAACAAAGTTCCACCCATGGGTAGAGAGGTAAGAGATAGACTATATTTATTAGTATGTGTTAAGCAAGTTGAAAGATATAGAGTCCATGCTCAACAAATAGTTGATAAAGTAAAAGTAACAATGATTTTCAATGAATCTCATGTAAGAGAACATAAATTATATCAACTCAAAATTAACTCTTTACAAAACGATTTAGATAAACTTGTTTTCAGAAAATTACAACTTAAAAGCCCAAGTTGAGCATCTCACCACTTCCTTAACTAAATCCATGGCTGATGTTGCATCAATTGAAATGAAACTTTATAAGTTTCAACTTTCATCTAAGCAATATGAGAAATTATTAAATTCTAATATTGGATCAAAGAACGGGTATGGGTTTTGATATAATGTTGTTGCACCTCCTCTAAATGATAATTACACAACTTTATCCGAAACAGTGACAAACAACTTGTCAAATCATTTTGTGCGATGCACCAAGTTTGAAACAAAATCTAATCAACAAGTTATAACAATGAATCTGAGGTGAGTGAAACTGAGTCTTCTAAATTATATAAAATCAAACAAAATGACTCAGAATTTGACTTTGATGAATGTTATGACTTGGATGATTTTTATGAACATGATGATGATAAACTGGATATTGGTAAGAATGTTTCAGTCGAAACAATCATTCCCAAAGTTCTTTAAGAAACAAAGGCACCATATCCTCCAAAGCAAAGAAACATGTGATTGCAAAAGAATAGCTCTGTTAAAGGAAGGTCTTAAAGAACTTCATTAGCAACAAAAACCTTAAATAAAGTTATTGAAAAATGTACATCTACTAAGGAAGTACACATATCTTTCGTAGAAAAGGGAAAGAAGAAATAATTAGCAGAACTTCTTTAGAAGAAGAAACATTCTTCAATAGCAGATCTACGGAAAACCAAATCTACTGAGTCAGTAAAAGATTTGTGGAAGGCAAAAGCAACTAACAATAGGAGATCAAACCAAAAATTAGTGAATCCTAAGTAGCAGAAATCAACAAATGCTAAACAAGAATCCTTTGAAAATAGCTATTAAAGGACAAAATCTTTGAAAAGTTGGTGAATAAAGGTGATGGCCACCCATCACCCTCTCTTCACACTCAACATTCAGATTTTCATTAGAGAGAGAAAGCAGGAGCTGAAAACTTTCGGGTTTGAAGAAGAACAAGAGCAGAAGGTCGAATTCAAGGTAAGAATTTGTAGTTTTAAGGTGTTCTTGACTGGCCTTAGCCTTAGTTATATGCTTATGTGTGTTTTTGTGTGTTCCGGTGTGTTTTTGGTGGGTTTATAGGCGGTTGAACTCAATTGCCAACAGGTTTTGAAGAAGTCAAAATCAAAGGTTGTTAACGTGAGTTCTAGAACCACTTTTTACTTGTCTTAAATTGCTTTATGGCTAGAAATGCATGTATGAACATTTTTTTATAAAATAGGTTTTCACCCATATGCCTTATGTGAGTTTGTTTACGGGTGGGGTTTAATTTGGGCAATGTATATGTTTCATGATGTTATGATTATGTTTCTAAGACTTAGGATGTATGATTTAAGCTTAGAACAAGTTATATGATGTTTGGGGACTCAATTATGATGTTTAAGCGAGATTTAGACCGCCTATCTTCCTAAATAGTGGTCCATACGCCCAACTGAAAATAACTGCCTAAGTATTCTCATGCACCCAAACAGTACCTATGCGCCTAGAAATATGTTGAAATTAATATGTGTTCATGCACCTAGGATGCCCATACGCCTAGAATTTCCCAGAAATGATTAAGTGTTGCCCATGCACCCCAATAGTTCCCATGCGCCTGGAAGTTCCCCATGCGTCTAAGTGTTCCCCATGTGCCCAGAAGGCCATGTGCTGAATAGTGCCCACGCACCTGCATTGTGCCCATGCGCTTAAAGACTTCGAATTATTTTTTGATTTTAGGAAAAATGTAAAACGTAGGATTTGACTTGGGAGGTTCCCAGGGGTTATGTAAGTTGACTGTTTCAAGTCATTGATGATGTAATGAGTAATGTATGATGTGACATGAATGATGATATGATATGACTGATGCTTATGCATGATGGTAAGTATGATGATTGCTATGTATGAATGATGGTGCTTTGTATGGCAATGTTTTGTATGTTTATGTGTATGTTTATGTTCCTTGTTATGTATCTTATTTTCATATGGCTTTACATTGAATGTTTATGAATGAAATGAAAAGTATTATGTAACTTAAGGTGGAAGATAATCAAAAGAGGAACATAATGAAAGAATGCATGCATTAATGAATGAATGAAAGTAAGAAAGTCTTGCAAGTAATGTATGGAGGTTCACACCCAATGAAGGGTGTAAGCTCAACTGTGTGTGGGTTAGCTACCCTAGAAGGATGAAAGACCTGAGGTGGAAGATAATGAAAAGAGGGTCTAATCCTTGTGATTGACCATATGTATGGGATTCTTGCCGCTTGCCCCAGGTACTGGAGTCAGCTTCATGCACAATGTTCGACGTCTTGAAAGACCTTAGGCCCAGTAACAAGCTTCATGCATAATGTTCCGGGTATAGCATATGGCATCGGTCTGGAATGATAGAGAAAAGAGAAGTGGTGAATGTACTTGCCCTAGGTACTAGAGTTAGTTTCGTGCATAATGTTCGAGGTCTGTGAAAGACCTCAGGCCTAGTAACCAGCTTCATGCACAATGTTCGGGGTATTGCCCATGTCATCAAAAGTAATGAATGTACAAAAGATAAGTAAGAAAGTTATATACGGATGGTATGAAAGTGAATGATAATGACATATGATGAATGAATGAAAGTTAACAAACAAATGATGTAGATGATAATAATATTATCTATGTGTACGTATGATGTGTGAGCATGTACGAAAGTATAGTATATTAATTTCAAAACTTGAACTCAATTAGCACTAACTTTTATATGTTTTCAGTGGGTAGGTAATAGTTGCTGAGGATGGCCCGGGCAGCTACTTGGCTCGTTTTGGATGGCATCCATTTTTATAATGTTTTGTTGATGTAATGCAACAGTATTTTTGTAATTTGATAATGATGTATTATTTTGCAAAAGTTATTATAATGAAATAAAATGGATGTTTAAATGTTTCCGCTGCATGTTTTTAGTAAGTTAATACAAATATATGTTTTATGTGCGATAATTGACCAGCAGTGAGTGTCACGGGAACGGGGCCTTACAACGGGTAAATTTTTAAAGGAACCCTAAACTGAAACTGAAAATGGGACGAAAAGGAAAGGGATGCCAGTTTGAGCAGTTGCGTGCCATCAGGTATTTTCTTAATGTTAACCAACATTATGTGCGTATGTTATGTGGTTTATATGCCTTTAGTAGATTTATATACTGATGTAGTCACGATAGGAAATGCTTGGGGTATGAAGAGTAAAATAAATGGCTAATCACAACTGACCATTATAATTAAGGACTTACTATACTTGACATAAACTAAGCTATTCCCTTGAATGACCATGCTAGTGTTTTAATCTTATAGTGTTTTTAGAGGATGGCTGGTGGTAGATCGTTAAAAGCTTCACGCGATGGAGGTCGTGGTGGACGTGGTGCTTAACCATGGATCATGATAGGAAGGCCTAGAGCCGAAGAGGTGGTTCATGAAGAACCGAGACCCCTCATTCGGAAGCTGGGAACGAGAGTGCTAACCTAAGAGCCTCAGTGAAGGAGGCTGTTGTTGAAAAGGTGCATCAGGTCATGCAGATGATCTTACCGTTTGTAGTGACAGAGGTGATAAAGGCGGTGCGGGAAGGAGAAAGAGGGGAGAGGAACCGGTCCTTGAGTGGACGGGAGCAACTGGAGACTGACACAGTTCTCTCTGATTATAAGGAGGATAAGGAAGAGCCTGTGCAAGAGACAACACAAGGCTTTAACTACGAGGCATTTCAAAGGTGCAAGCCCTCTACCTTGACGATAACGGTACTACTACTGCTACTCACCGATGGGTGAGAGAGATGGAGGTGGTACTTGACATTAGTGAGAGCTGAGAGGACCACAAGGTGAAGTTTGCTGCCTACTCGTTTGTGGACTCGGCTCTATGTTGGAGGGACAATATTGTCCAAGCCGAGGGTAGTCGGGCGATTGGAAAAATGAAGTGGTCAAAGTTGAAGAAGATGGTGATTGAGGAGTTCTGTCCTCATAGGGAAATGGATAAGGTGGAGAGGGAGTTCCTGCAGCTGGAGGCAGGAACAATGACTCATTAGCAATACTCCACCAAATTCAATAAAATGGCACGGCTGGTGCCGGATCAAGTGACACTTTTGTTAGTAAATATTAAGAGGTATATCCAAGGCTTGCCGGCAGATATCCGTAGGCACCTGATCGCTACCCGGCCGAGCATGTTTAGGTCGGCGGTTGACTTAGTGGGGAGGTTGTATGAGGTAAGGACCGGGGTGCTGGCCGAAGTCAGCAAGAAAGGTGGTGGTGACCTAAAATGGAATGGGAAGCAGGTTGGATGTGGCGGGGCCACTCCAAGCAACAAGGTGTGCGGGTGGATGGCCGACGTGTGGTCAAATCTGGTGCGGGAATGAGATGGTGTGGTAGGTGTGGAAAGGATCACAACGGAGAGTGTTGGTGGGATTGAATGTGTGCTTCAAGTATGGGAAGCAAGGTCATATGGGGAGAGAATGCAAGGCGGGAAGGTGTTTTAACTGTGGCAGGGAGGGACACATGAGTAGAGACTGGAAGAAGCCAAGGGCCGAAGGTTCGGGAGTGAAAAAGGTGGGAGGAGAAGGACAGAATACGAGTGCCAGAGCATTCACGATGACGCAGGTAAGTCTACCAAGATATCTAAGATTATAGAGGTATGTTTCTAGTAAAGCAAACTCTAGCTTGTGTGTTATTTGATTCTGGTGCTAGTAAAAGTTTTTTTCTGCTTCTTTCTGTGCTAAATTTCCTGTTAGTAGTAGGAGTATAGATATGCCCTTTGATGTAGAAACTGCCATAGGTAAGTCTACAAGGATATCTGAGATGATACAAGGTTGTGACATAGAACTAGAAGGTCATAAGTTTCCTCTGAGACCATTCGTGATGACCTTAGGCAGGTTTGATGTAGTCCTAGGAATGGATAGATTGGAGGACTACGAGGTGAATATTGTGTGTCCCAAGAAGATGATCTGGTTGATAGCGCCTTACAGGAGTTTGGTGAGGGTTTATGGTGATCGAGTCACTATGATTCCGAAGGTGATTTCAATGGCGATGGCGGGTAATTGCCTGAGGTGTGGATGTAGTGCCTACTTGGCCTATGTAAAGGATGTGGATACATCAACCCCACAATTGTCTGATGTACCGGTGGTGTGACTTTCTAGACGTGTTTCCCGAAGATTTACGAGGTGTGCCACCGGACTACGAGATTGAGTTCCAGATTGACTTGATACATGGTGCCCAACCTGTTGCTAAGGTGTCGTATTGGTTGGCTCTGACTGAGATGAAGGAGTTGATGGAGCAATTTCAGGAGCTCCTTGATAAGGGGTTCATTAGATCGAGTATCTCTCCTTGGGGGTGCTCTAATCTTATTTGTGAAGAAGAAAGACGGTAGCATGAGTATGTGTATAGACTACCGTGAGCTAAACAAGTTAGTAGTGAAGAAGCGGTAGCCCTTACCACAAATTGATGACCTATTTGATCAACTTCAGGGTGCCAATTGGTTCTCAAGGATAGATCTTTGATCTAGTTACCAATAGTTGCAGGTGAAGGAGCACGTTCTGATATCCCAAAACAGCTTTCCGCACGTGTTATAGACACTACAAGTTTTTCATTATGTCTTTTGGTCTGACCAATGTGCCAGCTGCTTTTTGGACGTAATGAATCGAGTATGTTGGCCGATGTTAGATAAATCAATGATTGTGTTTATTGATGATATTCTGATTTATTCAAAGATCGAGAAAGAGCATGTCGGTCATATTTTGGAGATTTTGGAGACGTTGAGAAGGGAGAAGTTATATGCTAAGTTCTCCAGTTGTGTATTTTGGTTGCGAGAGGGTCAGTTCTTGGGTCATGTAGTGAATCCTGAAGGGATTATGGCGGACACATCAAGGTGGAGGCGGTGATGCAATGGAAGTCACCAAAGACGGCATCCAAGATTCGTAGTTTCTTGGGTTTGGCAGGCTATTACAGAAGGTTTATTCAAGACTTCTCCAAGATAGCTTCTCCACTAACCATATTGACCCACAAAGATGTGAAGTTTGTATAGGGTGAAGCTTTGGAGGAGGCTTTTGAGGGGTTAAAGGCAAGGTATACTCAAGCTCCTATCTTGTCGTTACTCGATGGAAGTGAAGATTTGGTGGTTTATTCGGATGGTTCTTACCCGGGGTTAGGGTGTGCGTTGATGCAGAGAGGAAATGTTATAGCCTATGCATCCCGACAGGTAAAAGTTCATGGGGTTAATTACCCTATTCATGACTTGGAGCTAGCAGTTGTGGTCTTTGTGTTAAAGATTTGGGGGCACTACTTATATGGGACGAAGTGCACCATATTCACTGACCATAAGAGCCTGAAGTACTTCTTTGAGTAGATGTACTTGAATATAAGGTAGAGGAGATGGTTGGAGCTCATAAAAGATTATGATTGCGAGATCCATTTCCACCCGGGCAAAGCCAATGTGGTGGTGGATGCCCTTAGCCAAAAAGAGAGACCCGAGCCAATTCGGGCAAAGGCTTATCAGTTGATTATGACCTCTGATGTGATGAAGCAAGTTAAGGAGTTTCAAGATGAGGCATTGAAGGAAGATCATCTTAACTCCGAAAGAATGAGGGGTCTAGTCACGGAATTGGGTGAAAACACACTCAGTGTTAGAACTCGATTTGGATGAATGTGGATTCCTTGTTTTGGGGATCTACGTGGAAGAATTATTGATAAAGCCCATAAGACTCGATACTCCATTCATCCCAGTGATACAAAGATGTATCAAGACAAGAAGAAAGATTATTAGTGGTCGGGTATGAAACGCGATGTAGCGGAGTATGTGAGTAAGTGCCTTATTTGTTTACAAGTGAAGACCAAGAATTAGAAGCCGTATGGGAAGATCTAACCGCTGGATATACCAGAGTGGAAGTGGGAAATATTACCATGGACTTTATTAAGAAGCTACCGCGTACCGCGTGAGGGTATGATGCTATATGGATGATAGTTGAGTTGGGGTTTGTATGTCCATTTACAACTTGTTTAACCATTTAAACATATGAAATGCAGCAGAATATACAACTTTAAACATGTTATACTTTCTGAAAATTACTATTATCACGTGAAAACCAACAAACCCATAAACAAAAGGATCTTTATTATGTGAAAAGCAAGCATACTAAATAAACAAGAACACCCAAATCATGACATAATCGTACCATAATAAAACCTTTCTGGATGCTGTGAAAACCGACCAAAAGAAAGCAGAAATGAGTTAAAAGAAAGGCCAAGACTTCAAGGGTAGAAGTCCTCAAGTGTCCATACCCACAAGCCTCTAAGCAAAACTCATGGTTGCTAGGATTTAAAGCACCAAAACCGTCCAAAAAGGGCTGCTGAAAACACTTTTCAGCGAGCGCCAAAGGGTGATGAAGACCCTTTTCAACCGAGATCCACATAAAGATTGGAGAGTGTTTTTCTTCCTTTTGGTTCTTGCATATGTGTGAGAGAGGAGAGGATGAAGTGTGTGTGTGTTTTTGGCAGATTTTGGTACCAAAGACTTCAGAGGAACACCAAGGGAGAGCCCCTCTCAAGGGGGCGGCCGAACCCTTTTAGGGTTGTTCTCATTCTTTGTTTTTTCCCCAAAAGTCCTTATACATTAATCTATAGATATATATATATATATAATTAACCTTTTAGTTATATAATATACACACACTTTTATTATTTGATGTTATTTAACTAAATTAAACAACATTACAAATAATATCCATGAACAAAATATCCATATAAGTTGTTCAATCTCATATGCAACTTATTTAGAAAATCCATTTTCTAAGTTGGTGTATTTATTAATTGCATGATCAAATCATCAATTAATATTATTTGGTGTTTGCTAAGCTTGTTATTGGGTATGACCCGACCAGGATCATAACGTACTAACCACATCAATGTTCTATGTGTCTTGGGCATAAAGAATCCAACAGTAGCGGAGTATGTGAGTAAGTGTCTTACTTGTTTACAAGTGAAGACCGAGCATTAGCAGCCGTATGGTAAGATCTAACCGCTGGATATACCAGAGTGGAAGTGGGAAATATTACCATGGACTTTATTAAGAAGCTACCGCGTACCGCGTGAGGGTATGATGCTATATGGATGATAGTTGAGTTGGGGTTTGTATGTCCATTTACAACTTGTTTAACCATTTAAACATATGAAATGCAGCAGAATATACAACTTTAAACATGTTATACTTTCTGAAAATTACTATTATCACGTGAAAACCAACAAACCATAAACAAAAGGATCTTTATTATGTGAAAAGCAAGCATACTAAATAAACAAGAACACCCAAATCATGACATAATCATACCATAATAAAACCTTTCTGGATGCTGTGAAAACCGACCAAAAGAAAGCAGAAATGAGTCAAAAGAAAGGCCAAGACTTCAAGGGTAGAAGTCCTTAAGTGTCCATACCCACAAGCCTCTAAGCAAAACTCATGGTTGCTAGGATTTGAAGCACCAAAACCGTCCAAAAAGGGCTGCTGAAAACACTTTTCAGCGAGCGCCAAAGGGTGATGAAGACCCTTTTCAACCGAGATCCACATAAAGATTGGAGAGTGTTTTTCTTCCTTTTGGTTCTTGCATATGTGTGAGAGAGGAGAGGATGAAGTGTGTGTGTGTTTTTGGCAGATTTTGGTACCAAAGACTTCAGAGGAACACCAAGGGAGAGCCCCTCTCAAGGGGGCGGCCGAACCCTTTTAGGGTTGTTCTCATTCTTTGTTTTTTCCCCAAAAGTCCTTATACATTAATCTTTTCTTAAACTAAATATTAATATAGATATATATATATATATATATATATATATATATATAATTAACCTTTTAGTTATATAATATACACACACTTTTATTATTTGATGTTATTTAACTAAATTAAACAACATTACAAATAATATCCATGAACAAAATATCCATATAAGTTGTTCAATCTCATATGCAACTTATTTAGAAAATCCATTTTCTAAGTTGGTGTATTTATTTAATTGCATGATCAAATCATCAATTAAATATTATTTGGTGTTTGCTAAGCTTGTTATTGGGTATGACCCGACCTGGATCATAACGTACTAACCACATCAATGTTCTATGTGTCTTGGGCATAAAGAATCCAACAGTAGCGGAGTATGTGAGTAAGTGTCTTACTTGTTTACAAGTGAAGACCGAGCATTAGCAGCCGTATGGTAAGATCTAACTGCTGGATATACCAGAGTGGAAATGGGGCATATCACCATGGACTTTATTAAGAAGCTATTGCGTACCGCGTGAGGGTATGATGCTATATGGATGATAGCTGAGTTGGGGTTTGTATGTCCATTTACAACTTGTTTAAGCATTTAAACATATGAAACGCAGTGGAATATACAACTTTAAACATGTTTTACCTTCTGAAAATTACTATTATCACGTGAAAACCAACAAACCCATAAACAAAAGGATCTTTATTATGTGAAAAGCAAGCATACTAAATAAACAAGAACACCCAAATCATGACATAATCATACCACAATAAAACCTTTCTGGATGCTGTGAAAACCGACCAAAAGAAAGCAGAAATGAGTCAAAAGAAAGGCGAAGACTTCAAGGGTAGAAGTCCTCAAGTGTCCATACCCACAAGCCTCTAAGAAAAACTCATGGTTGCTAGGATTTGAAGCACCAAAACCGTCCAATAGAGGATGCTGAAAACACTTTTCAGCGAGCTCCAAAGGGTGATGAAGACCCTTTTCAACCGAGATCCACATCAAGATTGGAGAGTGTTTTTCTTCCTTTTGGTTCTTGCATATGTGTGAGAGAGGAGAGGATGAAGTGTGTGTGTGTTTTTGGCAGATTTTGGTACCAAAGACTTCAAAGGAACACCAAAGGGAGAGCCCCTCTCAAGGGGGCGGCCGAACCTTTTTGGGTTGTTCTCATTCTTTGTTTTTCCCCCCAAAAGTCCTTATACATTAATCTTTTATTAAACTAAAGATTAATATATATATGTATAATTAACCTTTTAGTTTTATAATATACATACACTTTTATTATTTGATGATATTTAACTAAATTAAACAACATTACAAATAATATCCATGAACAAAATATCCATATAAGTTGTTCAGTCTCATATGCAACTTATTTAGAAAATCCATTTTCTAAGTTGGTGTATTTATTAATTGCATGATCATATCATCAATTAAATATTATTTGGTGTTTTCTAAGCTTGTTATTGGGTATGACCCGACTTGGATCATAACGTACTAACCACATCAATGTTCTATGTGTCTTGGGCATAAAGAATCCAATAGTAATGGAGTATGTGAGCAAGTGTCTTACTTGTTTACAAGTGAAGACCGAGCATTAGAAGCCGTATGGGAAGATATAACTGCTGGATATACCAGAGTGGAAGTGGGACATATCACCATGGTCTTTATTAAGAAGCTACCGCGTACCGCGTGAGGGTATGATGTGTATGGATGATAGTTGAGCGTTTAATGAAGAGTGCTCACTTCATACCGATCCGCGAGACATATTCATCCGAGTGGTTGGTAGATCTTTTAATCAAGGAGATTGTAACTCGTTATGGTGTGCCGGTGTCTATTGTGTGTGATCGTGACACCCGATTTTCATCAAAATTTCAGAAGAAATTCCATGGTGCGATGGGGACAAGGTTACATATTTTCATGATTTACAATCCTCAGACGGATGGTCAATTGGAGAGGATAATTCAGACGCTAGAAGATATGCTTTGGGCATGCATCATTGATTTTGGAAGCAGTTGGGAGGACCACTTAACATTAGATGAGTTCTCATATAACAACAATTATCATGTCAGCATTGGTATGCCCCCCTATGAGATGCTATATGGTAGGAAATCTAAAAGACCCATCTGTTGGGGTGATATTGGTCAGAAAGAATGGGGGAGTATAGAGGTAATTGAGGCTACGATTGAGAAGCTTGAAAAGATCAAGGCCTTCATGAAGTCAGCTAAAGATAGGCAAAAGTCATATACTGATAAACGACATAGACCGATTGAGTTCCAGGTGGCTAATAGAGTCTTGTTGAAAGTCTCACCTTGGAAAGGTATCATTCGGTTCATAAAGCAGGGCAAGTTGAGCTCGAGGTACATAGGGCGTTTCCAAATCATTGCTCGAGTAGAAGAGGTGGCCTATATACTAGACTTAAAAGACGAGTTAAGTGGAATTCACCCAACATTCCACGTATCTCATCTGAGAAAGTGTCTGGCAAACGAGGACATGATCTTATGTTGGACCAAAAGAACTAATGAGCCAAGATCAAAAAACCTCTAAGTCCCACATGGTATCACAACAACTGCTGAAAGCTTCATCAGTAGTTTGACAAGTACTGAAGACTTCAACAGCTGAAGATCAAGTGCTGAAGTCTTCAACAGCTGAAGAACTAAAGTGCTGAAGTACAACAGCTGAAGAACACAAGTACTGAAGCTGAACAACTAAAGAACACAAGTGCTGAAGCTGAAGTTCAAAGTACTGAAGTACAACAGCTGAAGAGTTTACAAGTGCTGAAGATCAACAACTGATGTACAAAGTCTGAAGACAAAGACTGAAGACATCAGCTGATGATATCTACTGAAGTCATCAGCTGATGAAACGTCTGAAGTTCAAGTCTGAAGATCAAGTACTGAAGTTTCAGTAGTTTGTCACAACTGCTGAAGAGTACTTCTTCAGTAGTTGTGATATCAGTAGTTTTATATTTTTACTTTCAGTAGTTTTGTAAAACGTCTGAAGAGCTTGTTCTTCAGTCGTTGTAGTTTCAGTAGTTTTATGTTTTTCAGTAGTTATAACAACTGATAACACTTAGTATTTTTGTAAGAAGATGTCAGCTGTTTTGACATCTTCAGTAGTTGTGTTTCAGTTGGAATAAATCTGTTTGATGTCACTATCAAGTGACATCAGCAGACGTCACATCTCTTATATAAGAGGTGTCGACCTAATTGTAAGTGTGACATTCTGTTACCACGAAAGCGAATATTGAATGAAATATATTTGCAGAAATTCTCTCTCTATAACCATCTTTGTTCTTCATTGAATATTGTTTCGTTCTTGTGAATTGGCTAATTCATTGTTCGATTTCCGCTGCTATACTCTCTAATCAATCAAACATAGATCACTGATCCTAACAAGTGGTATCAGAGCATGGTTAATCATTGATCGATCTAACAATTGATCATTGAAACTGCTAATTGATATCTGTGTTTGATTGAATTAGCGTATTCACAAGAACTGGTTATAGATTATTGAATTTATGTCGCTTTCGTTCATTTATTTTGAGATCTTCTGGTGCAATTGGTTGTTGTGTTTTGTTCTAAATTTGGTTTAGCTTAATCGAATTTGATTGAATCTGAGATGACGACTCCTTCTAATGATCCTCACAATACCGGTTCCTCAACCAAGCCTCCGATGCTGGTTAGGACCAAGTATAACATATGGCAATGAAGAATGCTTCATCACCTGTCTGTTAACAGTTCAGGTAGTTGGACATCTGTGGTACATGGACCACATAAGCCTATGGTGAACAATCCGGAAACCAATCAAATGGTTCCGAAGAAGAAGGAACAATACTCTGATGAAGATCGGAAACTATTTGAGATTGATGCTAAAGCCCATGGAATTCTGGCCATGGCACTGCCTAATGAAATCTATTCTTGGCTTATGCATCATGAAACTGCTCATGATCTCTGGAATGCCCTGAAGGAACAATTCGGTGGCACAGATGAGGTCTTAGCAAACAATAGAGAAATCCTTGCCCAACAATATGAGACATTCTCTCATAGAAAGGGTGAGACACCGACTCAACAGTTTGAGCGTTTTTCCTGCTTGATATCTGAGCTGAAAATGGTAAAACAGGAATACACCAATAGCTAGATGAACAACAGATTCCTCAGATCACTGCCTGAGAGATGGGACACATACACTATTGTCCTACGCTCCAGTGCAAATCTGGATGTCCTATCTCTCACCCAACTTCATGGGAAACTGCTTACATTTGAAAGAGAGATAGAGCAGAAGAGGAAACTGTCCTCATCAGGAAAGCTCACTGATGACTTTGTACCAGGGAATACTGCCTTGGTTGGTCATGAGTCAGAATATGCTGCATCTGAAAGCAATTATGATGAGCATATAGATTTCTCTTCAAATAGTCCTGATCATGCATTTGTTGGTATTGAGAGTCATTCTGGCAGTAATAGTGACAATTTATGCTTCATTATGGATGATCTGAAAGGAATAGCTGATGATGATATAGAAGAGATGGATATTCTGAGGCAAATGGCATTGATTAATATCAGATCTCAGAAGTTCTATAAGAGAACTGGCAGGAAATTTCCTGGACTCTCTGGCAAAACCAAAGTTGGTTTTGACAAGAGTAAGTTGAGGTGTCACAAATGCCAAAGGCTAGGACACTTTGCAAGAGAGTGTAGATCAACTGGATCTAACTCTTCTGCACCCTTTGTGACTTTTCCTAGTACTAGTCCACAAAACAAGGGCAACATCCTGCTGGTTCTGGTCATCATTCACATCCTAGATCTCCTGCATACTTTGTTCCCTAGGGTCAAATGTCATATCCTTATCCCTGCTATTATGTGCCTCAACCAAATCCTGTTCAAGCTCCAATTGCACAACAACCACAAGCATTGCCTGAACCACAGCCTTCCCAATCTCGTCAACAAACTCAACCTAACAACACAGCTTCTTCACAGCAAGAGTTGTTGACTGGAGAAGTTTACCATATGACTTGTCTGGTCACGAACAACTATTCTCAGGTGCTAGTCAACATGGTGGTGAAAGTCCCTTTGGAAATCTAGCTCTTATGGCTTTGGATTCTGCTGATACTTCATCCTCTAATGCATCTACACCAAAGGTATCACAGGTATCCTCTGAGGCAAAAGCCAAATTATGTTCTGAAACATGCATAGCAGCATTTGCATCTATTAGAGAAGCAAATGTAGCTTTAATCAACAAGAACATTGAGCTAGAACAAATAATTTCCAAAAGCAAAGCTGAATTTGACTCTGTGCTTAATGATAAAAATGATGAGATTTACAAACTGAAATGGCAAATAACTGATGATAAGGCTAGGGAAGAGATACTTCTAGAGAAGTATAAAGATCTCAAAGAAACCCTTGCAGTTACCCAGGTAGAGTGTGATAGATGGGTACAATCATGCAAAGGTTTTGAAATGCTTCTTAGTAAGCAATCTGCTTCCAATGTGAAGTTTGGCATTGGTTACAATCACACTGCTCCACCTACAGATTTTACTCCAAGAGCAGAGGTAGAACTGATGGTGAGAGTAATAACCATCCATCTCATCATGTCATCTACTTTCTCATACAACACAATCAGAAGTAGAAGTCAGCATCAAGCCCTCTCAGAACCTATCAACTGATGTTGATGGTTCCACTGCTGAACTCACATGATCAATGAGTTGATCAACTCAGGAGTTAATTAGAAAGTCTTGAAAGGACTAGAGAGCAGGATTTAACACCTGAAGTTCAATTTCCAACTACTGTCAGTACTGAAGAAGAAGAAAACTGTCAGTAGAAAGAGTTTGAAGGCTACTAAAGAGGAAGTCCAGAAAGCAAACAATGCTTCCAAAGCACTGAAGACAAGTCTTCAGTTGCTTCACCCTCTTTAGTTGATGATCAACCTAAGATGAAGAAGAAACCATGTGAAGTATGTGTTTGTTCAATCATCTTACAGATGATTGTTGGTACAAAAGAGGTTCCAAACTCAAACAAAAGAAGAAATTAAAGAGAAAATGGTAAAAATGAAAACTGAGTTTGAGACCACATTTGTTTCAGCAACATCAAATCCTGTAACCCTTATGTCCTCAAAGAAATCCAAAAAGGAAGGGGTTAAACAGGTGACAGCTGAGAGTGCTCAGAAGAAGAAGGTGCAACATAGGAACTTATCAAACTCCACTCGCAATGTGTCTGATGAGCTGAAAGCTTTATCACAAAATCAGACACAGCTGGTGATGATGGTTCAACATCTGTTGGGTAGAGTTAACCAATTAGATGCTCCTATGTTGAAACCACAGAAAAGGAGATCCAAGCCAAAGGATTCCTCTTCTTCACCATCTTCTTCTCTCAGGCTGTTGTTTCAAATAAACCTATTAGTTTACCATCTATTGATGAGACCAGGCCCAAAACCAAAAAGTTTGGGTCTCCAAAACTAACTGATTGTATTATGCATGGGTTCTCCAACATGCCCAAGTAGCATCTGGTATGTAGACAGTGGGGGATCTATGCACATGACTGGGAACAACTCTCTTCTTCATGACTACTCTCAGGAAAGAAGGGGTTTGTTTCTTTTGGCAATGATGCTAGAGGTTACATCATTGGAAATGGCTTTGTCTCCAATGGAGAAATCAAGTTTGATGATGTTAATCATGTGGAAAATCTCAAGTACAATCTCTTGAGTGTCAGTCAAATGTGTGATAAAGGCCATGTTGCTCTTTTCACCAGTCAGAACTGTAGGATTCTGTCATCCAAAGTTCTGCATTTGATTGACAAGGTGTTGGATGATCACACTCTCCAGAGAGCCAACAGGACAGGAAGAGTGTATGCCTTAGATCTTTCCAAGAAAATAGATCTCAGAGGCAATCCTTGCCTATTTTCCAAAGCCTCTTCTCAAGAATCTAAACTGTGGCACAGAAGGCTGGGTCATGTTAATTTCAAAAACATGAATCAGCTTATCCACAATAGTTTTGTCAGAGGCTTACCAATAAAGGAGTTCCACTGTGATGAAACCTGCACTGCTTGTTTAAAAGGAAAACAGCACAAAGTCTCATTCCCTCCTATTGAAGAGCCTAAGTCCACTGCCTGCTTGCATTACTGCATATGGATCTATTGGTCCTATGAGAGTGATGAGCATGGCAAAGAAGAAATACTGTCTGGTAATTGTGGATGATTACTCCAGATTTGTATGGACTTTCTTTCTACATTCAAAGGATGAGGTTGCTCAGAAGGTTATTAACTTTGTGTTGTATATTGAGAAGCAGTATTCCCTTCCAGTCAAGTGTATGAGGAGTGATAATGGAACTGATTCAGAAACCATACACTTGATGACTTCTATCTTCTAAAGGGAATCAAAAGGCAGTTTAGCATCCCAAGGACTCCAGAACAAAATGGAGTAGTGGAGAGAAAGAACAGGACCCTAATTGAAGCTGCAAGGTCCATGTTGGCTGACTCTGGTTTGCCACTGACCTTTTGGGCTGAAGCTGTTAACACAGCTTGCTATGTGCAAAATAGAGTTTAGTAAATCAGAGGTTGATGAAGACTCCATATGAAGTTCTCCATCACTTGGCTCCTCTATTTCATTTTTAGAGCATTTGGGTGTCCCTGTTTTATTCTCAACACAAAGGATCAACTCCATAAATTTGATCCTAAGGTGGATGCAGGGTATTTTGTTGGTTATTCATCTACTTGCAAGGCATACAGAGTCTTCAACTGCATAACAAAGATAGTTGAACAGACTTTGCATGTGAAGTTTAATGAATCTCCTTTGGACAAGATTCCACAAAACCCTGTGGAGTTGTTTGATTTGGACATACTGCAATATGTTCCTTATCAACCTCCAGCTGTTGCAGATCCTGTGGATAAATCATCTTCTGCAGCATGTCTTCCACCTGGTGGTATTGATGATGATGATGATAATATCAATACTCACCTATTCAAGTTTAGTGACCAACTGCCTGTGTCTGCTAAATTTGATGTTCCTGTAGCTTAGCAGTTCCATCCACAACAAATGCTGATGAGATCTCTGTTTCCTCTACATCTTTTGAGTTACCATCTAATTCTTGGTTTCAAGAGTCTACATCAACATCTGCTGCTGCAAGGTTCTACAAACACTTGCACAGATCTCATTGTTTATCAAGAACTGAAGAATCACCCCATGTCCCAGATTATTGGTGATATCAATGCTGGTGTTTCAACAAGAAGTCAATTGTCTAACTTCTGCTTCTATGCTCTCTTCATCAGTCAGCTAGAGCCAAAGAACTACCATGTTGCTTTGAGAGACAATGGATGGGTTGAAGCTATGCAGCTTGAGCTACTTCAGTCAAGAAACAGCAAGTGTGGGAACTGGTTCCTCTTCCCCAGGTAAGTGTGCAATAGGCACTAAATGGGTGTTTAAGAATAAAACCGATGAAAATGGGCTTATTGTTAAGAACAAGGCTAGACTGGTTGTACAGGGGTTTTCACAAGAAAAAGGTATTGACTATGATGAAACCTTTGCCCCTGTAGCCAGACTAGAGGTAATCAGATTGTTCTTAGCCTATGCTGCATTCCACAATCTTAAAGTTTTTCAAATGGATGTCAAAAGTGCATTTTTATATGGTAAAATAAAGGAAGAAGTTTATGTGTGTCAACCACCAGGCTTTGAGGATAATAAACATCCTGAATGGGTGTATAAACTTGATAAGGCTCTTTATGGGTTGAAACAAGCTCCTAGAGCCTGGTATGAGACACTCTCTACTTTTCTTCTTAAGAATAATTTCACTAGAGGCTCCATTGATAAAACTCTGTTTATTAAGAAGGTGGATCAGCATAAGCTACTTGTTCAGATTTATGTTGATGATATTATTTTTGCATCCTCTGATCCCCAGTTGTGTGATGATTTTACAACATTAATGAAAAAGAGGTTTGAAATGAGTGCAATGGGAGAATTACAGTTCTTTCTAGGCTTGCAAATCAAACAAAAGGCTGATGGAACCTTTATTCATCAGTCAAAATATACAAAAGATCTTTTGAATAAGTTGATTTACAAAACTGTAAGCCCTGTTCTACTCCCATGTGCAACACCACACAACTGGATGCTGATCAGAAAGGTAAAGCTGTTGATGAAACACTTTATAGATGTATGATTGGGTCCTTGATGTATCTAACAGCTTCTAGACCAGATATTATGCTTGCTACATGTGTCTGTGCTAGATTTCAGGCTGTTTCTAAAGAGTCTCATTTGATTGCCGTCAAGAGAATCTTTAGATATTTTCAAGGTACACAATCTCTGGGTTTATGGTATTCCACTGGACACTCTTGCAAATTAGTTGCTTTTTCAGATAGTGAATATGCAGGGTGCAAGTTAACTAGAAAGTCAACTTCTGGTGGTTGTCAATTCCTAGGCAACTGTTTGATTTCTTGGCAGAGTAAGAAACAAACATCTGTTGCTACATCAACTGCTGAGGCCGAGTACATTGCTGCTGCAAGTTGCACCTCTCAGGTACTCTGGCTTCAGAACCAGCTTCTGGATTATGGCATTACAGAGACTAAGACTCCATTATTAATGGATAGTGCTTCAGCTCTGTGTATTGTCAAAAATCCAGTCCAACACTCTAGGACCAAACATATAGAGATCATACATCATTTTATTCGGGATTGCTTTGAAAAAGGTCTGATTGATCCTAAGTTTGTGCCTAGTGCTGATGAGCTTGCAGATATTTTTACTAAGCCTTGGATAGTTCTACTTTCCAAAACCATGTGTTAAGGCTTGGTATGCTGCAACTAGAATAAGTGACAACTACTGATGTTCAGTAATCATTACTGGTGATCATTGGTACCCATGTCATATATAAGTACTGATGAGTCCTTACACCTTTAGTAGTTTTAATAACTACTGATGGCTAAATGCCTCACAAGTACTGAAGTACTTTATCTGTTCCAAACTACTGATGTAGTTACAACTACTGAAATCAGTACAACCAGATAAGTATTGACGTCCTATGAAACACCTGAAAAGTAGATGCAAAGTCTGATGAGTAAGTGTTGAGGACAACATGAAACAGCTGAAAGGCTATGAATTGACGAAAACTACTGACGAGAACTTTCTCTTCAGTTGTTTCAACAACTGTTGTTTCATTCTAAACAACTGAAGCAAAACCATGTCTTCAGTAGTTTTATAACTACTGATGACTAATACCAAGTCTTCAGCTGTTTACAACAACTGATGACAAAACCACTGTCTTTAGTAGTTTCACAACTACTGATGACAAACACCAAGTCCTCAGTTGTTTCATCATCTGAAGTCAAAACCGCGGCTTTCAGTAGTTTTCTAACTACTGATGCCTAACACCACGACTTCAGCTGTTTCAACGTCTGAAAGGGTAATACCATGTCAACAGTCGTTTAAAACTACTGATGACTAACACACATCCTTTGTCGTTTTCTAACCGTACCCTATAAATATCCTGACCTAATCCTTCAAAGCTTCATCTTATTCAAACCTAACGTTCCTCTCCAAAACTTCTCTCTTCTAAATGGCGTCGATGCAAATCAAACCGCGACACAACTGTGTAGCTTACTTACTAAATCACCATTCTGGGCTAAGTTCGATACTGCTATCGATCTTATGGTCCAGTCACAATACAAAACGGCATTTCTTCTCAATCCCATCCTTCATGTCGAATCCCTCAAACAGTTTTGGATGAACGTCACCATCACCATTGGGGAGAACAACACAGCATCTCTCCGGTCGGTCGTCAACAACCAAGAAGTGGTCATCACTCCCGAAATACTTTGCCAAACTCTACATCTGGATGATGCCATTTCTCCTGCTGGATATCCCAAGGGCACAACTGATTTATCCTTTGCCCATCATGGATATCAGGGCAACCTTAGTGCCTCCACTATAATGAAGAAACATTTCCATGACGCTGAACGCCTAATTTTCACATGGTAAATGTCTGTTTGGCTCCTAAGACTTCGTCTTGGGATCAAATGTCTACGAAGTGGCAGCAGGTAATGTATCTATTCTTGAGCAACAGCCTTTAAATTTTTCAGAAATAATATTTTCATAGCTCAAGGATATGGCTCAAAAACTAACTGCTAACCGTTGGATACTATATCCGCGGTTCATAATGGCCATCATTACAAACCATCTTCAAGCTGAGGGACTTGTTGGCCTGGGAGTCCCTGCTATGGCTGTTTTGCCTGAAGTATACTCCGACACAACTCTGACCACTCACTCAAAATGCCTGCCAAGCTGCGCAAACCCACGCAGCTGGAACCCATAGCCACCAACTCCAAATCAAAAGTCCCCACCAAACCCACCAAAAAGAAATCCAAAACGGCTACTCAGGGAAATGAGTCCCCTGAGGATGCCCTTGCAACACAAACGCAGGATATATCCACTGGTCATAACCCCCTAGTGGATATAAGGACTCTTCCAGCCATAGCCGCTCAGGATTCCTCTCAACAGGAGCCTGCAGCAACCACACAAGGGGTACCCACACATCTGGAATTCCTCACTTGAGGGGATTGCCATTGAAGAGCACCATCCTCCCCAGGTGCACACTGCTTCTATCCCTTCCCCCCATGCAACCGCCCCCCAAAGCCCTACATTGCTTGTTGCACAGTGCTGACTCAATTGCACTCCTCACCCCTCCCCAGATACCAATTACTACTGGGAACACCTCTACCATTGAGGGGGAGGACCAAAGTGCAATTGAGAACCCACAGCATAGGGGTTTACCACTTCTATCTTCTGGTGTAGATAGGGAGATTAGAATATCTAGTGAGGCTGCCACCTTCTACATCAGCACATGATCAGAATGAGGCTGGTAACATTGCTAAGACCTCACTAGAGGCAACAGCTGATGATGGACATAGTCCTGAGGCTGGAAGTCCCCAGTACCAAGACAAAGGGGCACATGCTACAACTGGTCTACACCTAGTGCATGTACATCCTGCTCCAAGCAGGAGGTCAGGTGATTCAGCTTCTGCTGATGATGACCTGGGCTTTTTCTATGATGTTCTTGCCCAGAACACAATCCTTGAGGAGGAAGTCAGTAGGCTGCAAAACCTACTTGACCAACTCTCTCAAAGAGAAAGACCATCTGCCTCCACCAACCCACAGATGGCACCTTCATCTGAAGGTCTTCCAAACACTGAGCCACTCCCAACAACTAAGCCACCTGCCTCTGCTTCTGGCACTATTTCTCAGGAACAGAACCCTCCTGAGCAAATAGTTGCTGTTCTTAAAAATTCCCTCCCTCTCATCACACCCATAATCACTGACATTGTGACTAAAGCCATTGATGAGAGGCTTTCCTCAACTTTACAACCATTGATTGATGCTGTTGTGCAACAGACACTTTCTGCGGTACAAACCCCTACCACCAATGCATCCAAAAATGGGGAGAGTACTGAAGTGAAAGAAAAGAAGAGGAAAAGAATAGAGGATGAGAAGGACCAAGAGCAAGCCCAGGAGTTGGAAAAAGAAAAGCAACAACTGATCACCTATAAACGAAAGAAAAGTGCTGATGATCAACCTACTGCTGAAGAAAAATCCTTGGAAGAGCTGGTAAAAGATGCTGATGATACACACAGCCGATCCATGGATAAAATTATTGAGCAACTCTTCACGCAAGGTTTTGATACAGCCACATTAGATAGTGAAATCAGGAAGTTGGAAGTGGAGGAGATTCAAACCCGATGGGCTGGGTGTGATGTACTGGAGAAGGAAAGATTGGAGATCATGATCCGTTTCATTGCCAAATACTTAGGAAGATCTTTGATGGAGATTCGTGCGTGGACTAGAGACAGTATTCTGGCTATAGCCACCAGAATCTGTCTGTCTGAGCAATTCCACAAGGGGATTATCATTGAAGCCCTTGATGAGGCTGGGGCTGGAAAAAGGTTTGAAATGGAAAGACTTACAAAGGCTAAACTCACAACCAAGATGCTGGAACAACCTTCCCTTCCACCAACTCAAAAACAGCCTACCCCTCAAATCTCCAAACCAATCTCAAAGCCCAAATCCAAACAACCACAACCTCAACCCACAAAACCAACTCCCTCACCATCTAAACCAATAGCCGATGATGCACCCAAGAAGAAGAAGAAAAGGGTGTTGAGGCTAGAAGATGAAGAAGAAGAAGAAGAGGATGATGTGGAAGAAGATCGATGCCTCTGTCTGCAGTCCTAACATTCGCTAAAGCCAAACCTATGCCCATCACTCCCACCTCACAAATGGATGCTGTAAGAGTAAAGATTGAAGAAGAGGAGCAGCAAAAGCTTCATGATGATGAAATGCTGAAAAGCATTGACAAAACTTATGCTGCTTCGTCATCAATTATCAGCATGAAGAAAGAAGCTCTGAGGTTGTACACTCTCGCCAACACATTCAATATCAGAAGGAAAGGGTGAGAGTATGGCCTGATCCGAGGGTGGCTCACAGGATTGTAAAGAAAGACATTCCTTCGAGATACAAGGGTCAAGTCAAGAGGATCGTAGATGAAGAGATCACAGTGGCCCTTGTAGTATCACCCTGGGAGATTGTCAAGATTTCAAGAAGGCCTACGAGACTAAACAACCACCCCAAACGATGCTAGAAAACAGGATTATTAAAAAGGGGTTAGTCTACAAGAGGCTTGAGAACTTCAAACAAAATGAGCTCAGTCTGTTACTCGAAGGGAATCATCCTGATGAGTTTGCATACAGACAAATTACAACAGTTAAGCTCGAAAATGGCAAACAGGCCAAGTACATCTCAGAGCTATATGGGCGAGAAGGATTATTTGATGGTGAAGCCGAGAACCTGACCATGGAAGAACAAATCATGTTTCTCAAAGCCTAGACCAGAGAATCCTACAGGCTCATACACGGGAAGTAGATCTCATGAATGGCATAACAACTCTGTGTCCAGTTCCCCAAAACAGAGTTCCCATTCATATCTTGCCAAACAAATATCAGAGACTTCTTCCCAGGCCAGAGCTTATATGGGTCATCTTCTCTAACTGATCAAGAAGGATTGTTTGATGGTGAAGCTGAGAACCTGACCATGGAAGAACAAATCATGTTTCTCAGAGCCTAGACCAGAGAATCCTACAGGCTCATACACGGGAAGTAGATCTCATGAATGGGATAACAACTCTGTGTCCAGTTCCCCAAAACAGAGTTCCCATTCATATCTTGCCAAACAAATATCAGAGACTTCTTCCCAGGCCGGAGCTTATATGGGTCATCTTCTCTAACTGATCAAGAAGGAAAAAGACCAACTTTTTGCCAACAATAAGTGGGATAATAAATAAATTAGAGGTTTTGGCTGCATTGGTTCAGGGCGAGTTTGTTGGACCAAAAGAACCAATGAGCCAAGATCAGAAAACCTCTAAGTCCTACATGGTATCACAACAACTGCTGAAAGCTTCATCAGCAGTTTGACAAGTACTGAAGACTTCAACAGCTGAAGATCAAGTGCTGAAGACTTCAACAGCTGAAGAACTAAAGTGCTGAAGTACAACAGCTGAAGAACACAAGTACTGAAGCTGAACAACTGAAGAACACAAGTGCTGAAGCTGAAGTTCAAAGTACTGAAGTACAATAGCTGAAGAGTTTACAAGTGCTGAAGATCAACAACTGACAGGATCAGTGATCACAAGTTTGATGTATCAGAATATAAAGCAGCGGAATACAAACACGAATTAGACAAATTGTAGCAAGCCAACGATATTTGTGAGCATTAAGATCGCATACAGTTATAGGGAGAGAATATGTATTTCTGATTTCTAGGAATGTTTATAGATGTAGAATATTTCTAATCGAATCAATCATTCATTCCATTCAATTACTCATTTCATTCAATGATTACAATAGGTTGTCACTCCTTATATAGAGTGCAACAGTCACTGCTGTTATCACGGAAAGTGACAACTGGCAGATCCAATACAGAAATAACTAATCTTAACAAACTACTGAAATGTTCACAACTACTGAGAACATATCAGCAAGTTAAGTACAAAATATAAAACTACTGAAACTACAACGACTGAAGAACAAGCTCTTCAGTCGTTTTACAAAACTACTGAAACATAGAAAATAAAACTACTGATATCACAACTACTGAAGAAGTACTCTTCAGCAGTTGTGACAAACTACTGAGGCTTCAGTACTTGATCTTCAGACTTTGACCTTCAGGTGTTTCATCAGCTGATGACTTCAGTAGATATCATCAGCTGATGTCTTCAGTCTTTGTCTTCAGACTTTGTACATCAGTTGTTGATCTTCAGCACTTGTGAACTCTTCAGCTGTTGTACTTCAGTACTTTGGTCTTTCAGCTTCAGCACTTGTGTTCTTCAGCTGTTGTACTTCAGTACTTTGGTTCTTCAGCTGTTAAGGTCTTCAGCACTTGATCTTCAGCTGTTGAAGTCTTCAGCACTTGTCAAACTACTGATGAGGCTTTCAGCAGTTGTTGTGATACCGTGTGGGACTTAGAGGTTTTCTGATCTTGGCTCATTGGTTCTTTTGGTCCAACAAACTCCCCCTGAACCAATGCAGCCAAAACCTCTAACTTATTTATACTCCCACTTATTGATGGCAAAAATGTTGGTCTTTTTCCTTCTTGATCAGTAGAGAAGATGACCCATGTACGCTCCGGCCTGGGAAGAAATCTCAAATATTTGTTTGGCAGAGTATGAATGGGAACTCTGTTTTGGGGAACTGGACACAGAGTTGTTATCCCATTCATGAGATTTACTTCCCCATAATGAGTCTGTATGACTCACGAACATAGGCCTCAAGGAGAACAATTTGTTCCTCTTGAGAGAGTTCTTCAGCTCCTCCTTCGAAGAAGAACTCTGGACCATAGTACTCTGATAAGTACTTCATGGTCCTGCCATTTTTCAGCTCCACCGTAGTTACCTCCCTATATACAAATTCATCAGGATGGTTGCCTTCAAGGAGTAACTGGAGCTCATTCTTTTGGATGTCTTCAAGCTTTTTATATAACAACCCCTTCTTAATCATCTTGTTTTCTAGTAAGGCTTGAGGTGTCTTCTTTGCTTGGTGAGCTTTCTTGAATTCATCAATGATTTCCCAAGGTGAGACTACAACGGCCAACATGATGGTAGATTCTATTGTTTTTCGTACTTGGCCGTTGTATCTGTGTGGGATAGTTCTTTTATGGATTCTAGAACTCACCCTGGGGTCTGGCCATACTCTCACTCTCTCCTTCTGATACTGAAAGGTGTGCCGGAGAGTGTACAGCCTTTGAGCATGCCCTTTCATGGCTTGAATAGATGATGACTGAGGAAATTCCTTGTCAACCATCTTCAACAGTTGCTCATCGTGCTGTTTTTGCTGTTCTTCTTCTTCTATCTTGACTCTGACCATTTCCCTTTGAGAGTCAGGTGTGATCATGGATTGACTTCGGGGTTTTGGTAGCTTCAGAACAGCAGAGAGTGGCAGACTATCATCTTCATCCTCTTCTTCTTCTTCTTCTTCCATCCTCAGCACCCTTCTCCTCCTTCGGGGTACATCACTGGATGATGGTTGGGTTGGTGAAGGGATTGGTTTTGAAGAAAGAGGATGTTTGGATTTTGGCTTAGAGGTTGGTTGGGAGATTTGAGGGATAGGATCTGTTTGAGTGGGTGGAAGGGAAGGTTGATCTAGCATCCTTGTAGTTAATTTCGCCTTTGTGAGTTTAGCCATCTCTAACCTTTTGCCAGCCCCAGCCTCATCAAGGGCTTCCACAATAATCCCTTTGTTGAATTGCTCAGACAGACAGATTCTGGTGGCTATAGCCAGAATGCTGTCCCTGGACCATGCGCGGATCTCCATTAATGATCTTCCCAAGTATTTTGCAATAAAGCGGATCATTATTTCCAACCTCTCTTTCTCAAGAGCATCATATCGGGTTTGTATCTCTTGTACTTCTAACCTTCTGATCTCACTATCCAGTGTGGCTGTGTCAAACCCCTGCCTGAAGAGTTGTTCAATTATTTTATCCATGGAGCGGCTGTGTGTGGTGTCAGCTTCTTTGACCAGCTCCTCCAAGGATTTGTCTTCAGCAGTGTGATCATCAGCACTTCTCTTTCGCTTGTACGTGAGCAGAGGTTGCTTTTCTTTTTCCTCCTCTTCCTTTTCCTCAGATCTTTTCCTCTTCCTTTCTTTCACTGCAGTACTCTCCCCCTTTTTGGTTGCATTGGAGGAAGGGGTTGGTACCGCAGAAAGAGTCTTTTGAACAGCAGCATCAACCAAGGGCTGTAATGTTGAGGAAAGCCTCTCATCAAGGGCTTTGATCACTATATCAGTGATTATGGGGGTGATGAGAGGGAGGGAATTTTGGAGTACAGCACCTATTTGCTCAGGAGGGTTCTGTTCCTGAGAAGTAGGGCCTGAAGCAGAGGCAGGTGGTTGATTTTGGGGTGGCTCAGTGTTTGGGAAACCTTCAAGGGAAGGTGCCATCTGTGGGTGTATGATGGTGGCAGATGGACTTGCATCTTGAGACATCTTGGCCAGCAGCTCTTTGAGTCTGCTAACCTCATCCTCTAGAATGGTATTTTGAGCAACTACATCATAGAAGAAGCTCAGGTCATCATCAGTTGATACTGAATCACCTGACCTCCTGCTTAGAGCAGGATTTACATGCACTGGGTGTAGACCAGTTGGTGCATGTGCCCCTTGTGCTTGGTACTGGGGACTTCCAGCCTCAGGACAATGTCCATCATCAGCTGTTGCCTCTAGGGAGGTCTTAGCAATGTTACCAGCCTCACTCTGGTCATGTGCTGAGACAGAGGAGGTGGCAGCCTCACTAGATATTCTAAGCTCCTTGTCTACACCAGGAGATAGAATTGGGAAACCCCTGTGCTGTGGGTTCTCAGGTGCACTGTGTTCCTCCCCCTCAATTGTAGAGGAATTCCCAGTAGTAAGTGGTTTCTGGGGAGGGGGTGAGGAGTGCAATTGAGTCAGCACTTGTGCAACTATTAAAGTTGGGCTGTGAGGGGCGGTTGTTTGGGGTAAGGGGTTAGAAGCAGTGTGCACCTGGGGTGGATGGTGCTCTTCAATGGCAATCTCCTCAAGTGAGTAAGATCCCAGATAAGTAGGTGCCCCTTGGGTTGCTGCAGGCTCCTGTTGAGAGGAAGCCTGAGCGGCTGTGGCTGGAAGAGTCATTGTATCCACTAGGGGGTTAGGACTAGTGGATATATCCTGCGTTTGTGGTGCAGGAGCATCCTCAGGGGACTCAATTCCCTGAGTAGCCATTTTGGGTTTCTTTTTGGTGGGTTTGGTGGGGACATTGGATTTGGAGGTGGTGGCTGTGGGTTCCAGCTGCGTGGGTTTTCGCAGCTTGGCAGCCAGTTTGAGTGTCCGGTCAGAGTTGTGCCGGGAGTATACTTCTGGCAGAACAGCCGTAGCAGGGACTCCCAAGCCAACAAGTCCCTCAGCATTAAGCTGGTCTATAATAATGGCCATTATGAACCGTGGATAGAGTATCCAACGGTTGGCAGTTAGTTTTTGAGCCATATCTTTGAGCTCTGAAAATATTAATTCTGAAAAGTTCAGTGGTTGTTGCTCAAGGATAGAATACATTACCTGCTGCCATTTGGTGGACATTTGATCCCAAGACGATGTCTTAGGGGCCAAACATACATTGACCATGTGAAAAATCAGGCGCTCAGCGTCATTAAAGTGTTTCTTCATGATGGTGGTGGCACTGAGATCACCTTGATATCCATGCTGAGCAAATGATAGATCTATGGTGCCCTTCGGATATCCAGCAGGAGAGGTAGCATCACTCAGTTGAAGAATTTTACGGATTGTTGCAGGAGTAATCACTACTTCTTTGTTGTTGACGACTGACCGGAGGGATCGTGTGTTGCTCTCCTCAGTTGTAACAGTAACGTTCATCCAAAATTGGTTCAAGGATTCGGCATGTAAAACGGGGTTCAGAAGGAATGCCTTGTTGTATTGGGACTGAACCATAAGATCGATAGCAGTATCGAACTTAGTCCAGATCGGCGATTTTGTGAGGTAGGCAACACAGTTGTGTCGCGGTTTAATTTGCATAGACGCCATGGAAGTTTTGGAGAGGAACGTTAGGTTTGAAGAAGATGAAGCATGGAGAGCTCAGGTTAAGGGTATTTATAGGGTACGGGTGAGGAAACGACTGAAGGATGTGGTGTTAGTCATCAGTAGTTTTAAACGACCGTTGACATGGTATTATCCTTTCAGACGTTGAAACAGCTGAAGTCGTGGTGTTAGGCATCAGTAGTTTAGAAAACTACTGAAGACCGTGGTTTTGACTTCAGATGATTGAAACAACTGAGGACATGGTGTTTGTCATCAGTAGTTATGAAACTACTGAAGACAGTGGTTTTGTCATCAGCTGTTGTAAACAACTGAAGACTTGGTATTGGTCATCAGTAGTTATAAAACTGCTGAAGACGTGGTTTTGCTTCAGTTGTTTAAAATGAAACAGCAGTTGTACAAACGACTGAAGAGAAAGTTCTCTTCAGCTGTTTTCGTCAATTCTTAGCTTTTCAGCTGTTTCAAACTGTCCTCAACACATTCATCAGTCTTTATGGCTGATTTCAGTTGTTTCATAGGACATCAGTACTTATCTGTTTTTACTGATTGCAGTAGTTATGACTGCATCAGTAGTTGTAACTACTTCAGTAGTTTAGAGCAGATGAAGTACTTCAGTACTTGTGAGACATTTAGCCTTCAGTAGTTATAAAAACTACTGAGGTTAAAAGAGCTCATCAGTACTTATATGTGACAGGCACTCATGATCATCAGTATGAATTACTGAGATCATCAGTAGTTGTCACCTATTCTAGCTGCAGCATACCAAGCCTTAACACCAGGTTTTGGAAAGTTGAACTATCCAAAGGCTTAGTAAAAATGTCTGCAAGCTCATCAGCACTAGGCACAAACTTAGGATCAATCAGACCTTTTTCAAAACAATCCCTTATAAAATGATGTCTGATCTCTATATGTTTGGTCCTAGAGTGCTGGACTGGATTTTTGACAATGCAAAGAGCTGAAGCACTATCCATTAATAATGGAGTCTTAGTCTCTGTAATGCCATAATCCAAAAGTTGGTTTTGAAGCCAGAGTACCTGAGATGTACAGCTTGCAGCAGCAATGTACTCTGCTTCCGCAGTGGATGTAGCAACTGAGGTCTGTTTCTTGCTCTGCCAAGAAATCAAGCAGTTGCCTAGGAATTGACATCCACCAGAAGTTGATTTCCTGGTCAACTTACACCCTGCATAGTCACTGTCAGAAAAAGCAACTAATTTACCAGAATGTCTGGTAGAATACCATAAACCTAGAGATGGAGTGCCTTGCAGATATCTAAAGATCCTCTTGACTGCAATCAGATGAGACTCTTTAGGTGCAGCCTGAAATCTAGCACAAACACATGTAGCAAACATAATATCTGGTCTAGAAGCTGTTAAATACATCAAGGACCCAATCATACATCTGTAAAGTGTTTCATCAACCACTTTACCTTTCTGATCTGAGTCCAGTTGTGTGGTGCTGCTCATGGGAGTAGAACAGGGCTTACAGTTTTGTAAATCAAACTTTTGCAAAAGATCTTTTGTATATTTGGATTGATGAATAAAAATTCCATCAGCCTTTTGTTTGATTTGCAACCCCAGAAAGAACTGTAATTCTCCCATGGCACTCATTTCAAACTTCTGTTGCATCAACTTTGTAAAGGCATCACACAACTTTGGATCAGAGGATGCAAAAATGATATCATCTACATAAATTTGAACAAGTAGATTATGCTGCCCAGCTTTCTTAATAAATAAAGTCTTGTCTATGGAGCCTCTAGTGAAATTGTTTTCCAGAAGAAAGTTTGATAATGTCTCATACCAGGCTCTGGGAGCTTGTTTTAACCCATAAAGAGCTTTATCAAGCTTATACACCCAATTAGGATGTTTATTGTCCTCAAAGCCTGGAGGTTGACATACATAAACCTCTTCTTTAACTTTTCCATACAAAAATGCACTTTTGACATCCATTTGAAAGACTTTAAGTTTTTGATAAGCAGCATAAGCTAAAAACAATCGAATTGCTTCCAGTCTGGCTACAGGGGCAAAGGTTTCATCATAATCAATACCTTCTTCTTGTGCAAACCCCTGAACAACCAGTCTGGCCTTGTTCTTAACAATAAGCCCATTTTCATCAGTTTTGTTCCTAAACACCCATTTAGTGCCTATTGCACACTTACCTGGAGGTAGAGGAACCAGTTCCCACACTTGCTGTTTCTTGAACTGAAGAAGCTCAAGCTGCATGGCATCAACCCATCCATTGTCCTTTAAAGCAATGTGATAATTCTTTGGCTCTTGCTGACTGATGAAGAGAGCATAGAAGCAGAAATTTGACAATTGACTTCTTGTTGATACTCCAGCAGTGATATCACCAATGATTTGAGACATAGGGTGATTCTTCAGATCTTGATACACAATGAGATCTGTGCAAGTGTTTGTAGCCGGTTCAGCAGCAACAGATGGTGATGGTGAATCATTTCCTTGAAACCAATCAGTGGATGGTAATTCAAAGGAAGTTGAATTCAAAGAAATCTCATCAGCATTTGTTGTGGATGGTGCTACTGGCGCTACAGGAACATCAGGTCTAGTTGAGTCAGGCAGCTGATCACTAAACCTAAAGAGGTGAGTACTGCAATCATCATCATCATCAGCAGTACCACCAGGTGGTGAACTGTTGACAGGAGCAACAGCAGGAGTTTGATAGGGAACATATTGCAGTATGTCCAAATCAAATAACTCCACAGGACTTTGTGGAATCTTGTCCTTTGGAGATTCATTAAACTTAACATGTAGAGTTTCTTCAACCATCTTTGTTCTGCAGTTGAAGACTCTGTATGCCTTGCAAGTAGATGAATAACCAACAAAGTATCCTGCATCCACCTTAGGATCAAATTTGTGGAGTTGATCCTTTGTGTTGAGAATAAAACAGGGACACCCAAATGCTTTGAAAAATGAAATCAGAGGAGCCAAATGATGGAGAACTTCATATGGAGTCTTCATCAACCTCTGATTTACTAAAACTCTATTTTGCACATAACAAGCTGTGTTGACAGCTTCGGCCCAAAAGGTCAATGGCAAACCTGAGTCAGCCAGCATGGACCTGGCAGCTTCAATGAGGGTCCTGTTCTTTCTCTCCACTACTCCATTTTGTTCTGGAGTCCTTGGAATGCTGAACTGCCTTTTGATTCCCTTTGAAAGATAGAAGTCATCAAGTGTATGATTTCTGAACTCAGTTCCATTATCACTCCTAATACACTTGACTGGAAGGGAATACTGCTTCTCAATGTACAGCACAAAGTGGATAATCTTCTGAGCAGCCTCATCCTTTGAATGTAGAAAGAAAGTCCATGCAAATCTGGAGTAATCATCCACAATTACCAGACAGTATTTCTTCTTTGCCATGCTCATTACTCTCACAGGACCAAATAGATCCATATGCAGTAATTGCAAGCAGGCAGTGGACTTGGACACTTCAATAGGAGGAATGAGACCTTGTGCTGTTTTCCTTTTAAACAAGCAGTGCATGTTTCATCACAGTGGAACTCCTTTATTGGTAAGCCTCTGACTAAACTATTGTGGCTAAGCTGATTCATGTTTTTGAGATTGACATGACCAAGCCTCCTGTGCCACAGTTTAGATTCTTGAAAAGAGGCTTTGGAAAATAGGCAAGGATTGCCTTTGAGATCTATCTTCTTAGAGAGATCTAAGGCATACACTCTTCCTGTCCTGTTGGCTTTCAGGAGAGTGTGATCATCCAACACCTTGTCAATCAAGTGCAAAACTTTGGATGACAGAATCCTACAGTTTTGACTTGTGAAAAGGGCAACATGGCCTTTATCACACATTTGACTGACACTCAAGAGGTTGTACTTGAGATTTTCCACATGATTAACATCATCAAATTTGATTTCTCCATTGGAGACAAAGCCCTTACCGATGATGTAACCCCTAGCATCATTGCCAAAAGAGACAAATCCCTTCTTTCCTTGAGAGTAGTCATGAAGAAGAGAGATGTTCCCAGTCATGTGCATAGATCCCCCACTGTCTACATACCAGATGCTACTTTGGCATGTTGAAGAACCCTGCAATAATAAACAATCAGTTAGTTTTAGAGACCCAAACCTTTTTGGTTTTGGGCCTGGTCTCATCAATAGATGGTAAACTAACATGTTTATTTGTAACAACAGCCTGAGAAGAGAAGATGGTGTAGAAGAGGAGTCCTTTGGCTTAGACCTCCTTTTCTGTGGTTTCAACATAGGAGAATCTAGTTGGTTAACTCTACCCAACAGATGTTGTACCATCATCACCAGCTGTGTCTGATTTTGTGATAAAGCTTTCAGCTCATCAGACACATTGCTAGTGGAGTTAGATAAGGTCCTATGTTGCACCTTCTTCTTTTGAGCACCCTCAGCTGTCACCTGTTTAACTCCTTCCTTTTTGATTGCTTTAAGGACTTAAGGGTTACAGGATTTGATGTTGCTGATACAAATGTGGTCTCAAACTCAGTTTTCATTTTTACCATTTTCTCATTAATTTCTTCTTTTTGTTTGAGTTTGGAACCTCTTTTGTACCAACAATCATCTGTAAGATGATTGAACAAACCACATATTTCACATGGTTTCTTCTTCATCTTAGGTTGATCATCAACTAAAGATGGTGAAGCAACAGAAGACTTGTTCTTCAATGCTTTGGAAGCATTGGTTGCTTTCTTGACATCCTCTTTAGTAGCCTTCAAACTCTTTCTACTGCCAGTTTTCTTCTCTTCAGTGCTGACAGCAGTTGAAGTTTGAACTTCAGGTGTTAAATCCTGCTCTCCAGTCCTTTCAGGACCTTCAGGATTAACTCCTGAGTTGATCAACTTATTGATCATGTGAATGTCAGCATTTGGACCATCAACATCAGCTGATAGGTTCAAGAGGACTTGATGCTGACTGCTACTTCTGATTGTGCTGTATCAGAAGGTAGATCACATGATTTGATGGATTGGTTATCACTCTCACCATCAGATTCTACCTCTGCTCTTGGGGTAAAATCTGTAGGTGGAGCAGTGTGATTGTAGCCAATGCCAAACTTCACATTTGAAGCAGATTGCTTACTAAGAAGCATTTCAAAACCTTTGCATGATTGTACCCATCTATCACACTCGACCTGGGTAACTGCAAGGGTTTCTTTGAGATCTTTGTACTTCTCTAGAAGTACATCTTCTCTAGCCTTATCATCAATTATTTTGCAATTCAGTTTATAAACCTCATCATTTTTATCTTTGAGCACAAACTCAAACTCAGCTTTGTTTTTGGAAATTATTTGTTCTAGCTCAATGTTCTTATTAATTAAAGCTACATTTGCTTCTCTAATGGAAGCAAATGCTGCTATGCATTGTTCAGAACATAATTTGGCTTTTGCCTCAGAGGATACCTGTGATACCTGAGGTGTAGAGGCATTGGAAGATGAAGTATCAGCAGACTCCAAAGCCATAAGAGCTAGATTCCCAAAGGGACTGTCACCACCATGTTGACCAGCACCTGAGAACAGTTGATCATGACCAGACAAGTCATCTGGTAAACTGCTCCAGTCAACAACTCCTGGGGTGAAGAAGCTGTGTTGTTGAGATGAAGGTTGTTGATGAGATAGGGAAGGCTGAGGTTCTGGTAATGCATGAGGTTGTGGTGTCATAGGAACTTGAACTTGATTTGACTGTGGCATGTAATAACCAGGGTACTGATATGGCATTTGGCCCTGAGGAACAAAATATGCCGGAGATTGTTGTTGAGGATGATGACTAGATGTGACAGGATGTTGCCCTCTGTGTTGTTGACTATTGCCAGGAAAAGTCACAAAGGGTGCAGTAGAGTTAGATCCAGTTGATCTACACTCTCTTGCAAAGTGTCCAAGCCGTTGGCATTTGTGACACCTCAACTTGCTCTTGTCAAAACCAACTTTGGTTTTGCCAGAGAGTCCTGGGAATTTTCTCCCAGTTCTTTTGTAGAACTTCTGAGATCTGATATTTATCAAGGCCATTTGGCTCAAAATATCCATCTCTTCTAAGTCATCATCAGCAATCCCCTTGAGATCATCCATAATGAAACATAAATTGTCATTATTACATCCAGTGAACTGACCATCAACACTTACAAATGCAGAATTAGAAGTGCTCGAAGAGAAATTAATATGCTCATCATACTGGCATTCAGATGAAGCATATTCTGACTCATGACCCACCAAGGCAGTGTTGCCTTGTATAAAGTCTTCAGTGAGCTTTCCAGATGAAGACAGCTTTCTCTTCTGTTCTATCTCTCTCTCAAAAGTGAGCAATTTCCCATGGAGTTGGGTGAGAGATAGTTTGTCCAAACTTGCACTGGAGCGTAGGACAATAGTATATGTGTCCCATCTCTCAGGCAGTGATCTCAGAAATCTGTTATTCATCTGAATATTGGTGTATTCAAGTTTGACCATTTTTAGTTCAGAGATCAAACAAGAAAACCGCTCATATTGTTGAGTCAGTGTCTCGCCCTTTCTATGAGAGAATGTCTCATATTGTTGGGCAAGAATTTCTCTATTATTTGCCAAGACCTCATCTGTTCCTCCAAATTGTTCTTTCAAAGCAATCCAGAGGTCATGGGCAGTTTCATGATGCATTAGCCCAGAATAGATTTCATTGGGCAAAGCCATGGCCAGAATTCCATGGGCTTTTGCATCAATCTCAAGCAACTTCTTATCCTCATCTGAGTATTGCTCCCTCCTCTTCGGAACCATTTGATTGGTTTCCGGGTTATTCACCATAGGCTTGTGTGGACCATGTACCACTGATGTCCAACACCCTGCGCTGTTAACAGACAGGTGATGGAGCATACGTCTTTGCCATATGTTATACTCATTCCTAACCAGCATAGGAGGCTTGGTTGAGGAACCAGTATTGTGAGGATCATTGGAGGGAGTGGTCATTTTCAGTTCAAAAACAGTTTAGTTCAAGTTTTAAAAAAAGTTTTAGACAAACCACAACAAACTCAATGAGAACCAAGAAAAAGATCTCAGGATGAATGAGCAGAAATACAGAAAATTCAATCTCTATAACCGTTTCTTGCAAAAACAAAAGCTAATTCAATCAAACTTGGATCTTGAATAGCAGTTTCAATGATCAATTATTAGATCGATCAATGATTAACCTGCTCTGATACCATTTGACAGGATCAGTGATCACAAGTTTGATGTATCAGAATATAAAGCAGCGGAATACAAACACGAATTAGACAAATTGTAGCAAGCCAACGATATTTGTGAGCATTAAGATCGCATACAGTTATAGGGAGAGAATATGTATTTCTGATTTCTAGGAATGTTTATAGATGTAGAATATTTCTAATCGAATCAATCATTCATTCCATTCAATTACTCATTTCATTCAATGATTACAATAGGTTGTCACTCCTTATATAGAGTGCAACAGTCACTGCTGTTATCACGGAAAGTGACAACTGGCAGATCCAATACAGAAATAACTAAATCTTAACAAACTACTGAAATGTTCACAACTACTGAGAACATATCAGCAAGTTAAGTACAAAATATAAAACTACTGAAACTACAACGACTGAAGAACAAGCTCTTCAGTCGTTTTACAAAACTACTGAAACATAGAAAATAAAACTACTGATATCACAACTACTGAAGAAGTACTCTTCAGCAGTTGTGACAAACTACTGAGGCTTCAGTACTTGATCTTCAGACTTTGACCTTCAGGTGTTTCATCAGCTGATGACTTCAGTAGATATCATCAGCTGATGTCTTCAGTCTTTGTCTTCAGACTTTGTACATCAGTTGTTGATCTTCAGCACTTGTGAACTCTTCAGCTGTTGTACTTCAGTACTTTGGTCTTTCAGCTTCAGCACTTGTGTTCTTCAGCTGTTGTACTTCAGCACTTTGGTTCTTCAGCTGTTAAGGTCTTCAGCACTTGATCTTCAGCTGTTGAAGTCTTCAGCACTTGTCAAACTACTAATGAGGCTTTCAGCAGTTGTTGTGATACCGTGTGGGACTTAGAGGTTTTCTGATCTTGGCTCATTGGTTCTTTTGGTCCAACAACAACTGATGTAAAAAGTCTGAAGACAAAGACTGAAGACATCAGCTGATGATATATACTGAAGTCATCAGCTGATGAAACGTCTGAAGTTCAAGTCTGAAGATCAAGTACTGAAGTTTCAGTAGTTTGTCACAACGGCTGAAGAGTACTTCTTCAGTAGTTGTGATATCAGTAGTTTTATATTTTTACTTTCAGTAGTTTTGTAAAACGTCTGAAGAGCTTGTTCTTCAGTCGTTGTAGTTTCAGTAGTTTTATGTTTTTCAGTAGTTATAACAACTGATAACACTTAGTATTTTTGTAAGAAGATGTCAGCTGTTTTGACATCTTCAGTAGTTGTGTTTCAGTTGGAATAAATCTGTTTGATGTCACTATCAAGTGACATCGCAGACGTCACATCTCTTATATAAGAGGTGTCGACCTAATTGTAAGTGTGACATTCTGTTACCATGAAAGCGAATATTGAATGAAATATATTTGCAGAAATTCACTCTCTATAACCGTCTTTGTTCTTCATTGAATATCGTTTTGTTCTTGTGAATTGGCTAATTCATTGTTCGATTTCCTCTGCTATACTCTCTAATCAATCAAACATAGATCACTGATCCTAACATCTTACCACTGGAAGATATCGAGGTAGATGAACGACTCAATTATGCCGAGCAACATGTGGCGATCATTGATTGTAAAGAGAAGAGGTTAATGAATAAAATTGTTCCTCTTGTGTGTATACAGTGGAAGCACAGGAAGGGATCCGAGTCTACGTGGGAGATGGAGGGGGAAATGAGACAGCATTACCCACGATTGTTTGAGGAATAACAAGTGTCGGGGCCGAAACCTTTATAAGGGGGTGGACTTGTAACACCCAGATATTTTTCATACTCAAGAAGAAAGAATAAAGTGAAGAAAAAGAAAGAAAAGCTATAAAACCCAAGTAGGGAGACTAAAAGTGTCAAAAAGAACAAAATCTATGAAAAGTTGGTGATTAAAGGTGATGGCTGCCAATCACCCTCTTTTCACAATCAACATTCTGATTTTCTTTAGAGAGACAAAGCAGGAGCTGAAAACTCTCGGGTTTGAAGAAGAACAAGAGTAGAAGATTGAATTCAAGGTAAGAATTCATTGTTTTATGGTGTTCTTGACTGGCCTTAGCCTCGGTTATGTGCTTATGTGTGTTTTTGTCTATGCGGTGTGTTTTTAGTGGGTTTCTAGGCGGTTGAACTCAATTTCAAACGGGTTTTAAAGAAGTCAAAACCAAAAGCTATTAAGGTGAGTTCTAGAACCCCTTTTTAACTTGTTTTAAACTGATTTGGGGTTGGAAGTGCATGTATGCACATTTTTTTTATAAAATAGGTTTTCACTCGTATGCCTTATGTGTGTGTGTTTATGGGTGGGGTTTGATTTGGGCAATGTATATGTTTGATTATGTTATGATTATGTTTCTAAGGCTTAGAATGTATGATTTAAGCTTAGAATGGGTTATATGATGTTTGGGGACTGAATTATGATGTTTAAGTGAGATTTAGACTGCCTGTGCGCCTAAATAGTGACCCATGTGCCCAACTGAAAATAACTGCCTAAGTGTTCCCATGCGCCCAAAAAGTACGCATGCGCCTAGAAATAGGCTGAAATTTACTAAGTGTTCATGCGCCTGCATAGTGTCCATGTTGGAGCATATATAGTCATATATAGTGTGTCCGTCGCTTGTCGAATAGTCTAGGTTTAATGTTATACACATGATATGTTGTAAACACATGAAACTGGGTCATTCGCAGGAGCATATGCGAATGAGACTCAGTCGTACGACTTAGCCATGCTAATGGACCAGCCGTGGGACTGAGAGATGCGATTGGGACATTCGTAAGACCGAACCATAAGTATGGTCCAATTGTACGATTGAACCATACGCATGGTCCAGTCGTACGATTGAACCATACGCATGGTCCAATCGCACGAATGGGCCCAGTCGCATCTAATATGGGCCGAGGCCTATATATACCAGTTTCAATGTGTAGAGAGCTTAAGGATTGAGAGGAAGTCTGCCCGGAGCCTAGGGCTACCGGATGAGAGGGGAGATCATGCTCGATCTTCCCCTTGCTAAGAGTCTTGATTCTTATGTTGTAACGAGCTTGTAATCGTTAGGTTTTTATCAATGAAACCAATATTTGATAGTTCGTGTTATTGATTTGACTTTTGGTTTTGGTTGTTCATCCTTCCGCCAAAAACATGCTCAGATGTTTATCGATCCTGAAAAGCCAACTTCACAGTCCCTGCTCCTAGATTTGCCCAGAAATGACTAAGTGTTGACCATGCGCCTCAATAGTACTCATGCACCTTGAAGTTCCCTATGCGCCTAAGTGTTCCCCATGCGCCTAGAAGGCCATGCACCTGAATAGTCCCATGTGCCTGCATAGTGCCCATGCACCTAAAGACTTAGAATTATTTTCTTATTTTGGGGAAACGTAAAATGTAGGCTTTGACTTGGGAGGATCCTGGGGGTTATGTAAGTTGACTTTTTGAAGTCATAGATGATGTGATGGGCCATGTATGATGTGACATGAGTGATAATGTGATATGACTGATGCCTATGCATGATGGTATGTATGATTATTTCTATGTATGAATGATGGTGCCTTGTATTGCAATGTTTTGTATCTTTATGTGTATGTTTATGTTCCTTGTTATCTATGTTATTTTCCCATGGCTTTACATTGAATGTTTATGAATGAAATGAAAAGTATTATGTAACATAAAGTGCAAGATAATGAAAAGAGGAATGTAATGAAAGAATGCATGCATTAATAAATGAATGAAAGTAAGAAATTCTTGCAAGAAATGTATTAAGGTTCACACCCAATGAAGGTGTTAGCTCAACTGTGTGCGGGTTAGCTACCCTAGAAGGATGCACACTGGGTTTTAATACTTGTGATTGACCATAAGAAATTCGTGCATAATGTTCGAGGTCTATGTAAGACCTCAGGCCCAGTAACCAGCTTCATGCACAATGTTCGTGGTATGGCATATGGCATCGGTCCGGAATGAAATAGAAAAGATACGTGGTGAATGTACTTTCCCTAGGTACTGGAGTCTGCTTTGTGCATAATGTTTGAGGTCTATGAAAGACCTCAGCCCTAGTAACCAGCTTCGTGCATAATTTTCGGGGTATTGCACATGTCATCGAAAGTAATGAACGTACCAAAGATAACTAAGAAAGTTATGTATGAAGTGTATGAAAGTGAATGATAATGATGTACGATGAATGAACGAAAGTTAATGAACGAATGATGAAGATAATAATGATATTATCTATGTGTACGTATGATGTGTGATCATGTATGAAAGTATAGTATCGTTTTGAAAGAAAGTAAAGTATATTTTATTTTAAAACCAGAACTCACTCAGCAATGCTGACTTTTATGTGTTTTTAGTGGGTAGGTAATAGTTGTTGAGGATGGCACGGGGCGGCTATTTGACACGTTTTGGATGGCATCCATTTTTATAATCTTTTTGTGATGTAATGCAATAAGTATTTTTGTAATTTGATAACGACGTATTATTTTGAAAAAGCTATTATAATGAAATGAAATGGATGTTTAAATGTTTCCGCTGCATGTTTTTAGTAAGTTAATTGAAATATATGTTTTCTGTGCGATGATTGACGAGCTGTGAGTGTCCCGGCCAGTGGGCCTTACACTTGGTTGTTTCAAGAATCACTTTTTCAGTCTTCTTAACACCTTTAACAATCATGCTGCCCACCCTAATGTTATTCTCCATGAGTTAAGCGGTGATAGTAATTGCTTCTTCCAATGTTGTAGGGTTTCTTCCCACCACGACATCTTGGATTTGAGGTGGTACCCCCATGATGAACTTCTTAATATTACAAGGGACGGCATCAACCATTTAAGGCCAAAGGATACTCAGCTCATGGTGCCTGGTTGAGTAAGCCAAATGATTCCTACCATCCTATTTAAGGTTCCAAAAATCCTCCTCAAGTTTCTGTAAGTCACTCCTCAGGCAAAACTTTTTTATCGTATTATTCTTGAACTCATCCCACGGTAGTGCCAATGCAGCATCAACACCTCGGTTCCTTTTCTCGTTGTTCCACCATGTAAGTGCCATTCGTTGGAGGACACTCATGGCATAATGAACCTCGAGTGCCCCAGGACACTCATTATTGATGAAAGTATTCTCCATGCTCTCAAACTGGACAAGAAGTCTAGTGGCTCATTCTTTTCTACTAAAACTGGTGGGTTTATAGGAATTGAAGTGTTTGAATCTGCAGGTTTGTTATTCCATCCTCTATTTCTGCTCTTTTCTCCTTGACCATTGTTTCCATTTGTGTTATTATTAGTAGTTTCCATAAAAGAGCTATTTAGTTTAGCAACCATAGTTGGAAGGACGGTAGTCATTTGTCAGGTGATCATAACGCCCATTTTGCAATTGGAGCTACTATGCTTTCCATGATAACGAGACATTTTGAACACAAAATAAGTTAGACGTGGAAGTTTTGAGGTAAGGATGGTTGGTAAAAATAGTAATTTTCCAGGACTTATAAAACACACACGGGATGGTTGCATTCAGTAACACAACGCCAATAGGAACATGACACGTCAAGGTAACTTAACTCCAATTTGCCTTAAGAAGCTTGTGTATTTTGACCATATTTTATCACTCATCCCGAAAATCCCTAGGAAAACATAACTAGTCCTGCGGTTGTTTGGGATTTATGAGAAATTCTTACCTTAGCCCGAAGGTTTGTACCGGGAAATCAAGAATACAGGTGGGTATGAGTCACACAATTTTCCTTTTAGGCTAATAGAACTACAACCATGATGAGATTTTCATAGATTAGACATAGAGTGTAGAGATTTGAAACTTTTGATATAGTGCGTACAATCCCACGCGTCATCAAAAATAAGTTTAAGAAATCGCCTTGAAGATAAGAAGCTGGGGATATGCATAAACAAAGGCTTGACTATGTTTTTCCACTTAACGAGCAGTCATAACTAAACTACATCAAGTAGCAGATAAAGGGGCTTTCTTATATTAACTATTGTCTAGGTCACGATTTCTATTAACCTAAATCCCTATAGTTATACGCTCTAATACTGTAACACCCGGTTATTTTTAAAGACAAAGAAAGAAGAATAAGGTGAAGAAAAAAGAAAAACAAGGACGAAAAGACATTTTACCCAAGTCAAGGGGTAAAAAGTGACAAAAAGGACAAAATTTTGTAGAAGTGGGTGTAAAGTGGGCATGGCCGCCCACTCTCTTCTCCCATGCTCATTTCAATCGGCTAGAGAGAGATAAAAAGGGAAAAATGGAAGAATACGTTTGGGAATTTGAATAATCAAGTTGAAGAGTCGAATTAAAATGGGTTTCTAGGTGAAACTTGAAGCAAACGGGTTTTAAGGAAGTATTACCCGAAGAGGCTGCTAAAGTGAGTTTTAGAACCCCTATTTTACATGTTTTAACAAATTTTGGGGTTAGAAAGGCATATGCAAATGTCATTATTAAGCTGGGTGTTGTACCCGTATGTATGTGATTGTGTGTTTGTGTGTTTGTTTGCGATTGGGGTGGGGTTCGAAGTTGGGCAATGTTATGTTTGAATGATGATGCGAATGGGTTTCTGAGGCTTAGGATGGATGGTATAAGCTTAGAACAGGTTAGAGAAGGATTGGGGACTACAATCTGATGTTTAGGTACGAATGAGGCTGCTCATGCGACTGAAGGTCATGCGACCGAAGATCATGCGATTGGAGGTCATGCGACCAAAGGTCACGCGACGGGAGTTCATACGACCCAAGGTCATGCGACTAGAGGTCATGCGACTGGAGGTCATGCGACTGGAGGTCATGCGACTGGAGGTCATGCGACTGGAGGTCATGCGACTGGAGGTCATGCGGCTGGAGGTCATGCGACTGGAGGTCATGCGACAGAAGGACATGCGACTGTATGTCATGCGATCGAAGGTCATGCGACTGGAGGTCATGCGGATGAAAGTCATGCGACTGGAGGTCATGCGGCTGTAAGTCATGCGACTGAGGGTTAATACGCCCTATAGTGCCCATGTGTCTGGAAGCCCTCCATACACCTAAGTGTTCATCATACGCCCAAATAAGGCTCATGCGCCGAAAACACTTGGAATATTTTCTGACTTTTAGGGGAAAAGTGAAATGTAGACTTTGACTTGGGATGTTCCGAGGGATAAAATAAGCTGACTTTTGAGGTCATAGGTGATGTGATGGGCTATGCATGTATGATGGTGCCTTGTAAGGCAATGTTTGGTATGGTTATGTTTATTTTCCATATTTTGGATGATTATTTTCTCGTGGCCTTACGTTGAATGTTAATGAATAAAATGAAAAGTACAATTTAACGTAAAGTTTAATGAATAAAATGAAAAGAGGAACATAATGAAAGAATGCATGCATTAATGAATGAATGAAAATAAGAAAGGCTTGCAAGCAAATGTATGGAGGTTCACACCCAATGAAGGGTGTTAGCTCAACTGTGTGCGGGTTAGCTACCCTAGAAGGATTCACACCGGGGTCCAATCCTTGTGATTGACCATATGTATGGGATCCTTGCCGCTTGCCCCAGGTACAGGAGTCGGCTTCCTACATAATGTTTGAGGTCTATGAAAGACCACAGGCCTAGAAACCAGCTTCGTGCACAATGTTCAGGGTATAGCATATGGCATTGGTCCGGAATTAAAGAGAAAGATAAGTGTTGAATGTACTTGCCCTAGGTACTAGAGTCAGCTTCGTGCACAATGTTCGAGGTCTATGAAAGACCTCAGGCCCAGTAACCAGCTTCGTGTACAATGTTCGGGGTATTATACATGTCATCAAAAGTAATGAACGTACGAATGAAAGTAATGAAAGTGAATGACAATGACATACGATGAATGAATGAATGTTAACAAATGAATGGTGAAGATAATAATTTTAATCTCTATGTGTATGTACGATGTGTGATCATGTACAAAAGTGAAGCATGTTTTCGATAATTGTGTTAAATAAAATAATGTTACGATCGTGTATTGAACGAAATACTAACTGAAATACATGTATACCCAATCAAATAGTGAAGAATCCTATTTGATTGGTGATCCAATCAGCGAGAACGCACGTAGAAACAATTGTGGATTGAATCTAAACATTAAGAACAATTGGGAATCGATCTAGTGCGATCTATGAACTTAGAACAGGTTCTTAGAGGTCTCTGGACGGCTAGGGTCCGATTTAGTAGGTTGGTATTTGAAGTCTTTTGTTTTTCCACCATTTAAGTGGTATTTATAGGTTAGGGTTTCTCATTCGGGCGACTGAACCATTTGCATGGTTCAGTCGTGCGATTGATTCATGCGGTTGATCCATTCGCACGACTGAGTGTTCAGTCGTGCGACTGAGTCAATCGCATGTTACAATCGTGCGACATATCCAGTCTCCTGGTTCAGTAGTGCGACTGGTCCATTAGCTTGAAGTTGTTCATGCATATGGTCCATTAGCATGGGCCATTCGCATGAGAACTTCACATGAGTAAGTTTGAATATGTTTCACAATCATTATCTGACTTAGATCTATTCAAACAACCACAAACCTATATAGTTAGTTCAATAAGCGTTCACATACAATAATCAATGAAATGTTAAACTTTATAAGCACAATCACACATTGTATTTTATTAAGTGCCCATTCAATTACATATGTGTAAGACAATAAAGACATTTTACATTAAGTTCAGAAACTAGGGACACATGTATCTACAAACTCCCCCTTGGACCTAGTTTCATCTAATGTCTTACATCCTTCATAAGCTCCTCATATTGTACTTCTCCTCTCTTGTAACTCCTGGATGTATTTCAAAAGCAAAGTAGAGTCATATCATATTCTAAAATTGTAGAGCTTGTACAATATCTTGCGAGTCATAGAACTGTGGCCACTTGTATAATGTATAAACATCATCAGACGATAAGTTAGTAAGCCACATGGGATCAAACACCCTGATAGTTTCCATACTACCATTCTTGTTCAACAATATGACTGCGTCTCCTGTTCTCCAATCGTGGTACCACCACTTGAAGTGTGGAGTGAATTCCTGTGGCATTTCCCGTAAAGGGATTTTAGACATTGTGCGCGGAGGACTCCACCTCAGCACTATTTTTGGTTTCCAGTGATGGCATCAACTTTAGATCTCCTGATATACCTCGTAGGTCGTTGAGGTTTGAAGTTGACCCACCGGGTGTGGTACTCTCTCTTTAACGCTGCCTCAAACCAGCCTGATATCTTGCGAGGGTCAGCATATAGCAATTTTAATTTTGCTAACTAGTTAAGCTCAAAACCTAGAAGAGTCTTCAGATCGTGTAGGAATCTAAAGTACTCAATCCCCATCTCAAGTTTAATTGCATAAACATTGAGATCTTCAAAATATGCCCACGCTATGATTTTGCCAACACCTTGTAATGTTTCTTCACTTTATAAAGCTTGGTGTAGACAGTTGACTTAGGAGCGCTGCGTTGGGCTCTTATTTCTTCAAAGCATGCAGCCCATTTAGCCTTTTTGATGTTGACTTCAGCGTCTAAGGCTTGGGCCTACTCTTTATTCTTTTTCGACTCTTGTTCCATTTTATCTAGAGTCTCAAAAGTATCACTGACAAGAGTGTCGCCCAGATTGGGAACGACATTACCCTCATTGTCAGTGTACTCTGGATAATGTTGATCCGTGACATCTTCAATCTCGATCTCATCAACATCATGAAGCTCATCGTCACTTTCTCCTTGGACTGTAGGAGCATCCTTCACAATCTCATCGGGATTTAGTCGGAACATATTGGCGAGTTGCTCGTCGGTGAGATCATGAATTATCTCTCCTTCTTGAGGAGTGTAATTCACCGATCTCCTGACTATCCCCTGCAAATCAAGAATCATGGTAAGTTGAGTCTTGAGCTGTTGGAGGGGAGCAACATCATATTTATCTCATTGAAAATTTGGATCTACTTGATTTAAACATATAACACATCAACAATTAGTCAATAATCAAAGTAGTAAACATCAATTATAGATATAAACATTAGTTACATAACATTAATCCAAAATTCAATTATAAATTATTTTTCAAGTACATAAATATCTAAACATTACTTTTCTCTTGAATAGCTAGAGCATCAGTAGGATCGACATAAGATGATGGGGCTCCTTTGTCTTGATTTCTCTTTGTACGCCTCTCTTGACCTTGAGCTGATGTAGATGTAGATGCAGCTGCATCTCCTTCTTCATCATCATCATCATCACCGACATCATCATCATCTCCTCCCTCAGTATCAACACCGTGATCACCACCATCATCATCATCATCATCATCACTGTCATCATCATCTCCATCATCTCCGTCACTTTCTCGGATCTTTAGAGGTTCATCTTTGGATCCCTTCAGTCTTAGCATAAGCTTCTTATTCTGGGCCTCTAAATCCTATATCCTCTGTACTGAGGATGTATGTATCTCTCTCAGCTCTGTGAACTCTTGGCTCTGAGCCTCAATCATCTGAATGGATGAGGCATGTGTCTCATGCAGCTCCTCAATCTATTGGCTCGGAGCCTCGATCCTCTAGGCTTGGGAGACATTGAGCTCCATTAACTGATTAAGATGAGAGGCTCTCTGTTCATCAATCACCACTAGCTTCAGCACTAACCTGTTAAGGTTAGCCAAGTGCTCCTCCAACCCGACAGATGGGTAAGAAGATCCAAAAACAGGTGGGACCTATGATGAGGTCCCGGCTCCATGGCTAGTGGTGGTGGTAGTGGATGTAGAGAAGATTGGGGGTGGTATAGATGTGGATGGCTGCGGATGAGCTGTAATGGTGGTGGATGGGAAGTGGGTAACTGGTGGAGTAGGTGTGGGAGTGGGGTATGAGGTGGTAGTGGTGGCGGGTGGAATGGTGGGACTGGTGGTAGTTGATGTGGTAGCAGTGGTGGTGGTAGTGGTGAAGGGTGTGACTGAGGTAGTGGCTGTCGTGGTAGAAGAGGACAATGTAAACTTTAATCTCTTCCCCTTCTTGTCGTGGGGTTGTGCCATCCTCTTCTTCTTTGAGCCTCTAGGAACAGAGGCTCCCCTTGGTGGTTGGGCGGGTCCCGGGCATATGTGCGATCTGACTCAACAGCAGCATCCCCGGACTCCCCTGGGCATCCACCAACCGCCCTCAAACCTCTCTCTCTATGGCAACCACCCGGCTGGCCATAGTCCTCGTGAGACGCTCTTCATCACTCTCTGCTTGTTTATCGGTAGTACAAAAGTGCTGGTGAAAGCTAACCGTAGTGGCATCAGTAAGAGGTGGTGAAGTAACATGAGTAGTGGGGCCCCTAGTAGAAGCGGGCCCAGAGTCTTTGCCAGTGTCACCGTCATCGTCGGAGTTGTCAGGTGGAAGAGCAACTTGCTCAACATCTGAGTCACTCTCCTCATGACGCCAATTTCGCCTGCCTGGCGTCACGTAATAAACCTGGGCCAGATGCCCGAAGAGTCTCTTCACAGGGGGTTTGACTTGCTTCCCCCTGTAGACCTTCATGCGACCCAACGTCGTATCATCCATAATCTCCAACGCCATAGCATCATGGCTCTCCTTGCGCAGAGAGGGCAGCTTCTCATTAATGATCATTTGGAGAAACCTAGGGCACATGAAAAAAATCCTCTTTACCCTTAGCCTCTGGATTCTCTATCAGATAAGAGAATATCATGCTCAAGAAGCTAAAAGGGTGGTTCAGAACCAGTGCCACGTAGGCATTTTGAAACTGGTCTGAAAGATCATCAAACCCACCCCTTCTCGAAGCCAAGCATTTAGGGATGACATGCGCTAAGTACTTGTACTGGGGACACGGGTTGCTCTTGTTGAGCACACCTACATTAATATCCCCAGTGTACTTCATCCTTATGAAGCACCCTCTCAATGTCAGAGGGTGAAGTCTGGTAGGGTGATTAGCATCATCCCCCAAAGCAAGTACACGTCATATATCCTCAGCTGTGATCTCGATAGCTTGACCAAAAATCATATTGAGGATGATGTAGGGCTCATGTGTACGATCAACCGAATCCTCCTCCTAGAAGGCCTGCTGAATAAACCTATAGGGAGTGCACGGTGTGGATATAGCCCTGTAGATCCTGGATCTCTTAAGGAATGCAATAATCCCCACAAACTCGGCACCATTCTGAGTAATGGTATCTAAATGAGCACATATGTTATGCTTGGGGTTGATGGACCACCTGGCATGCGACTGGGTTCAATTGGGTGATTGAGCAGGCGACTGAGTTCAATCGGGTGACTGAGCCTGCGGTTGGTTCAGTCGGCCGACTGAGCTCATTCGTATTATCCATTCGGCCAATTGAGTCATTCGACCAACTCAATCGCGCAATTGGAGTTCATCGTGTGTCCAGTCGCATGACCTACTGTTCGGTCAACTAAAATTCGAATTTGAACCAAATCTTGAAATTAGATGTTGTGTATTGGTTCCTTAGACTCGCAATCATTATACTAATAACCTGATAACCTTGATTTTAACATTTTGCAGAGTTTAGTTCGGTTATTTGTCCATGTTCAGTGTTGGTTCTTGTAAAGGCCGAGAATCACAAATTAGGGCTCAAATCAAATAAACTTCGGTTACACAACACCGCATTGTACTTGTATAATAAGTAGAACTCATCAGAATATTGAAATTAGGAGTGAAAATCGGTCAGTGAAAATTTCGGCAGAGTAACGGTAAATTGTGTGATTTTAGGGCGATTAGGGGGTGATGAGTTTATGCGATCGACTATGGGCCTATTTATACTGAATCTGGTTTCAATCAGCCGACTGGACCCGTTCTCTTTGTTCTTTGAGGCGACTGGATTCAGTCGATCACATTCAATCGACCAACTGGATTTCAGTCGGGCGACTGACTCATTCGCACAGCTCCATTCGGTCGAGTGGACCAATCGGGTATGTCATTCAGGTGAATGGTTCATACTCATGCTCCATTCGGCTGATTAGTGCATAAGTATGGTCCATTCGTACAATTGGTCCATACTCATGGTACAGTCGTGCGATTGGATCATACTCATGATTTTGACTTTATGACCATTCCACACTTAATCCCTTTTAACCTTTGATTAGATGTTTTACGCACTCGATCATCTCAGACATGAACATTCGAAAACTTTTGATCACCTCAAACGTGATCCTTTCAAACACTTAGTCACCTCAGACGTGATCCATTTACATTAGAAAACCTGTGTGGTCACCTCAATCGTGACCCTTTTAGGTGATTAAGACCCTATTGAATTCCATGGCGTAGTCTGATATTTAACAAACTAAATTGACAAATTTTAAACAAAATAGAAGAACTAAAACTGAAATACAAAACTAAACTTGTTTTTGTTGTTTAGAGTGAGGTGTAAATCGTATGATGGAAATCTAATACATTCACTTTCTGAAAAGGCAGCTTCAATTCATTTTTACCATAAATGGACCTACTCAATTTAGAATCATACAGGTAAGTCAAATCATTCGGGACATGTTATCAAAACTTCTTTGATGCTCTATTCTTGTTTTTCATCTAGAGTCGTTAGCAAGTTTAGGAAATCATGCTAGTACTATTAGATCCCCACATTGATTTGGACTTTCAAGAACTGTAGCCACGATGAAGGTCAGTATACTTGTCCTCTTAAATCCATACACAGACTTTTGACATAGATTGGTGACAGTTTAAGGTTTGATTATTTCAACAAGCATTTGTGGATTCCTCACTTATCTGGTAATCAACACTCCTTAGGAGATTTTTGAGTGGTCTTAGGGTAGTATTCTAGAAGAAACTATTCTTAGAGCTTTCAAATAAAAGCCAAGCCTCAGGTCAGTGCCACCGCACATCAGAGAGGCGGCAAACAACAATGAATTCTAGAATATATAGATTATGCTTTGTTAGTCCATGTGATCATAGAACAGTGCAAATGATATAAAGAATCATTCAATATCCAACAAATACACTAAACAACAATATCAAAGATGATTAAACACAATGAGAACCCATTCATAATAAGACAATGATCAATGATAATCAATAACATAAAACACAAGAATAATTTTGTGAATTAACTGCTTGAAATGGTAACTTGCAACAATGATAATCGATTAGGGTTTTTGCAAGCTTACCTACAAAGAGAAGAAACAAAACAATATATAGCAGTCTATAGTTTCGCAGACAGTTTTGCTTTCAGCGAAACTGTACTGCCAAAACTATACTTTCGCCAGAGAAAACAATAGTTTCATCTCGCAAACAAAACAACAAACTGTGAGCGAACTTATAGTTTCGCTCACAGTTTCGCTAGACTGCCAAAATACATAAATCTAAGTACTTACAAAAGAAAACTAACAAAAGACCTATTACAATTAAAAGTAAACAAACTAAACTAAAGGTGAGTCCAACCTACATAGATCTTCAATACTCCCCCTAGGTTGGACCTCACCATCTTCACTCGGCTTGATTATTCTCTGCAGCTCCAGTGTCTTTTGTTGCTTTTGATTAATCTTCATCATCTCCTGCAACAGCTCCCTCTGAAGCTTTAGCACCTGATTCTTTATGGTTTCCTCCTGCATCACTAGCTCCATTAGGACGAGCACTAGCCCTCTCAAACTGCTTTGCCAAATCTTGAATATCCATGTTAAGGTCATCTTGAGCCCTTACCCTTTCAGCTAACTTCCTCACCTCAGACCTCACCCCTCTAATCTTGTTGGCTACATTCATAAAATGGCTAGCTTCTTTTTGAGTCTCTTCCCCAGCCCTTGCCTTTATGTGATATTCACACAACACCAATAAATCTTTGTCAGTATTATTATCATAGAACCATTTCTTGAAATCTTGTAACTGTTGGGGAAGGGTATTAGATGATCACACTCTGTTAACTGTATTTGGCGGTTTAATTCTCAGAACAATTCACCCCATTCTCGTTTCCCTGTCCTTTTTTTGAGCTTCTCTGTTCTTCCTTCATGTAACCAAATGATTCAAACTTGTCATTAAGCCCGTTCTATATTTCTTTCATCAATGAGTGGCTCTCTTGCTCAAATGTGCATTCAGAAGTGGTAGAGCTGCCAGACGCCTAAGGTCCCATTTGGGCAAGGACTTAAAGGCCTTCCTCTTATGCAAATAACTGATATGACCTCCCCTCCTCTTAATCATAAACACTTTTAGCCCGGGATTGTAGGCCCAGCTAATAATCTTTTTGTCGGCCTCCTGTTTACTCAACCCTCACAAATGTTAGAATAAGGGAGTGAGTTCTTCAGGTTCCTTCTCCTTTACAAACCAATCCACTCTGTCCATCTCAAACACATCTTCAGCATCCTCCCCTTTCTTTGCCACATATATCAGAGGTCGCTCACCAACCTCATAGAACTCCGATTCAAAATCATAGTCTATGAGCTATTCATCATCTTCTTCTTCTTCAATCAATCCCTTCCCCTTTTCAACATTTCTTTCCACAGACTTTTCTCTTATTACTTCTTCACCAACCAAATCTTTATCGACATCAATACCAATCTCAACAAATCCGGCCTCATAGATTTCTTCTTCATTCTCTCTTCCAACATCCTTAGCTCTGGTTTCACAATCTACAGCATCAGTGGTTGCTGCACCACATGTGCCCTCTCCTGCCTTGGATGAAGTACCCACATTCAGAAATGGATAATTTGTAGTGTCATTCAGATCATCTAACTCCGATTGAGTTAGTTAATTAGGCAGGCCGACGACAGCTTTTAGATGTTTAATCTCCTAAAATAGCTTCTTCAGTAATTGGTTTTGATCAACAAGAATCTTCTTCATACCCTCTATCACTTCTTCCTTTTGCTTTTCTCTAATCTCTTGATTTGAAAGTTTAGTCTTGATCATGCTCAGTTCATTTGCCGAAGAAGTATTCAGATTTAGAATCATGTCTTCATTAAGGTTTCCTCTTATCTCCCTTCTTTTAGTTATTCCTTCATGTCTCTGTTTAGACCGCCTCTCAGATTCAGCAGTATTGGGTTTCTTCTTCGACCTTCTTTCTTTTTCTACTCTTATTTCTTCAGCTTGTTCAACAATGTCTTCCTCAAAGTCACAATCTTTTCCTTGGCATATCTTTTTTCTTTTCTTTATTGCTTCACATCACTGTACCCTGGATTCTTCAGCCCTTTTGTTTTCTCATTCATCCACCCGTTTAATATAACTCCATCGCTCTGGAGGATACATATTTTTCAAAGATGGATGATCTTTCCACTAAAATCGTGGCGAATGGCACAACAGTCACCAAAATTCGAGGGTTCATTTTTACCATCCTCTTCACCTCTCCATGTTTTGGTACATTTGGTATATGATCATCAAAGATCATTTGAAGAAAACGAGGATATAACAACCATTTGTCTTTCTTCAAGGCCATCACGTTCTCAGCCATGCAAGCAAATATCAGTTGGCAATGTTGGCCTTCTCTCCTTTGCAACATAACACCATTACCTTCGCCCAATCAATGTTCAATCCGTCTCATCCACCTTTACGGTGATCAAGACACATGATAAAAACTTGAGCGATAAACCTCCTCTCCTCGGAGAGAAATGACTTCTTGACCTCCTTGCGAGAACCAAAAGCTGGTCCCTCATATCCCATGCTTCTAAAGGCCTAGAAAACCTCGGAATATGTCATGGTGACTTCATCTCGAGAATCCTTGTCTAGTCTCAATATCCACAAAACGGTCTTAGCAGTGATGGTCACTTCTTGATCAATGACTTTAGCAGTAATACTTTGTGAATTTCCTCGTGTATCATACTCTGCAGATCGCCAGAAGTCTCTGATAAGAAGATCATAAATAGTAGTCGTATGAGATATGGCATAGGCTATGGGTGATCTTTGCAGCCATCTGATACAGTCTCTGAATCCAGCAGCCTTTGGATGTGTATCATCCAGAATAGTAGTAATATTGTTCCACACATCGAACTTTAAGTTAGCCATGTGATCTTGAGAAAGAGATCAGATAAGTTGAATAAGAAATTAAGGAATGAAGAAAAGAATAAAAGAAAATAAAAAAAACTAATGCTTGCCGAAATAATAGTTTCGCTGACAGTTTCGGCTGGCAAAAATGTAGATTCGCTGACAGTTTCGGCTGGCGAAAATGTAGTTTCGCTAGCTAAAATGAATCAATTTCGCTGACCAAGAAAGAAAGTTTCGACCGGGCGACACTGTACAAGCCTATGTTCAAATCCGGTGAAATTGAAGCTAGTTTGGCGAAACTCTTAGGTTCGTGTGGACAGCATAACTTCACAGTTTCGCTGAAAAGTGAAGAACTTTCGTTCAGTTTCGTAGGATATACGGTAGTTTCCCTGGATGAACAGCAAAGACACTGAAGACACACAATTAAATAGACTTAGAATGTGTTATTATTAACAAGATTAAAAGAATGTCTAGTGTTCGAAACTCACTTGCGAACTGAATACAACCAAAACACATAAGCAACAACCTAAAATCACTAAATCACTGAATTAGTCACGGTAAAGCACTAAGAAGGAAGAAATTACGAATGTGCGAAAGTGTGAGGATATAATTTCGCAGAAGGACTTAAATATCAAATAGTTTCGCATACTGCGAAACTATAGTTTCGCCAGTCGAAACAACAGTTTCACTGGGCGAAGATGCAATTTTGTCAGACGAAATTCAGATCAAAATGAAATCGCTTATAATGAGAATGTTAAGCGAAATTGCAATTTCATCTAGCGAAACACTTAACGAAAGTATAGTTTCGCTACAAATTTTTTTATTAAAACAAGGCAAACATAACAGAGCTCAAGATAGATCGAAGATCACATCTTCAAGATAAATATAGCACAAAGATGAAGTAGATCATCGATCGGTAATGAGATCATATTGATAACAGAATCTGATCACATTCTTTGATTGATTTTGAAATTTTAAATTAGATCAATAACGATTGCTGATATGTTTGTCCACTTAAACCCATGCCTTATCTTTTTCAACAAACAACATATGATTTGTTAAGGTTCAATTGGATGCATTAGAATGTTAGGACCCCACAATCATTTGACAAAAACCCTCACCCAACCTCAGGATTTCTTTAATTTTGAAACGATCTTTAAAGAGTAAGGTTTGTGCATTAGTGTGAAAGTGATTATTATCTGAATATTGCATTCGGATATCAAATCATCATTTAGATGAGGTGATACATATTAAATCAAATAGATGAGACCTGCGGGTCTATACTTACGTATAAAATGAGATGACCGTTTAATCATATGCTGATGAGAGCTCCAGGTCAGTACCACCGTATAGTAGAGGAGATCATTGTTAGATTCTATATGCCCAAGACACATAGAACATTGATGCGGTTAATACGTTATGATCCAAGTCAGGTTATACCCAATAACAAGCTTAGCAAACACCTATTAATATTCAATTGATGATATGATCATGCAATTAAATATTTACACCAATTTAGAAAATGGGTTTTCTAAATAAGTTGCATATAAGAGGGAACAACTTATTAGGATATTTTGTTCAATAATATTATTTGATTTGTTATTTAAATTGGTTAGATGACACCAAATAATAATGAGAGATTATAACTTATAAGTTAAATTATTAATTGTATAAGTTATATATAACTTGTACATATAATTAAATGGTTAATTGTATGTCTAGTTACAAGACCATTTTAATGTGTGTGTGTACAATGTTTAAAAGGAATAAAATCCTTTTGTTTTCATTTTGAATTCGGCCACCCCCCCACTTATTCTTATTGGACCCCTTTTGCTTTGAAAAGAACACACATTAACTTGTCTTGGGTTCTTCCTTTCTCTCATGCATTTTTCTCATTAGATGCAATAGATCAAAAGCTCTCTCCTCTCTCCCTAAAAAACCCACGGTTCTAGCAGCTTGTTTTAGAGGGTTTTTGAAGCTTTTTGGTGGTGAATCTTCCTAACAAGAAGGTGATTGCAAGGAGGCTTTGGGTATACAAGCTTGAGGACTTCTACACTTGAAGTCTTGGTCGTTTTTAGCATCCAAAATCTTCTTCTCTTGGTCGATTTAGCTGCTGGAAGGAGGTAGTTTGGCAGCTTGTTTGGTTGTCACCTGATGAATGTTTTATGTGTTTATATAGCTTGCTTATTCACATATTAAAGATCCTTTTGATTTGGGTTTTTTTCCATCTTAAAACACCATTAAGGACATGAAATTTTTTCACCTTATAAACATGTTATAATGCTTTACTTCCGCTGTTTTTTTCAGAAAGTTTAAAAGGTTAAACTTGTTTATTTTGTGTTCTATCAAACCCATCAATGGCATCAAGAGCCGGTTATGTGGATAACTTGCTTGTTCTTAGTCTTTAAAATCGGTTTTAAAGATGTATTATTTTGTATGAATGATTCCCCAAACTTCCAAGGTCATATCACACATGCTAGTGATTAGACCTTGAAATATATATATTATGAAGTGTTGATTGTTTGGACAATGTTTAAAACACAAAATTTCAGTTTATGTTGGCTGAAATTTGGTGGTTTTAACGTCTGACGGTTAAAACCAAGTCTTCAGTTGTTTTATAACAACTACTGATCACACCAATACGGTCAGTCATTCCAAACCTCTGAAAGTTAATACCACGTCATCAGTAGTTTCAACAACTGATGACTAACACCAAAACCTTCAGTCGTTTTCTAACCCTACCCTTTAAATACCTTATCCCACCTTCGGAGTTTTTACTTTCTTCTCTTCTCAAACCTAACGTTCAAAAACTCTGAAACCTCTCTTCATCAATGGCAACCTCGACACAACTGTGTCGCACATCTCACAAAATTGCCATATTGGACCAAGTTTCACAACGCCATTGATTTAATGGTTCAGTCACCTTACAAAACGGCTTTTCTGTTAAATCCCACCATATATGCCGAATCTCTTAACCAATTCTGGACAAACGTCACTCTTGTCTCTGAGGAGAATGACACAGAGTCTCTTCAATCGTTTGTCCATCGTCAAAAAGTGGTCATTACTCCAGACATTCTTTGCCAAACCCTCAATCTGGATGATGCCACTTTCCCAACTGGTTATCCAAAGGGCACAATAGATCAATCATTTGCCCACCACGGATACCAGGGTAACCTGAGTGCATCTACCATATTGAAGAAACATTTCCAGGATGCTGAACGTCTCATCTTTCACATGGTAAATGTCTGCCTTGCCCCCAAAACTTCATCATGGGATCAAATGTCCACAAGGTGGCAACAGGTAATGTACTCCATCCTTGAGCAACAATCTTTAATTTTTTCTGAAATAATATTTTTAAAGCTCAAGGATATGGCCCAAAAACAACTTGCTAACCGTTGGATATTTTATCCTCGGTTCATAATGGCCATAATTGAAAACCAGCTTCAAGCTGAGGGACTTGTTGGTCTGGGAGTCCCTGCTACGGCTGTATTGCCTGAAGTATACTCCCGGCACAACTCTGACCAATCACTAAAAATGGCTGCCAAGCTACGCAAACCCACACAGCTGGAACCCACAACCACCACCTCCAAATCCAAAGTCCCCACCAAACCCACTAAAAAGAAGACAAAAAAGGCCACTCAGGGAAATGAGTCCCCTGAGGATGCCCCTGCAACACAAACGTAGGCTATATCCACTGGTTATAACCCCTTAGTGGATACAAGGACTTCACCAGCCATAGCCGCTCAGGATTCCTCTCAAAAGGAGCCTGCAACCACCAAAGAAGGGGTACCCACTAATATGGGATCTTCCTCATTTGAGGAGATTGCCATTGAAGAGCACCATTCTCCCCAGGTGCATACTGCTTTTACCTTATCTCCCACTGCAACCGCCCCACAAAGTCCTACTCTCATTATTGCAAATGTGCTGACTCAGCTGCATGCCTCTCCTCCTTCCTAACAAACACCAACAAAGGGGAAAACCACAACAATTGAGGAAGAGGATCAACATGCTTCTGACAGCCCACAGCACAAGGTTTTAACTGTTCTATCTCCTGGTGTGGATATGGATACCAGAACATCTGGTGAGGCTGCCACCTCTTCTGAATCAGCACATGATCAGACTGAGGCTGGTAACATTGCGAAGACCTCACCAGAGGCAACAGCTGATGAAGGACATCGCCCTGAGGCTGGAAGTCCCCAGTTCCAAGAAAAAGGGGCACATGCTAAAACTGGTCTACACCCAGTGCATGTACATCCTGCTACAAGCAGGAGGTCAGGTGATTCAGCATCTGCTAATGATGACCTGGGCTTCTTTTATGATGTTCTGGCCCAGAACATAATTCTTGAGGAAGAAGTCAGTAGAATACAAAGACTACTTGACCAATTCTCTCGCACAGCAAGTCCATCTGCCACCAACATAAACCCACAGATGGCACCATCACCTGAAGGTCTCCCACACACTCAGCCACTCAAAACTTCCGAGCCACCAGCTTCTATTTCTGGCACTGCTTCTCAGGGACAGAACCCCTCTGAGCAAACAGCTACTATCTTTCAGCAATCCCTACCTCTCATCACCCCAATAATCACAGACATTATGATCAAAACCATGGATGAGAGGCTTCCCTCAATCATACAACCCTTGGTGGAGGAGATTGTGAGCACAAGGCTTTCTGCTACTCAAACCCTTGCAACCAATGCAACCAAAAAGGGGGAGTGTCAGTCAGTGAAAGCAAAGAGGAAGAGCATAGAGGGGAAGAAAGAAAAAAGAGACTGAGAAGGAAGAGGAGTTTGTGAAGGGAGATCAAGTGGGTGAAAGTCACAAAGACTTTCATGTCACATATAAGAAGAGGAAGGTTGAAGGAAAAGAAAAAGAGCTCGAACTCGATGAGATGATCAAAATGGCGGATGCTACACACAGTAAATCAATGGACTCCATTATTGATCAACTGTATAGACAGGGGTTCGATACTGCACAGCTTGACTCAGAGATTAGGAGACTTGAAGTTGAAGAAATTAACTCAAGATGGGCAAGTTATGATGCATTAGAAAGAGAAAGACTAGAGATCATGATCAGATTCATTGCAAAGTACCTTGGGAGATCAATGATCAAGATTAAGTCATGGACCAGGGACAGTATCTTGGCAATAACCACCAAGATCTGTTCGTCTGAAGCATACACTAAGGGATTGGTGATTGAAGCACTAAATGAGGCAGGTGCTAGGAATAGAAATGAACTAGCAAAACACTCAAAAGCCTCACTCACTACAAGAATGCTAGAACAACCTGCAAAACCTCCCACTTCAAAATCACCACTACCACAACCCACTAAACCAACTCCTTTACCCTCAAAACCAACAGCCGATGATGCACCCAAGAAGAAGAAGAGAAGGGTGTTGAGGCTAGAAGAAGAAGAAGAAGAGGATGATGAGGAAGAAGATAGGCTGCCTCTTTCCGCAGTCCTAACTTTGCTTAAAGCCAAACCTATGCCCATCACTCCCACCTCACAGATGGAAGCTGTGAGAGTGAAGATAGAAGAAGAACAGAAGCAAAAGCTTCTTGATGATGAGATGCTGAAAAGCATAGACAAAACGTATGCTGCGTCTTTATCAATAATCAGTATGAAGAAAGAAGCTCTGAGATTGTACACCCTTGCTAACACATTTCAATATCAAAAGGAAAAGGTGAGAATATGGCCTGATCCTAGGGTGGCTCACAGAATTGTGAAGAAAGACATTCCTTCGAGATACAAGGGCCAAGTAAAACGGATCGTAGATGAAGAGATCACAGTGGTCCTTGTAGTATCACCCTAGGAAATTGTAGAAGATTTCAAGAAGGCCTATGAAACTAAACAGCCACCCCAAAAGATGTTAGTGAACAAAGTAATTAAAAAGGGGTTAGTCTACAAGAGGCTTGAGAACTTCAAACAAAATGAGCTCAGTCTGTTACTTGAAGGGACTCACCCAGATGAGTTTGCATACAGACATATCACAACAGTTGAGCTCAAAAATGGCAAACAGGCTAAGTACATTTCAGAGCTGTATGGGCATGAAGGATTGTTTGATGGTGGAGCTGAAAATCTTACCATGGAAGAACAAATTATGTTTCTCAGAGCATACACCAGAGTATCCTACAGGCTTATACATGGGAAGTAGATTTCATGGATAGGACCACAGCCCTGTGTCCAGTTCCCCAAAGTCAGGGCTCCTATCCATACTATGCCAACCAAATTTCAGAAATCTATTCCGAGGCCAGTGCCTAATTGGGTCATCTTCTTAGCTGATCAAGAAGGAAAAAGACCAATCTTATTGCCAACAATAAGTGGGACCTCAATAAAGTTAAGGTTTTGGCTGCATTGGTTCAGGGGGAGTTTGTTGGACCAAAAGAACCAATGAGCTGGATCAGAAAAACCTTAAGTCCCACATACGTCACAACAAATGCTGAAGTCCACAATAGCTGAAGACAAAGTCTGAAGACACAAGTGTTGAAGACAAAGTCTGAAGACACAAGTACTGAAGACAAAGTCTGAAGACACAAGTGTTGAAGACAAAGTCTGAAGACACAAGTACTGAAGACAAAGTCTGAAGACACAAGTGCTGAAGACAAAGTCTGAAGACAAGTGCTGAAGACAAAGTCTGAAGACACAAGTGCTGAAGACCAAGTATCAGTCGTTGTCACAACAGCTGAAGAGGTATTCTTCAGTAGTTGTGACGGTTTTCTTTCAGTAGTTTTATGTTTTTCTTTTCAGTAGTTTTGTAAAAACGACTGAAGAGCTTGTTCTTCAGTCGTTGTAGTTTCAGTAATTTCGTATTAGTAGTTTTATGTTTTATACTTAGCACTCTGATATGTTCTCAGTAGTTGTGAACATTTCAGTAGTTTGTTAAGTTTTAGTTATTTTTGTAATAAATCTGCCAGATGTCACTATCCCGTGATATCAGCAGTGATTGCACTCTATATAAGGAGTGTCAACCTAATTGTAATCGGTGAAGGATTAAGCAGAAACATTTGATGTTATTGAAACATTCCTTTTCACAGAAATATATTCTCTCTTTACAACCATATTTGTTCTTAATGCATACGAATATCAAATTCTTGCTATAATTTGTCTAATTCTTGTTCTTATTCCGCTGCGTTACACTCTAATCCATCAAACTTGAGATCACTGATCCTGTCAGTTTCATTATATGTTTGGATGATATGATCATTGGATGTTAGTGTGCATAACCTAGCCTTTGGCCTTTTGATTTGGATGATTGGAATGGTTGGTTTTATTCATTCAATTGGGTTGTAATTTTTATGTTTATTATTTGGGTTGTAATTATTTGTTCATTTGGTTATGTAATTAATAGATTATGTGCATTTCTTTTATTAGAAAAATGTATTAGGATACAATTTTGTAAAAGGAAGATGCACAAGATCAAGACCCAAAGATGGACATCAAAGACATGGAACTTGAAGCTTATGGATGCAAGTTCAAGTGGGGGTCTATGATGACCTCAATTTTGTGTTGATTTCAACCCTTAGGAAAGACCTAATGATGACACTTGTGATGGAAAACAAGTGTTCTCAACTTAGTGGCTATGGTTATGCACTCATGTTTGTATGTTTATGCTTGTTTGAATGTTTGTTTGATTGTATGGTTGAAATTTTGACATGCATTACAAACTATTAACAAACTTAACAAGTTATAAAAATGATGGTTCTTAATCATTAAAATGTAATAAAAGGTTATTAAAATGATTTAATGATTTTAATGATTAAAATAGGTTTTAATCAAAGGACCATAGGGTACCTTGTATTTGAAAGCATGCAAATACAAGTACATAGAGTTTTGTAAAACTTGTATTATGAAATCTCTAAAATTTTAACAAGATCAACACCATCCTTTTACACAACACTTGAGTCACTTGGGAACTCTTAGTGGGATAAAGGTCACCTAACCATTTTGAGGGAACTTGCGACTTGAGATGAGAATGTCTTATTTGTGGGATAAATGTCACCTAACCACTTATTTTGGCAAACTCACACGTAGGTGTAACTAGGGTATCTTGATTTGCAAACCATGTCAAATGGATCACCTACGGTGTGGTTCCCAAATGGTGTTGATGGAATTAACATGCCGACTTTACATATGATGTTTCAAGTCGATCCCATATTTCTAGAAGTTGCAAATGGTTGCAACTGTCAATCGTTGACCACCTTATTAATTTAAATCGTGGGATAAAGGTCACCTAAGCACAATTTAAATGTAATGTTGGATTCTAGACTTTAATATAAAAATGACCTTAAAAGGGATTAATTATTAAAAAATAACAATATCGAAAATACTAAAATAGATCTTTGTTAAATTTTGTAGATGGCCACCAACAATGAAAATCACGATAACTCATCCGCGTCCAACCAATCATTACGAGCGATCCTCCAAAAGGAACGTCTAAATCATAACAACTTTATTGATTGGTATCGAAACTTGAGAATCGTTCTCAAGCAAGAGAGAAGATCATATGTTTTAGACGACCCTATCCCCGATCAACCTACTGAGGATGATGAGGAGGCCTACAACGATTGGCTCAAGTACACTAAGGACTCTGTCCAAGTGTCTTGTCTCATGCTAGCGAGCATGACTCCGGATCTCCAAAAGCAGTATGAACATCACGGAGCTTACGACATGATAACCCAGCTAAAAGAAACGTTCCAAATGCAAGCAAGGGTTGAGCGCTTCGAAACGGTTCGAGCACTCCATGCATGTCCTATGGACGACAACCAATCTGTTTCATCTTATGTACTTAAGATGAAAAGTCATATTGACCGCCTCGAGAGGCTTAATTGTCCTGTCTCGAAGGAATTGGACACGGATTTGATCCTTAATGGCCTTACCAAGAAGTTCGAGACATTCGTGTTGAACTACAACATGAATGCTTGGGACAAAAGCATTGGTGAGCTTCACTCAATGCTCAAAACAGCTGAGGCGGCCATGGGTAAAAGGGTTTTACCCGTTCTCACCATCAATGAAGGTGGGAACAAGAAAAGGCCTCATCCCGCACCCAAGGCAAAGGTTGCCAAGGGTAAGGGACCCGTATGGGGAAAGGGGAAAGGGGTGGCAAGGGTGCCTCCCAAACCACAAGAGAAGAAGCAAAAGGTTGCTACCAATGACCCATGCTTCAAGTGTTGGGAGATTGGACATTGGGCAAGAAATTGTCCTGTCCATCTCCAAGAGTTGAAAGCCAAGAGGGATGCCGAGCAGACCTCAGGTACAATATACATGAGTCATATTGATCTTAATGTTACATCTTCAAACACATGGGTATTAGATACCGGATGTGGAACTCATATTTGCAATTTGTTGCAGGGGTTCAAAAGAAGTAGGGACTTCAATCAATGGGATGTTAGCCTCTTGATGGGCAATAGAACCAATGTCCAAGTTGAAGCTCCTGGGGACTACATCTTAAAACTTCCAAGTGGCTTGGATGTTATTTTGAAGAATGTTTTATATGCTCCTAGTTTGACTAGGAACATTATTTATGTATCCCAATTAAGACTTTATGATTATGTATTATCTTTTGTTGAAAATGATATTCATGTTTCTTTAAATGATATGTTCTATTTTAAAGCTATACCCATTAATGGTATTTATGAATTGGTTCATGAAAATACTTTAAATAGTTTGTTGTACCAAACTAGCACCAAGAAACTCAAGTGGGATTTGAGTGATACCTATCTTTGGTATTGTCGTCTTGGTCATATAAACAAGAAACGTATACAAACACTTCAAAAGAATGGTCTTTTAAAAACAAATGAATGTGATTCATTTGATGTGTGAGAATCTTGTTTACAAGGTAAAATGACTAAGGCACCCTTTAGTGCAACTAACAAAAGGGCAAAAGATTTATTAGGAATCATACATTCGGATGTATGTGGTCCTTTTAAGCCAATGACTAGGAATGGTGAAAGATACTTCATTACCTTTACCGACGATTATAGTCGCTATGGGTATGTGTACTTATTAAGGCACAAAGATGAAGCTTTTGAAATGTTCAAAATCTTCAAGAATGAAGTGGAAAATCAACTCAACAAGTCGATTAAAGTTCTCCGTACCGATAGAGGAGGTGAATACCTAAGTGATGCTTTCCAATATCATCTTAGGAGTTGTGGGATTGTCTCACAACTCACTCCACAACATAATGGTGTGTCTAAGATGAGGAATCGAACCTTATTGGATATGGTTCGATCTATGATGGTTAGAAGCACATTACCTCTATCATTTTGGGGTTTCACATTGCTCTCCGCAACCCGTATTTTAAATATGGCCCCAACCAAAAAGGTGGAAAGGACACCTTTTGTGATATGGCATGGAAGAGTTCCATCCCTCTCATACTTAAGGGTCTGGGGCTGTGAGGCTTACGTTAAGACTCCCACCCCAAACAAATTAGAAGTCCGATCCACCAAGTGTATCTTTGTTGGATACCCTAGAGATTCTATGGGATATTATTTCTATGATCCACTGGAACAAAAGGTGTTTGTTGCCAGAAAGGGTGAGTTCTTAGAGGCAAAGTTCCTTATGGAAGGAACTAGCAATAGAACAGTGGATCTTGAGGAGTATCAAGAACCACAACCCAATGCACGTTTGGTTGAAACTAGCACTCAACATGAGGATGTTGAAGATGATCAAATGGTTGATCAATACACACAAAACGTTCGCAGAAGTGGTAGAACTAGTAATCCACCTGAGAGATACGGATTTTTCATGGACGCATGCTATGTGGTAGATTCAGATGAACCAACCACATACCATGATGCAGTGTCCAATTCGGATTATGACAAATGGCTCGAGGCCATGAACGTAGAGATGCAATCCATGTATGACAATCAAGTTTGGGAACTTGTTGTACCACCTTTTAATTCCAAAGTAGTTGGAAGCAAGTGGGTTTTCAAGAAGAAAACCAATATGAATGGAAACTTGGATACTTATAAAGCTAGACTTGTAGCAAAGGGTTTCACTCAAACTCAAGGGGTTGACTATGATGAAACTTTCTCACCTGTTGCGATGCTAAAGTCTATAAGGATATTGTTTGCCATAGCTACTCATTATGATTATGAGATTTGGCAAATGGATGTCAAAACCGCTTTCCTAAATGGATATCTTGAGGAAGATGTCTATATGGTTCAGCCTGAAGGTTTTCTCGATCCAAAACATCCAAATAAAGTATGCAAGTTAAAGAAATCAATCTATGGATTGAAACAGACATCGACAAGCTGGAATCAGCGTTTTGATGAGGAGGTAAAGAAATTTGGCTTCATCAAAAACGTTGATGAGGCTTGTGTGTATAAGAAGGCTAGTGGGAGCACAATAACTTTCCTAGTATTGTATGTTGATGACATACTACTATTTGGAAATGACATTCCAACCTTGGAAGGTGTAAAAACCTGGCTTGGAAGTTGTTTTTCCATTAAGGATCTTGGAGAAGCCGCCTATATTCTGGGAATAAAGATCTATAGGGATAGATCAAGGCGGTTGATTGGTTTGAATCAAAGTGCATACATTGATAAGATCTTGAAAAGGTTCAAGATGGAGAACTCTAAGAAAGGTACCGTACCTATTCAAAGAGGAATGATATTGAGTACGACTCAATGTCCTAGCTCAAAGGATGAGCAAGATAAAATGAAGGCCATCCCATACGCATCTGCTATTGGATCCATCATGTATGCAATGATATGCACTCAACCGGACGTGTCATGTGCCTTAAGCATGACAAGTCGTTACCAGCAAAATCCTGGAAACAGTCATTGGATGGTTGTTAAGAACATACTTAAGTACCTAAGGAGGACAAGAGATATGTTCCTAATCTATGGATCTGGTGATGAGGAACTCGTTGTAAAAGGTTACACGGATGCGAGTTTCCAAACCGATCGTGATGATTCTCGGTCACAATCGGGATATATTTTCATTCTGAATGGAAGAGAGGTCTCTTGGAAGAGCTCCAAGTAGGATGTGGTGGCTCTATCAACTACAGAATCAGAATACATCGCCGCCTCATTGGCAGCTCAAGAGATACGGTGTCAGGGTCTCATACCAGATTCGAGGAGCTTGATGAAGACCATAGAGAGAGTTGTCAAGCTTGTAGACTTTATCATGAAAGTCAGGATACTCAAAACCTCATGGTTGACACACAAATATCTCCTCATCAATATCTCCGTAAAAAAAGCACATTTAACATCCATCTGATAGACCTTGAACTGTATATGGGCAGCATGAGCGAGAAATATCCTGATTGCTTCAACACGGGCAACTGGAGCGAAGACTTTATTATAGTCAATCCCTTCTTTTCTAGCAAAACCTTGCATAACCAATCTAGACTTGTTAAGCACCACCACACCACGATCATCTGGTTTGTTCTTAAACAACGATTTTGTACCAATTTGGCATTTGTTAGGAGGCAAGTCAACCAAGGTCCAAACTTTAAGCTTTGTGACTTATTGTAGCTCCAGTTGCATTGACTCAACCCAGCATGGATCCAGTAGAGCGGCGTGCACATTTCTCGGGATGATTTGGGAAATGAAGCACGAAAAGAGATAGATATTAATCAAACCAGACAGACTCCGTGTCCGAATACCATTAGGGATAGATCCAATAACATTATCAAGAGGATGTTCTTTCAATGATTTGTAGTCGGTGTTTGAAGAAAAAATGTGAGGAGAAGTTTCACTCACAGATTGTGTAGGATTAGATGAGGGAGAGGGAATAAGTTGTAAGGGGATGGATGTAGGTGATGAAGAAGGAGATGTTGGTGAAGAAGAATCCGGCTAAGGAGAAGATGAACTAACATCAGCTGAAATGGCATCATTTGCACATGGGTTGGAATGGTTAGTTGATGAAGTAGAGGAGATAATATTGGTTTGAACATTTGGAGTGGACGCATCATCGTTGAAAGCTGGAAGATTGAATGAATTAAACACAGTATCAGAGTCAAAGAACCAGCTGGTTCTGATTGAACATCAGAAGAGTTAGACTCCTGCCAATCAACATAGAACGACTCTCGAACGATACGTGTTCTCTTATTATAAACTTGATAGGCATTTTGAGAAGAAGAGTATCCCACAAAGTAACATGCATCAGACACATCACCAAACTTTGTTTTCTGTGATAGAGTATTCAAAAGAGTGCATGAATAACCAAATGGTCGAAAGAAGTCAATTAAAGGTTTCTTTTTATGAAAGAGTTCATAACGAGTCTTCATCTTATCCTTGACAATCAACACTCGATTTAAAACATATGAAGCACAATTTAGTGCTTCAGCCCAGAAGATAATGGGTAAACTAGAATCTAGCAGCATTGTACGTGCAACATCAATAAGAGTGCGATTCTTTCGTTCAGCAACACCATTCTGTTGAGGTGTCCTGGTGGCACTAAACTGTCTTAAAATCCCCTTTTGAGCACAGAAGGAATGGATAATCTGATTTTTGAATTCAGTGTCACTGTCGCTTCTCAGATCCATAACCTTTCTTTTGCTGATTGTCTCGATAGAAAAAATTATTTTCTATAATTCTTGAGCAACCTCTCCTTTATGAGGAAGGAATCTCACCCATGAGTATCTGGAGAAATCATCTGTAACAACAAGGCAAAAAGATTTTTTAGCAATAGATTTAACGCTAATTGGGCCAAACAAATCAGTATGTAACAACTCGGGAGGACAAGTTATGTTGTGTTCAAGTTTGGGCTTATGTGGTTTCTTGTGTTGTTTGCCCTCTGCACACGCTATACATTTTTCGTTAACAGAAAAATCATTTGAAGGAATTCCTCCCACGAGATTGTTTTTCACTAATTTGTTTATTATTTTAAAATTAACATGGCCCAATCGACGATGCCATAAGAGAGATTCAAAGGTTGAAGCTTTAGAAAGAAGGCAAGTTGCAGTAGACTTTGACTCGCTGGAGTTCATATCAAGAAGATATGAATCATGTTTTCTAGGGGCACGCATAAGAATCAAATCATCTGGAATATCAATCTCTGATATTAAAAATAGACATTCATCAGATTTAAACAAGACTGGAATGTTTTTATCGTAGATTTGAGAAACACTCAAAAGATTAAATGCCAGCTCAGGAACTTCTCCAAGGTTAAAGAACTGTTTGTAACTTCTCCTTGCCCAATCATTTTGCCACCCCTTTTTTCCCTGAGATTAGAAATCTCAAGTTGCTGATCATTGACCCTGTTTTGCATGCTAGTCAGTTGAGATTCAAGATGACTGACCATGGAGACTAAATAGGTGCATGTTTTGGATAGTTTTTCACCTTTAGTCTCAAATTCCTCTCATCTTCATTAGGAGAATCATTGGGGGATGAGATGTTTGGACCATAGTCCCCTTTCTCTTCACCAGCTTTAGGTTCTTGGCTGTTGGATTTCCTCTGCTCATTGGCAGCCTCAGTTGAGGTGCCAATAGGCTGAGCTGCCATGCTTGAGGTCTTAATGATGGAATCACTTGCAAAAGTGAGAGCCTCTTTTATATGGACATCCTGAACATGTTTAGAAGTGTCCACCTGAGTAAGGGGTGACTGATTTGGGCTAGATGTAGGAGACTCAGGAGCACTCGTCTCACTTTTAGTAGGGAAAAGAAGAGAGACTCATGGTACACACTAAAACCTAAATCTTCATCAGTATAAAAGTCAAGGTTAGGAATTGGTTGCTTTAAGTCCAAAGGCTTGGGATGGTAACTGTCCCATGAAGGTTGTTCACTTGAGTGTTGAGACTCTGAGTGAAGACTTAAGGCATTTGGGCTTGTGTGCTCATCAGGTTGAACATGAGGAACCTCAACATTGATCATTGAAGTAATGGGAGTGGTCTGCTCCTTAGGAGAAGTGGGAGCTCCAGTGTCCACTTCTTCCTGTGTGGTTGAGTATATGAAGACCTGCATAGACTGAATAGTTTGTGTAGGGGTTCTTTTGCATTTTGTTTGGTAGGTGTGCGTGATTTGTGGCTGTGGAGGTGGTTGGGATGTAGAAGTTGAGGGTTCAAGACTAGCTGGTGCTGCTAGGTTGTCACCTTGAGCAATGAGCTCTAACATTTTTGGGACAAGGGCTGTTTCAACCCAGAGAAGCCAACAGTGAGCTAAATTAAGATTTTAAAGATGTCAAGATTCATATGTCCCAGTTTAAGAATATTACCTATTCCCCTTAAGTGTGAGCCCAGTTCACAGTTGAGAATGTGTTGAACATATCTAGGGAACATGTAGTATTTTAAGGAGTCCAAGTTTGCAAGTAAATTTGTATAAACAAACTAAAAGTACATGAACTTGACCCTCTAAACCATCCCATGAACAATGAAGGAGAAATCTTTAGAAATCTTGTCCCATCCTCCATGCTTGTTTGGCAAGTTATAGATAACCACATGGAGCAGGAATTTCCATTAGGATGAGACCTTCTCTTTCCTGAAGGTCTTGACGGAAAAATCTCCCTCATAGCCCATCTACTCGAAGGAGTGGTTGACAACCTCCTTCAGAAAAAAGACCTCACCTTCTCAATCATCCAACTGAAGATGAGTGTTGAAGATGGCCGGAGTGATGAAGAGTGTTCTCCCCTGCACTGTGGCAGTCAGTGCCTTTTCCTCATCCATAAGCAGATGATGCTCATACAATGAAGGATTAATGGTTAAGCAGGTGAAGTAGATAGATAGTGTCAAGTAACGACAAACCTCTGAGAAATGTGGATCTTTATCAGAGTGTAACAGAGCAACTTGGTTATGTTGCCTGTGTAATTGCATGGAGAAGTTTGGTTCATTTATGCGGTTAAGGTTGGCCATTTTTTAGAAAGCTTAAGGGTTAAGAAAGATGAAAAAAAGTTATTTCAGAGAGAAATTTGGGGTTTAGGTTTGGAGGAAAGAAGAAGATGATAGAAAGAGGGGGAACCGTTGGGTTTATATGTGAAAAAGGATAAAAGAAAAAGTTAATGAACGGGGATAAACTTTAAAATCCGGATGTGGGTCCCACCTTTGAAACAGTAGTTTGCTTCTGCTCAAAACGTAGTTTTCTTGGAAGTCAAAAAGCTTGTGAAGGTAAATTATCTTTGGAAGTTTTAATGAAAAACTTTTCGAAGCTAAAATGACTTTGGAAGATTTTCCTAAGAGTTGTGAATTTTTTGCTTCGGAAGAAAAATTAAGACTTGAATGCTTTGTTCAAAGGAACAAAACTTCTGCTAGTTAATTTGCTTCAGAAGAAAATAGTCCTTGAAAACATATAAGTGTCTGAGACAAGTGTTAAGCTTTGGAAGATATTTAAGAAATTTCTTCTGAAGGTAAAGTTACTTAGACAGTTATTTGTTTTGAAGGCATGATTTTCATCTGAAGATAAAGCATATCTTCCGAAGGATCAAAATTTTCCGAAATCTAAAGAAAGTCTTCAAAAGATTTTCATCAATAGAAAACAAGAGCTTATGAAAGTGATGAACTAGAAAACTTTAGGACACACAGATTTTATGAAATAATAAGAATTAGTTTTAAGAAAAACCTACCCAAAGTTTATCACCCCAATAGCTTATATAAGATATTTAAATCTCTGTTCATCAAAAGCATTTGTAAACACATCAGCATATTGTTCATATGTGTGGACTTTGACTAGTTTGATTAATCCCTATACAAAATTATCTCTAAGTAAATTATACCTAATGTTGATGTGTTGGATCCTTGAGTGCTGCACATGATTCCCTGTGATAGAGACATCATTGTTGTTGTCAAGCATCTCATTCTAAATCCATAGCACTTGAGCAAAGCAGCATGCAGCAGCAATTTATTCAGCTTCAGTAGTTGATGCAGAGACACAAGATTGTTTCTTGCATTGCCATTAGACAACCCTTCGACCATGAAACTAACGTCCCTCAGATGTGGACTTTGCAGTCATGTTGAAACCACCATAATCACTATCTGTATAAGCATACAGATTGAAGTCAGAATTCTTAGGATGCCACAGACTAAGTGTCAAAGCACCTTTGAGGTATCTTAGAATCCTTTTGACAGTGACAAGGTGAGACATCTTAGGGTTGGCTTGATATCTTGCACAAGTACATATAGCAAACATGATATCAGACCTGCAAGCTGTAAGATACATAAGCAACCTAATCATAGCCATGTAAAGGTGTTCATCCACACACTCCCCCTCAAGATCAGGTCCAAGGGAGTGGTTTCTTGCTATGGGTGCCTTAGAAATCTTATAACCAATCATGTGGAATCTCTTGAGTATGTCTTGAACATACTTTGACTTACTAATAAAGATGTCATCTTCAACTCGCTTCACTTGAATTCCCAGAAAGAAATTGAGTTCCCCCATGGCATTCATTTCAAATCTATCCTTCATCAACTTCTCAAAGTCCTTCTAGAGCTTTGGATTAGTTGAACCAAAGATGATGTCATCTACATATATTTGAACTAGCATTAAGACATTTCCCTATCCTTTGATGAAGAGAGTTCCGTCTATAATACCCCTTCTGTATCCATGTTTGTAGAGATACTAAGATAGAGTCTCATACCACTTCCTAGGAGCCTGATGCAGCCCACAAAAAGCTTTCTCAAGCTTGCAGACATAATTAGGATGATCAGGATTTGCAAAAACAGGTGGTTGTTTGACATACACCTCTTCATCAATAACTCCAAAAAGAAATGAACACTTGACATCAACTTGATAGACCTTGAAGTTCTTGGATTCAGCAAATGCCAGGAATATCCTAACAGCTTCCAGTCTTGCTACAAGAGCAAAGACATTGTTAGGATCAGTGATCTACGTTTGATTGATTTGAGAGTATAGCAGCGGAGAACAAACAATGAATTAGCAAATTCACAAGAACACAAAAGATATTCAAAGTAAGAACAAACGGTTATAGACAAAGAGAATTCTGCAAAATATATTTCATTCAATATTCGCTTTCGTGGTAACAGAATGTCACACATACAATTAGGTCAACATCTCTTATACAGGAGATGTGACGTCTGCTGATGTCACTTGATAGTGACATCTAACAGAATTATTCAAACTACTGATAGTTAACACGACTACTGAAGATGTCAAACAGCTGACATCTCCTTACAAAAATACTAAGTGTTAACAATCACTACAACTACTGAAAAGAAACTACTGAAACTACAACGACTGAAGAACATGCTCTTCAGTCGTTTTACAAATACTAAAATAAAAAGAAAACTACTGAAAGGAAACCATCACAACAACTGAAGAATGCTTCTTCAGCTGGTGTAACAAACTTTGAAGGCTTCAGTACTTGTACTTGAACTTCAGCTGTTGTCATCAGCTGATGTCTTCAGCTGTTGTCTTCAGCTGTTGTCATCAGCTGATGTCTCCAGCTGTTGTCTTCAGCTGATTTCTTCAGCTGTTGTCTTCAGCTGATGTCTTTAGTTTATGTACTTCAGTAGTTGTTCTTCAGTACTTTAGACTTCAGCTGTTGATCTTCAGACTTTGGTCTTCAGTTGTTGATCTTCAGTACTTTAGTTCTTCAGCTGTTGATCATCAGTACTTTAGTTCTTTAGTTGTTGATCTTCAGACTTTGATCTTTAGCTGTTGAAGTCTTCAGTACTTGTACTTCAGCTGTTGCTCTTCAGACTTTATGAAACAGCTTATCAAGTCTCCAGCAGTTGTTGTGATGTCTGTGGGACTTAGAGGTTTTTCTGATCCGGCTCATTGGTTCTTTTGGTCCAACAAACTCCCCCTGAACCAATGCAGCCAAAACCTCTAAACTTATTGAAGATGTCCCACTTATTATGGCAGAATGATTGGTCTTTTTGTCTTCTAGATCAGCTCAGAAGTGACCCTTGTAAGCTCCGGCCTGGAAGTAGTCTCAATGATTTGATTGGCAAAGTATGAATGGGAACTTTGTCTTGGGGAACTGGACACAGAGCTGTTACCCCATTCATGAGATCTACTTCCCCACTAGGAGTCTATATGACTCTCTTGTATAGGCCTCTAGGAAGGTAATTTGTTGGTCCACGGTCAGCTCTTCAGCACCTCCTTCAAATAAAGATTCTGGCCCATAGTACTCAGATAGGTATTTGGCCTGTTTCCCATTCTTTAGCTCCACAGTTGTTATTATTCTATAAGCAAACTCATCAGGGTGATTACCCTCAAGGAACAACTGGAGCTCATTCTTCCTTACTTCTTCAAGCCTCTTATAAACTAACCCCTTTTTCACCATTTTATTTTCAAGCATCTTCTATGGGGTTTGGTTAGCTTTATAAGCTTTCTTGAAGTCCTCTAGGATTTCCCCGGGTGATACTACAAAGACCAGGGAGATCACTTCATCTACAATCTTTTTCACCTGGCCAATGTATCTCTGTGGAATGTTTTTCTTGTGAATCCTGTGAGACACCCTAGGATCAGGCCAAATCCTTACTCTCTCCTTTTGATATTGAAATGTATGCTTAAGAGTGTATAATCTAAGAGCTTGCTTCTTCATGTTGATGATAGAAGATGTGGCTGCATAAGCTTTGTCAACCCTCCTCAACAATTCCTCATGGTGTTGTTTGTGAAGTTCTTCTTCTTCTAGCTTCACTTTCACAATTTGTCTTTGGGTTTCAGGAGTAATTGTTGGGGAGTGACTTGTGGCCTTCGGCAACTGTATAACAGGTGAGAGTGGCAACCTATCTTCATCATCATCTTCTTCAACATCTTCTAGCCTCAATACCCTTCTCTTCTTCTTCTGGGGTACATCATCGGCTATTGGTTTTGAGGGTGAGGGAGTTGGTTTGGTGGGTTGTGTTTTTGGTGGTTTTTGGGGTAAAGGGATTGTTTTAGTGGGTGGTTGTTTTGGTGGTTTTGGTATGGGAATGTTGACAGGCTGTTCTAGCATTTTTTAGGTGAGTGTGGCTTTAGATTGCTTGGCTAGTTCAGTCCTACTCCCAGCACCCACTTCATTCAAAGCATCAATAACAAGCCCTTTGGTGTATACTTCAGACGAACAGATCTTGGTGGTTATTGCCAAGATGCTGTCCCTGGACCAATCCTTGATTTCGATCAATGATCTGCCAAGATACTTCGCTATAAATCTTATCATGATCTCCAGCCTTTCTCTTTCTAACACCTCATAACTTGCCCATCTAGATTGGATTTCTTCAATCTCTAATCTTCTGATTTCAGAGTCAAGTTGTTTAGTGTCATGGCCTTGCCTAAACAACTGATCAATGATGTTATCCATTGATCTGCTGTGTTCAGCATCAGCCTCTTTCACCATTAGCTCCAAGGCATTTTCCTTTTCCTTCTCCTTCTCCTTTTCGGTTTCTCCAACCAACTCCTTCTCATTTACCACTTCTGTCTCTTTTTCTTTCTCTTTCTTCTCTGCACTCCTCTTCCTTTTTGCTTTCACTAACTGAATCTCCCCCATTTTGGTTGCAAGGGTTTGATTGTCAGAAAGCTTTTTGCTCATAACTTCCTCTATCAAGGATTGTATAATTGAGGGAAGCCTCTCATCAAGGGTTTTGATCACTATATCAGTGATTATGGGTGTGGTGAGAGGTAAGGAGTTTTGAAAGATAGCAGCTATTTGCTCAGGGGGGTTCTGTTCTTGAGAAATAGTGCGAGAAACAGAGGCAGGTGGCTGAGAATTTGGGAGTGGCTTTGTGTTTAGGAGACCTTCAGATGAAGGTGCCATCTGTGGGGTTTGAGAGGAAGATGGTCTTTGATCCTCAGAAGTTTTGGCAAGCAGCTCTTTGAGTCTGCTCCCCTCCTCTTCCAGGATGGTGTTTTGGGCTAAAACATCATAAAAGAAGCCCAGGTCATCATCAGTGGGTACTGAATCACCTGACCTCCTGATAGAATCAGGATGAACATGCATTGAGTGTAGATCAGTTGTAGCATGTGCCCCTTTGTCTTGGAACTAGGGACTTCCTACCTCAGGACTATGTCCTTCATCAACAGTTGCCTCTGGGAAGGTCTTAGTAATGGTACCAACTACATCCGGATCATATGCGGAAGCAGGATAAGTGGCAGCCTCACCAGAAGTTCCAATCTCCTTTTCTACACTAGGAAATAGAACATTGTAACCCCTATGTTGTGGGTTATCAGATGCACTTTGATCCTCCCCCTCAATGGTAGAGGTATGCCCAGTTGTAATTGGTATCTGGGGCGGGGGTGAGGAGTGCAACTGACTCAGCACTTGTGCAATAATTAATGTAGGACTTTGGGGGGCGGTTGCATGTGGTGATTGGGTAGAAGCGGATTGCACCCGGGGTGAATGGTGCGCTTCAATGGTAACCCTCTCAAGTGAGATAGGTTCCAGCAGTGTGGGTTCCCCAATATTGGTTGCAATAGGATCCTTTTGAGAGGATACCTGTGTGGCTGTGGTTGGTTGAGTCTTTGACACAACTGGGGGGTTAATACCAGTATGTGTTTTCTGCGTTTGTGGTACAGGGCATCCTCAAGGGACTCATCTCCCTGAGTAGCCTTTTTTTGCTTTTTGGATTTTGGCTTGGAGGGGACTCTGGTTCTGGAGGTGGTGGCTGTGGGTTCCAACTGCGTGGGTTTTCGTAGTTTGGCAGCCTCTTTCAGTGTGTGGTCAGAGTTGTGCCTGGAGTATACTTCAGGCAATACAACCATTGCAGGGACTCCAAGGCGAACAAGTCCCTCAGCTTTCAGCTGATTCTCTATTATGGCCATAATGAACCGAGGATATAATATCCAGCGGTTAGAAATAGATTTTGAGGCCATATCCTTAAGTTCAAGAAAAATTATTTCAAAAAAGTTTAAGTCTTGTCGCTCAAGGATAGAGAATAGTACCTGCTGCCATTTGGTAGACATTTGATCCCACGAGGATGTCTTAGGAGCTAAACAAACATTTACCATGTGAAAGACAAGACGTTCTGCATCATGGAAATGTTTCTTCAGAATGGTAGAGGCACTAAGGTTTCCCTGATATCCATGGTGGGCAAAGGATAAATCAGTTGTGCCCTTTGGATACCCAGCAGGAAAAGTGGCATCATCTAGGTTTAGGGTTTGGCGTAAGATTTCCGGAGTGATGACCACTTGATGGTTGTTGACGACCGACTGGAGAGACTCGGAGTTGTTCTCCCCAGTGGTAATGGTGACGTTCGTCCAAAACTGGTGAAGGGATTCGGCATGAATGGTGGGATTTAGAAGGAAGGCCGTTTTGTAGGGTGACTGGACCATTAGGTCAATGGCGTTATCGAACTTTGTCCAGAAAGGCGATTTGGTGAGGTAGGCTACACAGTTGTGTCGTGGTTTGAGCTGCATGATCGCCATTAATGAGAGAGAAGTTTTGGAGGTTTGAACGTTAGGTCTAGAAATGATAAAACTCTGAAGGATTAGGTATGAGGTATTTATAGGTTAAGGGTTAGAAAACAACTGAAGGGTTTGGTGTTAATCATCAGTAGTTTTAAACGACTGATGATGTGGTATTACCCTTTCAGATGTTGAAACAACTGAAGTCTTGGTTTTAGGCATCAGCAGTTATAAAACTACTGAAAACCATGGTTTTGACTTCAGATGTTTGAAAACAACTGAAGACTTGGTTTTAGTCATCAGTAGTTATAAAACTACTGAAAACCTTGGTTTTGTCTTCAGGTATTGTAAACAACTAATAACTTGATTTTAGTCATCAGTAGTTGTGAAACCACTGAAGACATGGTTTTGGTATCAGTTGTTGAAAATAGCTGATGAATTGGTGTTAATCATCAGTAGTTGTGAAACTACTAAAGACATGTTTTTGTCATCAGTTGTTATAAACAGCTGATGACTTGGTGTTAGTCATCAGTAGTTGTGAAACTACTGAAAACATGTTTTTGTCATCAGTTGTTTAGGATGAAACAGTACTTGTAGAAACAACTGAAGAGAGAGTTCTCATCAGTAGTTTTCGTCAATTCATAGCCTTTCAGCTGTTTCATACTGTCCTCAACACTTACTCATCAGCCTTTTTGGCTGTTTTCAGTAGTTTCATAGGACATCAGTACTTATCTGTTTTACTGATATCAGTAGTTATAACTACATCAGTAGTTGTAACTTGATCAGTTGTTTTAACAGAATCAGTACTATCTGTGATATGGTTACTAATGATTATCAGTACTTAGTTACTGAGATCATCAGTAATTATCACTTATTCTAGCTGCAGCATACCAAGCCTTAACACAAGGTTTTGGAAAGTTGAACTATCCAAAGGCTTAGTAAAAATGTCTGCAAGCTCATCAGCACTAGGCACAAACTTAGGATCAATCAGACCTTTTTCAAAACAATCCCAAATAAAATGATGTCTGATCTCTATATGTTTGGTCCTAGAGTGCTGGACTGGATTTTTGACAATGCACAGAGCTGAAGCACTATCCATTAATAATGGAGTCTTAGTCTCTGTAATGCCATAATCCAAAAGTTGATTCTGAAGCCAGAGTACCTGAGAAGTACAACTTGCAGCTGCAATGTACTCTGCTTTAGCAATGGATGTAGCAACAGATGTTTGTTTCTTACTCTGCCAAGAAATCAAACAGTTGCCTAAGAATTGACATCCAGCAGAAGTTGACTTTCTAGTTAACTTGCACCCTGCATAGTCACCATCTGAAAAAGCAACTAATTTGCAAGAGTGTCTATTGGAATACCATAATCCTAGAGATTGTGTACCTTGCAAATATCTAAAGATCCTCTTGACTGCAATCAAATGAGACTCTTTAGGAGCAGCCTGAAATCTAGCACAGACACAAATAGCAAACATGATATCTGGTCTAGAAGCTGTTAAGTACATCAAGGACCCAATCATACATCTGTAAAGTGTTTCATCAACAGCTTTACCTTTCTGATCCGCATCCAGTTGTGTGGTGTTGCACATGGGAGTAGAACAGGGCTTACTATTTTGTAAATCAAACTTATTCAAAAGATCTTTTGTATATTTGGACTGATGAATAAAGGTGCCATTAGCCTTTTGTTTGATTTGCAAGCCTAGAAAGAACTGTAATTCTCCCATTGCACTCATTTCAAACCTCTGTTTCATTAATTTGGTAAAATCATCACATAACTGGGGATCAGAGGATGCAAAAATGATATCATCAACATAAATTTGAACAAGTAGCTTATGCTGATCCACCTTCTTAATAAACAAAGTTTTATCTATGGAGCCTCTAGTGAAATTATTCTTGAGAAGAAAAGTGGAGAGTGTCTCATACCAGGCTCTAGGAGCTTGTTTCAACCCATAAAGAGCCTTATCAAGTTTATACACCCATTCAGGATGTTTATTATCCTCAAAACCTGGTGGTTGACACACATAAACTTCTTCTTTTATTTTGCCATATAAAAATGCACTTTTGACATCCATTTGAAAAACTTTGAGATGGTGGAATGCAGCAGAGGCTAAGAACAATCTAATTGCCTCTAGTCTGGCTACAGGGGCAAAGGTTTCATCATAATCAATACCTTCTTCTTGTGAGAACCCCTGTACAACCAGTCTAGCCTTGTTCTTAACAATAAGCCCATTTTCATCAATTTTATTCCTAAACACCCATTTAGTGCCTATTGCACACTTACCTGGGGGTAGAGGAACCAGTTCCCACACTTGCTGTTTCTTGAACTGAAGTAGCTTAAGCTGCATGGCTTCAACCCATCCATTGTCTCTTAAAGCAATATGATAGTTCTTTGGCTCTAGCTGACTGATGAAGAGAGCATAGAAGCAGAAGTTAGACAATTGACTTCTTGTTGAAACACCAGCATTGATATCACCAATGATTTGAGACATTGGGTGATTCTTCAGCTCTTGATAAACAATGATATCTGTGCAAGTGTTTGTAGAACCTTCAGTAGCAGCAGATGTTGATACAGACTCTTGAAACCAAGAATTTGATGGTAACTCAAAAGATGTAGAGGACTCAGAGATCTCATCAGCATTTGTTGTGGATGGAACTGCTGAAGCTACAGGAACATCAAGTTTAGCAGACATAGGCAGTTGGTCACTAAACTTGAATAGGTGAGTGTTGATATTATCATCATCATCATCAATACCACCAGGTGGAAGACATGCTGCAGAAGATGATTTATCCACATGGTCTGCAACAACTAGAGGTTGAGAAGGAACATATTGCAGTATGTCCAAATCAAACAACTCCACAGGGTTTTGTGAAATCTTGTCCATTGGAGATTCATTAAACTTCACATGCAAAGTCTCTTCAACTATCTTTGTTTTGCAGTTGAAGACTCTGTATGCTTTGCAAGTAGATGAATAACCAACAAAATACCCTGCATCCACCTTAGGATCAAATTTTTGGAGTTGATCCTTTGTGTTGAGAATAAAACAGGGACACCCAAATGCTATGAAAAATGAAATTAGAGGAGCCAAGTGATGTAGAACTTCATATGGAGTCTTCATCAACCTCTGATTTACTAAGGCTCTATTCTGCACATAGCAAGCTGTGTTAACAGCTTCAGCCCAAAAGGTCAGTGGCAAACCAGAGTCAGCCAACATAGACCTTGCAGCTTCAATTAGGGTCCTGTTCTTTCTCTCCACTACTCCATTTTGTTCTGGAGTCCTTGGGATGCTAAACTGCCTTTTGATTCCCTTTGAAAGATAAAATTCATCAAGTGTATGGTTTCTGAATTCAGTTCCATTGTCACTCCTTATACACTTGACTGAAAGGGAATACTGCTTCTCAACATACAACACAAAGTTGATAATCTTGTGAGCAACCTCATCCTTTGAATACAGAAAGAAAGTCCATACAAATCTGGAGTAATCATCCACAATTACCAGACAGTATTTCTTCTTTTCCATGCTCATCACTCTCACAGGACCAAATAGATCCATATGCAGTAATTGCAAGCAGGCAGTGGACTTAGGCTCTTCAATAGGGGGGAATGAGACTTTGTGCTGTTTTCTTTTTAAACAAGCAGTGTAGGTTTCATCACAGTGGAACTCCTTTATTGGTAAGCCTCTCACTAAACTATTGTGGATCAGCTGCTTCATGTTTTTGAAATTAACATGACCCAGCCTTCTGTGCTACAGTTTAGATTCCTGAGGAGAGGCTTTGGAAAATAGGCAAGGATGGCCTCTGATATTTATTTTCTTGGAAAGATCTAAGGCATACACTCTTCCTGTCCTGTTGGCCCTCAGGAGAGTGTGATCATCCAACACCTTATCAATCAAATTCAGAACTTTGGATGACAGAATCTGACAGTTCTGACTGGTGAAAAGAGCAACATGGCCTTTATCACACATTTGACTGACACTCAAAAGATTGTACTTGAGATTTTCCACATGGTTAAGATCATCAAACTTTATTTCTCCATTGGTGACAAAGCCTTTTCCAATGATGTAACCCCTAGCATCATTGCCAAAAGAAACAAACCCCTTCTTTCCTTGAGAGTAGTCATGAAGAAGAGAGCTGTTCCCAGTCATATGCATAGATCCCCCACTGTCTACATACCAGATGCTACTTTGGCATGTTGAAGAACCCTGCAATCATACACAATTAGTTAGTTTTTGAGACCCAAACATTTTTGGTTTTGGGTCTATTCACATCAACAAATGGTAAACTAACAGACTTGCTACGAATAACAGCCTGAGGGGATGGAGATGGTGAAGAAGAAGATTCCTTTGGCATGGATTTTCTTCTCTATGGTTTCAACACAAGAGCATCTAATTGGTTGACTCGCCCCAATAGATGTTGAACCATCATAACAAGTTGTGTCTGATTTTGCGATAAAGCCTTCAGCTCATCAGACACATTAGTGCTTGAGTTAGATGGGTTCCTGTGTTGTACCATCTCTCTTTGAGCAACCTCAGCTGTTGCCTATTTAACCCCTTTCTTTGTGGATTTCATTTTGGATTTTAGGGTTACAGGTTTTGATGTTCTTGGTACAAATTTGATTTCAAACTCAGTTTTCATTTTATCCATTTTCTCTTTAATGTTTTCATTATGTTTGAGTTTGGAGCCCTTTTTATACCAGCAATCATCAGTAAGATGATTGAATAAGCCACATATTTCACATGGCTTTTTCTTCATCTTAAGTTGATCATCTACTGAAGAAGATGAAACTACTGAAGACTTGTTCTTTAGCAATTTGCTATCAGTACTAGCAGTTTTCTTCCCTTTAGTACCTGCTTTCGTGATATCTTCTTCAGTAGTTTTCCCACCCTTACTACTTGCAGTTTTCTTCTCTTTAGTACATGCAATAGTTTGGGTTTGTCTTCCAGGTGTTACGACCTTCACTTTAGCACTTTCAGTACTTTGTGAATTACCACCTAGGGTGATCAACTTTTTGATCATGTGAGTGTCAGCATTTGAACCATCAACATTAGCTGATAGGTTCTGAGAGGACTTAATGCTGACTTCAACCTCTGATGGTGTTGTATCAGATAGTAGATCACATGACGAAAAGGATTGGTTATTGCTTTCTCCATCAGATTCTACCTCTGCTCTCGGAGTAAAATCTGTAGGAGGAGCAGTGTGATTATAACCAATGCCAAACTTCACATTGGAAGCAGATTGCTTACTAAGAAGCATTTCAAAACCCTTGCAAGCATTTACCCATCGATCACACTCTACCTGGGTAGTTGCGAGTGTTTCTTTGAGGTCTCTGTACTTCTCTAGAAGTACCTCTTCCCTAGCCTTATCATCTGTGATTTGTCATTTAAGTTTGTAAATCTCATCATTCTTTTCATTAAGCACAGACTCAAATTCAGTTTTTCTTTTGGAAATTTTTTGTTCTAGCTCAATGTTCTTGTTAATTTAAAGCTACATTTGCTTCTCTAATAGATGCAAATGCGGCTATGCATGTTTCAGAACATAACTTGGCTTTTGCCTCAGAGGATACTTGTGATACCTGTGGTGTAGATGCATTAGAGGATGAAGTATCAGCATACTCCAAAGCCATAAGAGCTAGATTTCCAAAAGGACTGTCACCACCATGTTGACCAGCACCAGAGAATAGTTGTTCATGACCAGATAAATCATCTGGTAAACTGCTCCAGCCAACAACTCTTGGGGTGAAAAAGCTGTGTTGTTGAGGTTGAGTTTGTTGATGAGATTAGGAAGGTTGAGGTTCAGGTAATGCATTTGGTTGTTGTGTAATTAGAGCTTGAACCGGATTTGACTGAGGCAAGTAATAACAAAGAAAAGGATATGACATTGGACCCTGGGGTACAAAGTATGCAGGAGATACAGGGTGTGAGTGATGACCAGAACCAGCAGGATGTTGCCCTCTGTTTTGTAGACTAGTGCTAGGAAAAGTCACAAAGGGTGCAGAAGAGTTATCTCCAGTTGATCTACATTCTCTTGCAAAGTGTCCAAGCCTTTGGTATTTGTGACACCTCAACTTACTCTTGTCAAAACCAACTTTGGTTTTGCCAGAGAGTCCAGGAAATTTCCTGCCAGTTCTCTTGTAGAACTTCTGAGATCTGATATTAACTAAGGCCATTTGGCTTAGAATATCCATCTCTTCTAAATCACCATCAGCAATACCCTTCAGATCATCCATGACGAAGCATATATTGTCATTACTGCCAGAATGACTATCAATACCAACAAATGCATGATCAGAATTGCTTGAAGAGAAATCAATATGCTCATCATAATTGCTTTCAGATGCAGCATATTCTGACTCATGACCAACCAAGGCAGTGTTCCGTGGTACAAAGTCATCAGTGAGCTTTCCTGATGATGACAGTTTCCTTTTCTGCTCTATCTCTCTTTCGAATATAAGCAATTTCCCATGAAGTTGGGTGAGAGATAGGCTATCCAGATTTGCACTAGAGCGTAGGACAATAGTGTATGTGTCCCATCTCTCAGGCAGTGATCTGAGGAATCTGTTATTCATCTGGCTGTTGGTGTATTCCTGTTTCACCATTTTTAGCTCAGAGATCAAACAGGAAAAACATTCAAACTGCTGAGTCTGTGTCTCACCCTTTCTATGAGAGAATGTCTCATATTGTTGGGCGAGGATTTCTCTATTGTTTGCTAAGACCTCATCAGTTCCACCGAATTGTTCCTTCGGTGCATTCTAGAGGTCATGAGCAGTTTCATGATGCATAAGCCCTGAATAGATTTCATTCGGCAGTGCCATGGCCAGAATTCCATGGGCTTTAGCATCAATCTCAAACAGTTTCCGATCTTCATCTGAGTATTGTTCCTTCTTCTTCGGAACCATTTGATTGGTTTCCGGATTGTTCACCATAGGCTTATGTGGTCCATGTACCACAGATGTCCAACAACCTGAACTGTTAACAGACAGGTGATGAAGCATCCTTCGTTGCCATATGTTATACTCAGTCCTAACCAGCATCGGAGGCTTGGTTGAGGAACCGGTATTGTGAGGGTCATTAGAAGGAGTAGTCATCTCAGATTCAACCAAATTCAATTAAGCTATAACAGATTTAGAACAAAACACAACGAACCAAATTGAACCAAGAGAGATCTCAAAATGAATAAACGAAAGCGGCAAAAATTCAATAATCTATAACCAGTTTTTGCAAATAAGCTAATTCAATCAAACATAGACATCAAATAGCAGTTTCAATGATCGACTGTTAGCTCGATCAATGATTAACAAGCTCTGATACCATTTGTTAGGATGAGTGATCTACGTTTGATTGATTTGAGAGTATAGCAGCGGAGAACAAACAATGAATTAGCAAATTCACAAGAACACAAAAGATATTCGAAGTAAGAACAAACGGTTATAGACAAAGAGAATTCTGCAAAATATATTTCATTCAATATTCGCTTTTGTGGTAACAGAATGTCACACATACAATTAGGTCAACATCCTTATATAGGAGATGTGACGTCTGCTGATGTCACTTGATAGTGACATCTAACAGAATTATTCAAACTACTGATAGTTAACACGACTACTGAAGATGTCAAACAGCTGACATCTCCTTACAAAAATACTAAGTGTTAACTATCACTACAACTACTGAAAAGAAACTACTGAAACTACAACGACTGAAGAACATGCTCTTTAGTCGTTTTACAAATACTGAAATAAAAAGAAAACTACTGAAAGGAAACCATCACAACAACTGAAGAATGCTTCTTCAGCTGGTGTAACAAACTCTGAAGGCTTCAGTACTTGTACTTGAACTTCAGCTGTTGTCATCAGCTGATGTCATCAGCTGATGTCTTCTGCTGTTGTCTTCAGCTGATGTCTTCAGCTGTTGTCTTCAGCTGATGTCTTTAGTTTTCATACTTCAGCAGTTGTTCTTCAGTACTTTAGACTTCAGCTGTTGATCTTCAGACTTTGGTCTTTAGTTGTTGATCTTCAGTACTTTAGTTCTTCAGCTGTTGATCTTCAGTACTTTAGTTCTTCAGCTATTGATCTTCAGACTTTGATCTTCAGCTGTTGAAGTCTTCAGTACTTGTACTTCAGTTGTTGCTCTTCAGACTTTATGAAATAGCTGATCAAGTCTTCAGTAGTTGTTGTGATGTCTGTGGGACTTAGAGGTTTTTCTGATCCGGCTCATTGGTTCTTTTGGTTCAACAGACATCAGTGTAGTCAATCCCTTCTTGTTGTGTGTATCCTTGAACAACTAGTCTAGCTTTATTTTTTATGACAATGCCTCTATCATCCTTCTTGTTCCTAAACACCCATTTTGTTCCAATAGTAGTCTTCCCATGAGGAAAAGGACAAAGGTTCCAAACTTTCTGCCTTTTGCATTGAAGCAGCTCCTCTTGCATAACTTCAATGCCACTTCCATCCTTTAGAGCCTCATCAATTCTTTTTGGCTTTATCTGGGACAAGAAACAAGAGTGAAGACAAACATTTGTTTCATGGGCTTGTCATCTTGTTCTTACCCATGTGTCAACATCTTCAATGATGTTTGTGGTGGGGTGAGACTTGTGGATCCTTAGCTGAGGGATCGCAGCAATTTGCTGACAGAGATCTAAATTAGAGAAATTTAGATCTGGCATTGATGTTTCTCCCACCATATCAGGACACTTATCAAGAGAAACTTGATCCAAGGAGTGTGTCATATCATTGATGTTGTCATCTATGGAGTGGTTATCAGCATCAAGAAAATCTTGATCACTATCACCACCTCCATCATTTTCTTCTGCATTTGAAGTGTCTTTATCCGGTTGTCGAGCCTCTGAGCTGGAATTTGAAGGCATCCTAGATGAATGAGTTGAATTTGTCATTGTGGTGTTGATAGAAACTTCATTTGCAGAGGTAGTTACAACTGGAGCTGAAGATGTGTTACTTGAAGGTCTTCTTAGCTTAAATCTTGGGTCAGGATCACCTGTAGGTAAGATTTCTATAGATCCTGAAATAGTGTTACAAGATTTGTTAAATCAGTTGGTAACTAAATCAAGATCAAACAGCCAATCAGGACCAGAACCAGCCACACAGGGTGTGTGTTCATTGAAAGTCACATTGGTTGACTCCTCAACAATTCTAGTTCTAAGATTCTATACTTTATAAGCCATAGCTTAAGAGGAGTATCCAATAAAGTGTCCATCATCTGATTTCTCAGCAAATTTGGCTATTTGATCTTTGGTATTCAAGATTGTGCAAGGACATCCAAATGACCGAAGAAAACCTATGAAAGGTTTCATATTGTGCCAAAGTTCATAAGGAGTCTAGCCATGAGTCTTAACCACTAAAAATCTGTTCTGTACATAGCAGCTGGTATTGACTGCCTCTGCCCAGAAAGTGATAGGCAGCTTAGAGTGAGACAACATGGTTCTTCCATCTTCAATCATTGTCATGTTTATCCTCTCAGCAACACCATTTTGTTGAGGTGTCCTCGGAGCACTGTATTGTCTTGTAATACCCTTTTCATCACAAGATGTAACAAGGATTTGGTTCTTGAATTCAATTCCTTGATCACATCTTACGGTTTTGACCTTCTGATTAGATTGATTCTCAATCCTTAGGATGAAATTCTTTAGAATCTCAGGAGTCTCATCCTTTGTTCTAAGGAAGAAGACCCAAGTGAATCTTGTAAAGTCATCTATGATCACTAAACGATAAGAGGTTCTTCCTAAACTCATTACATTGGTGGGGCCAAAGAGATCCATATGTAGCAAGTGTAAGGGAGTAGTGATGGAGTTTCTTTCGTTAGGCTTATGAGATACCTTATGTTGCTTCCCTTTAAGGCATGCAACACAATGATCATCACTTGTAAACTCTTTCATTTGGAATTCTAGTTACCAAATCATTCTTAATAAGTTTATTCATATTCTTAAAGTTTACATGGCACATTCTTTTATGCCATAAGAAAGACTCATCACTATTTGCTTTAGATAGAAAGCATGAAACTTTTCTAGAGGGAGATGTTTCTTGCAAATCCATCTTGTACATGTTCCCTTTCCTAGGGGCTCTAAGGAGAATATGCTTATGAGGAATGACCACCCCAGGCTTGAGAATAGTGCACTCATGCTCAGTAAAGAGCATGTTATGACTCTTATCGCAAAATTGGGATACACTCAAAAGATTGTACCCAAGCTCCTTAACAAAGTTTACCTTTTCAATGCCGAGCTTACCATTTATGACCTTGCCCCTTCCAGAAATGTAACCACCTTCATCTCCTCCAAAACCAACTAGTTCTTCATCAATCCTTTCAATGTTCTGGAGTAGTGATCTATTGCCTGTCATGTGCCTAGAACAGCCACTGTCAATAATCCAGACATTCTTGTTTGTCTTGAGATGTCCCTGCACAAAGAAAATAATTAGTTACATTTGGAAACACAAGCCTTATTTGTCTTGGGCTCACTAAGAGAAACAAAAGCTAATGCAAGAGTAATAGATCCTATAGTTATGCTATGAGAATCTTGAGCTGTTGTTGATGTAGAACATCCAGTCACTTGGTCTTTCTTTGACTTCCACACCACCTTTGGAAGTTTGGACTTGACCTTCAACACTTTGGAAGCTTTTGAGACTTCAGAAGTTTTGATGACTGGACCTTCGAAAGATTCTACAAACACTACAGCAGACTTTAGTGCCTCGGAAGTATTCGTTCCTTCCCAGACCAAATTTTCTTCCGAAGGCAATTTTCCACATGCCTTCTTCTTAGTTTTAGAGCTTTTGAAGGAAACTAATTTTCCTTATGAAGCTTGAATCTTCTTGGAGCTCTTGGAAGTCTTTTTTCTGGTCATATGAAGAGTACCTTTAGGATTGTATGCACAATCCTTAGCAAGATGAGAAGTACTTTCACAAATGACACACTCCATTTTCTTCTTCCTGAGAGCCTTCTGCTGAGAACAACACTATTTTTTATCACATCCCTTCTCTACCTTTATAATTATAGATGCTGAGACAATCCTTTTGGACTAAGGACTGTTCTTGGAGTTTGATGGTCCAGGCTGTGTAGTAGTGGTACATAACAGATCAGCCTTCTTCTTGATGCTGAGATGATTTGAATATGAACCAGAACTCTTGGCAGTAGAGTTTAGGTTGATGTATTGAGTCTTCACTACTTCAAACCCTACAGAGATAAAAACCTTTTTTTTCTTAGAGTCAAAAGCAGCCTTGATCTCTTAAGCCTTCCTAGCTTTTCTTTTGCTCTTTCTGATCAAGTTATTTCTCATTGACTTGGTCATCATAGTTGTCTTCTTCTCCTCAGAAGGATACTGGCCCTTCTTAGAATCCTCCTCTTCACTCTTCTTAGAGGAATCTTCACTATCACTTATTCATCCTTTTCACTCAAAGGTTCTATGAGAGGAAGCTCATCTTCACAAGTTCCACACATAGAAGATCTTATAGACAAGATTATGTGTGAAGGAGCTATCTCATTAGAACCTAGTGCCTGCTTGTTTTGATAACACACCTTGTTGTGCAGGGATGAGGATATCATGTTCTTGAAGGTCTTTTCTCCAAGAACACACTTTTCTACCCTGGCTTTGATGATCACAAGCTTAGGTTGGCACTCAATTAGATTAGTTATGAGATCCTTGATCTGAGTCATAATGTTTGTATTCTCATGTTTTAGAACTGAAATGGTTTTCTCTAAGTCCTCTATCTTTACTGTATAATCACTTTCAAACTTTCTAAAATCAGCTTTTAAGATGTTTAAGGACTCAAGATCAGATCTTATTTCTAAGTTATAGGATGTGTATCTGTTAACTTTAGCAATGCATTTAGGGGTACAGAGATGTTCCAACACCATGGCTTCATCATGATCTGCTATCAGTGTTTGGTTTGGAGAAGCATCTTCCACCTAAAAGCTCTAGTCAAAGCATCCTTCTTCAACAGCAACTGCAGCTTACTACTTTGGCTTCTCATTCTGTGTGGCTTTGTCAGTGTAGTTTGGTCTGGATTGTGCTTGGACACCATTTGTTCTTGATGCCTTACACTCCTTGGCAAAGTGGGCCATCAAGTTACAGTTGTAACACTTGACTTTGCTTTTGTCCAGTCCAAACTTTCCATTGGCTACAATGCTGGGGAATTTCCTTCTAGTCCGATTCTAGAACTTCTTGGCTTTGTGAGTGACAAGAGCCATCTGCTGGACTATCTCCATGTACTCCAGATCATCTGGATGGATATAGTCCAGGTCTTCAAGGGTGAAAAGAAAGCTGCCATAACTTTCATCAGAAGACACAAAGGCTTGAGAAGAACTTGTCTCTTGGAATGGGCTTCCTTGAGTGTAGTTCTCCCTTGGTGTCTCAGGGAATGTGATGAAAGGACCCTTTTGTGCACTGCCAGGGTAGCATATGAGATGATGTTGGGGTTCTATGCTATCCTTTTCAACCACATGAAGGGTTGAACCCATTTGATTGTTGGAGTTTCTAGATGAGCCTTGCATGTTCATCTCCATCTGGTAGCCACTGAGAATCCCATACAACTCTGTCAGAGTGAGAGTTTTCAGGTTCTTAGTTCTCTTGATAACCACATAGTAGTGTGGCCATTGCCTAGGAAGTGAGGACATGAACTTCCTTACAATGTCTTTGTTTTCAAGAGCAACTCCTCCATCTACTAGGGTATCCACAATCTCAACACACCTGAAGTATCATTGAGTCATGGTATCACCTACCTTAAAGGTGAAATTTTCAAACTGTTGCTATAGAAAACCCTTCTTGTTCTCCTTGGCTTCAGGAGAACCCTCATACATCAGTTTCAATGCATCCCACAGCAGCTTAGTTGTTTTGCATTTGTTGAAACCTTTGTACATAGAGTTTGGAAGAGCAGTCTAAAGGGCTGTCATGGCCTTCTAGTCAATCTCTACTCTCTTTCAATCTTCATGTGAGTAGTTAGTCATAGCCTTAGGGATCATACCACCACCAGTAGAAGAGGGGATGCTTGGTATGTAAGGTCCATTTTCAACAGACTCCCACATTCTTGAGTCTAGAGACCTGATGAAACTTTCCATTCTTTGGCCCTGGTGTCAAAGGCATCAAGAGTGATTAGTGGGGACTTGTTCATGGTTCCAGTTTCCATATAAGTATTGGAAATGGCTGCCATTTGAAATGTTAAGCATTTTCTGTGTGTGAGGGATCTAAATATGGTCAAATCTTATATCAATAGCCTGGAGTGTCAAAGTCATCAACAGTGATTAGTGGGGACTTGTTCATGGTTCTAGTTTCCATATCAGTATTGGAAATGGCTGCCATTTGAAAAGTTAAGTATTTTGTGTGTGTGAGGGATCTAAATATGGTCAAATCTTATATCAAGAGCCTGGAATGCTCTGATACCAAATGTAGGACCGGTGAAGGGTGTGCACTTACAACATAACAGCACAATGAGGAGAGTTGGTAAGAATACTTAACAGATCAAATAGTGAAACTAGATTAACCACAAGTAATGATACTAAGAACACAAGTAAATATGTGACAGAAATAAGATAGCAAGATATACAAGGAGATAGTTTTCAAGATTGCAGTATATTGCCTTCTCAAGTTCTATTACAAGTGTTATAAAGCATAAAGGAAAGTTACAAGTACTTGAGATACATATACCACATGCCGACCATACTTTGAATGCCAGCTGGATACAATTGACTAGACACAAACAAAATCAATTGTAGGGTCAAAAGGCAGATTACCTTTTGACTTGTGACTATGACATGCCATAGCTCATATCCTAGTATTACAAAATGGATAAAGTACATGAAGTAGAAAGTTACAGACTCAATACCTTAGTGTACAGTTACTAAAAGCATGGACCTTTTCACCAACTCATGTAAGTTGGTGACTTTACAAAGTTGTAGCAGAAGGGGGTCTAGCTTTATGTAAAGTACATCAGATAAAGCATGTACACTAAAAGTTTTAAGAAGAAATCTGTCTTGAAGTGTTGGCTTCAGAAGGCTTTGTCTCTGACACTTCGGATGACTTCATCTTTGGCTTCAGAAGATATTGTTCTTGGTTTCGAAAGATATTGGTTTTGGCTTCACAAGATTTCACACTTAGAATATTTCTGTTGCATATGTGAAAGTTCCGAAGCATTCTTCTTCAATGCACTTATGCATGCATGCAGGAGACTTTGAGTGTTTGAGTTGCATCAGCCTTAACATATAATCCTTACAGACCTTTTGAACTTGTTTAGAGAGGTCCACCTTAGTTCAAGATGGATGATGTGGGCTAGATATAGGAGTATCAGGAGCACTAGTCTTTCCTTGTATAGGAGAGGAGAAGAGACATGCATGGTACTCATTGAATCTCATATATTCTGATGATCAAGAATAGGGTGGTATTATTGTAATAGTTTAATAAGCTTAGATATTATTGTAATAGGATCTAGTTTAGATTTATCTTGTTTTGTATTCTGAAGCATGCAAGACTATAACTTCGCCCGATAGTTACACTTGCCATAGGGCATATAGTTTGTGGTGTGCGAAACTGTAGGCGCAACTAGGTCCTGTATATATATGTTTCTTTGTTATTCAATTTGTAACTCTTGAAACATTAATGATAATACTTATTTGATTCTATTGATCGATTGTGTAATTCTAGGAGCTTATATTTTGTCATCTTTGAGCATTATTCTTCTTTATTCTTACAATTTTGCAAGGCCCCGTTTCCGGAACACTTACATCCGGATAATCAATTCACATCAAATATAAAACATATATTTACATTTAATAATATTTTGCAGCGGAATAACATAAAAAACCATTCCATATATTAATAATTGCCTTTGCAAAATAATACAACAAGGTTAACTGTCACAAAATATCATTGGTTTGCATTACAACGCAAAAAAATCATATTTATACAAAATGGATGCCATAAAAAAACTAACCATGTAGCTACCCTGTGCCATCCTCAACAAGTCTTACCTGCCAGCTAGAAAATATATAAAAGTCAGCGTTGCTGATTGAGTTCTAGTTTTATAAAATTTATATACATTACTTTTATTTAAAACATTTTCTTTACTTTCATTCATTATCATGCATCATACGTACAAATAGATAATCTAATTATTGTCATTCATCATCATTCTTTATCGTACATGATTTGTTATCATTCATTCATTCACTTCCTTACACTTCCATATCGTACATTCATAGTCATCTTTCACTTTCATCCAAACCAATGCCATGTGCTATACCGCGAACATTGTGCACGAAGATGCTTACCGGGCACAATGTCTATAAGTAGACCCCGAGCATTATGCACGAAGCTGACTCTAGTACCTACAGTAAGCGATAAGGGTCCCATTCATATGGTCAATCAAAAAGATTAGTGTAACACCCGGTTATTTTAACCAAAGAAAGAAGAAAAATAAAGAAAATATATAAAGCCCAAGTAGAGGGACTAAAAGTGTAAAAAGGTACAAAATTTATTTATTTTGTACAAAAGTAGCATGGCCGACCATCCCATGCTACTTTTCACCTTTTGAAGATCGGATTTTAGAGAGAGAAAGAAGCAGAGAGAAAGCTTTTGGGTTTTTGAAGAAGAAGAAGTGTAGAAGTGTGAATTCATGGTCTTTAAGTGTTCTTAACCGGTTTTATCCTCGGGTGGGTGCTTATTTGTGATTATGTGTGTTCGGGTATTTGTTTCAAGTGTGTTTCTTGGTGTGAACTTGTAACAAACGGGTTTTGAAGAAATTGTTGCCCGAGAGGCTGCTAAGGTGAGTTCTAGAACCCTTCTTTTTACATGTTTTAACTCTTTTGGGGCTGGAAATGCATGTATGTATGTTTTTATAAAAGTTGGGTTTATACCCGTATGCATTTATGTGTGTATGTTGTGGGTGGGGTATCATCTTGGGCTATGTTTATGTTTTTCGATGTTATGTATATGTTTCTAAGTCTTAGAATGCATGATTTAAGCTTAGAATAAGTTTGAGAATGATTAGGAACTGAATTATGATGTTTAAGTGTGAAATAGGCTGCTCATGCGCCTAAAAAGGGTTCAAGCGCCTAGTATGGAAATCTGCCTAAGTGTCCTCATATGCCCGAAACCTCATGTGCTCATATAGTGGTCATGCGCCTAGAAATAGGCAAGATTTGACTAAGTGTTCATGCGCCTAGGAGGCTCATGCGCCTAAGCACTCATGCACCTGTGTAGTGCTCGTGCGCCTAGAATTCGCCCTGAATAGACTAAGTGGTGTTCATGCGCCCCAAGAGTGCTGATGCGCCTCAAAGTTGCCCATGCACCTAAGTGTTCCTCATGCGTGTGAAAGGCCATGCATCTACATAGTGTTCATGCGCCTAAAGACTTTGGCTTGACCAATGCACCAGCTGCTTTTATAGATCTAATCAATCAAGTGTATCGGCCGATGTTGCATAAATCAGTGATTGTGTTTATCAATGATATCTTGATTTATTCCAAGAATGTGGAGGAGCATGCTGGTCACATTCGAGAGTTGTTGGAGACGTTGAGAAGGGAGAAGATGTATGCTAAATTCTCCAAGTGTGCATTCTGGTTGTGCGAGGTACAGTTCTTAGGTCATGTAGTGAGTCCCGAGGGGATTATGGTGGACCTGGCAAAGGTGGAGGCGGTGATGGAACGGAAGTCTCCAAAGACGCCATCCCAAATTCGTAGCTTTTTGGGTTTGGCGGGCTACTATAGAAGGTTTATCCAAGACTTCTCTAAGATCGCTTCTCCAGTAACCATGTTAATCCTTAAAGATGTAAAGTTTGCATGGGGTCAAGCTCAAGAGAAGGCGTTCGATTAGTTCAGGAAGAGGTTGACTCAAGCTCCTGTCTTGCCGTTATCCGATGGAAGTGAAGATTTGGTTGTTTATTCAGATAGTTCCTACTTGGGGTTGGGATGTTTGTTGATGCATAGAGGAAAGGTTATAGCCTATGCATCCCGACAGTTGAAGGTCCATAAGGTTAATTACCCTACTCATGACTTAGATCTTCCAGTTGTGGTCTTCGTGTTAAAGATATGGAGGCACTACCTATACGGTACAAAGTGCACCATATTCACCAACCACAAGAGCTTAAAGTACTTCTTTGAGCAAAAATATTTGAACATGAGGTAGAGGAGTTGGTTGGAGCTCATAAAAGATTATGATTGCAAGATCCATTACCATCCGGGCAAAGCCAACGTGGTGGCGAATGCCCTTAGCCGGAAAGAGAGACCCGAGCCTATTTGGGTGAAAGCTTACCAGTTGATCATGACCTCTGATGTGATGAAGCAAGTCAAAGTGTTTCAAGATGAAGCATTGAAAGAGGATCATCTTAACTCTGAAAGAATGAGAAGTCTGGTCGCGGAATTAGGTGAAAACACACTTGGTGCTAAGACCCGATTCGGGCGGATGTGGATTCCTCGTTATGGGGATCTACGCATGAAGATTATGGATGAAGCGCATAAGACTCGATACTCTATTCGTCCTGGTGCTACGAAGATGTACCAAGACATGAAGAAAGATTATCGATGGCTGGGTATGAAACGCAATGTGATATAGTATCTAAGTAAGTGCCTTACTTGCTTGCAAGTGAAGGCAGAGCATGAGAAGCCATATGGGAAGATCCAACCTTTGGATATACCGGAGTGGAAGTGGGAACATATCACCATGAACTTTATTACGAAGCTACCGCGTACCACATGAGAGTATGATGCCATATGGGTGATGGTGGATTGTTTGACGAAGAGTGCTGACTTCCTACCGATTCGTGAGACTTATTCATTTGAGGGGTTGGAGGATATTTTTATCAAGGAGACCGTAACTCGTCATGGTGTGCCGATGTCTATTGTGTCTGATCATGACACCGGGTTTAGATCAAAATTTTGGAAGAAATTCCACGATGTTACGGGGACGAGATTACACATTAGCACGGCTTATCATCCCCACACAGATGGTCAGTCAGAAAGAACGATTCAGACGCTGGAAGACATACTTCAGGCATGCGTCATTGACTATGGGGGAAGTTGGGATGACCACTTACCGTTAGCTGAGTTCTTATATAATAACAGTTATCATACCAGTATTGGTATGCCTCCTTATGAGATGCTATACGGTAGGAGATGCAGAACACCCGTGTGTTGGGGTGATGTCAGCCATAAAGAGTTAGGGAGCATCGTGGTGGTTGAGGCTATGACTAAGAAGCTGGAAAGGATCAAGGTCTTCATGAAAGCATCCAAGGATAGGCAAAAGTTGTATACTGATAAATGATGCAGATCGATTGAGTTCCAGGTGGATGACAGAGTTATGTTGAAAGTGTCAGCTTGGAAAGGTATCATTCGGTTCAGAAAGTGGGGCAAGTTGAGCCCAAGGTACATAGGACCTTTCGGAATCATTGCTCGAGTAGGAGAGGTGGCCTACAGATTGGAGTTATGAGATGAGTTAAGTGGGATTCACCCGACATTCCATGTATCTCATCTGAGAAAGTGCTTAGCAGATGAGGATATGATTGTACCACTGGAGGATATTGAGGTAGATGAATGGCTCAATTATGTGGAGCAACCAGTGGCGATCATTGATCATAAGGAGAAGAGATTAAAGAATAAAGTGGTTTCTTTTGTGGGTGTACTGTGGAAGCACAGGAAAGGATCTGAGTCTACGTGGGAGACTGAAGAAGAGATGAGACAGTATTACCCATGATTGTTTAAGTAATAACAGGTTTCGGGGACGAAACCCATATAAGGGAGGTGGACTTGTAACACATGGTTATTTTAACCAAATAATGAAGAAAAAGAAAGAAAAGATATAAAGCCCAAGTAGAGGGACTAAAAGTGTAAAAAGGTACAAAAGTTATTTATTTTGTACAAAAGTAGCATGACTGCCCATGCCATGCTACTTTTCACCTTTTAAAGATCGGATTTTAGAGAGAGAAAGAAGCAGAGAGAAAGCACTCGGGTTTTTGAAGAAGAAGAAGTGCAGAAGTGCGAATTCAAGGTAAGATGTCATGGTTCTTAAGTGTTTTTAACCGATTTTATCCTCGGGTGGGTGCTTATGTGTGTTCGGGTATGTGTTTCAAGTTGGTTTCGAGGTGTGAACTTGTAGCAAATGGGTTCTGAAGGAAGTCTTACCCAAAGAGACTGCTAAGGTGAGTTCTGGAACCCCTCTTTTTACATGTTTTTAACTATTTTGGGGCTAGAAATGCATGTATGTATGTTTTTATAAAAGTTGGGTTTATACCCGTATGTATGTATGTGTGTATGTTGCGGGTGGGGTATGATCTTGGGCTATGTTTATGTTTGATGATGTTATGTATATGTTTCTAAGGCTTTAGAATGCATGATTTAAGCTTAGAATAACTTTGAGAATGATTGGGGACTGAATTATGATGTTTAAGTGTGAAATAGGTTGCTCATGTGCCCAAAAAGGGTTCATGCACCTAGTATGGAAATCTTCCTAAGTGTCCTCATACGCCCGAAACCTCATGCGCGCATATAGTGGTCATGCGCCTAAAAATAGGCAAGATTTGAGTAAGTGTTCATGTGCCCAGGAGGCTCATGCACCTAAGCACTCATGCGCCTGCATAGTGCTCATGCGCCTAGAATTTGCCGAGAATAGACTAACTGTTGTTCATGTGCCCCAATAGTGCTGATGTGCTTGAAAGTTGCCCATGCGCCTAAGTGTTCCTCATGCGTCTGAAAAACCATGCGCCTGCATAGTGTTCATGCGCCTAAAGACTTGGATTATTTTCTGATTTTTCGAGGAAAAAGTGAAATATAGGCTTTGACTTGGGATGTTCCCGGGGTTATGGTAAGTTGACTTTTTGAGGTCAAAGGTGATATGATGGGTATAGTATGTATGACGATGTATTGTTGATGCTTTTTTCATGATGGTATGTATGATGTATGTTATGCATGTGTGACGGTGCTTTGTATGGCGATGTGTTGTATGTTTATGTTTACGTCCCGGTTATGTATGTTTATCTTTCCCCTGGCTTTACATGCTATAGTTGTGAAAGAAATGATAATGCATTATGTAACGTAAAGTGAAAGATAATGAAAAGAGGAACATAATGATAGAATGAATGCATTAATGAAAGAGAAAGTAATGAAAGGCTTGTAAGCAAAATGTACGCAGGTGCATGACTCTAAAATGTTGTAAGCTCAACTGTGTGTGGTTTAGCTAACCCTTAAGGATACACGTAGGGGTCCAGTCTTTGTGACTAACCAGTGATATAGTACATGGTTAATAGTGATTACTCACCTTGGTGCTAGTGCCAAGCTATGTGCATTATGGAAGTCATTTATGATCTTCAGCCCAGTACCTACTTTGTGCATACGTTTGGGTGTAGTATACAGTTGAGATCTTTGTCGCTTACCCCGGTGCTAGTTCTAGGCTTTGTGCGTTATGGAATTCATTTATGATCTTTGGCCCAGTACCCTCTTTGTGCATACGTTTGGGGTATAGCTAATGTCACTAATCCGGAATGAGTTATAGAGATAAAGAAAGAATGTGATGAACAGGAAAGAAGATAATAATGTTATTATCTATGTGTACGTATGATGTGTGATCATGTATGACGGTATAGTATGATTTGAAAGAAAGTAAAGAATGTTTTTAACTATAGCAAAGTATGTTTCATTTTAAAACTAGAACTCACTTAGCAACATTGACTTTTATATGTTTCCAGTTGGCAGGTAAAGGTTGTTGAGGATGGCATGGGGCGACTACTTGGCTCTTTTTTGGATGGCATCCATTTTTATAATGCTTTTGTGTTGTAATGCAATATGTATTTTGTAACTTGATAACGATGTATTATTTTGCAAAAGCTATTATTATGAAATGGAAAAGTTATTTTAAAGTTTCCATTGCAATGTTTTCTTTAAGTGAATGAAAATATATGTTTTATGTGTGATGATTGGCCAGTTGTAAGCGTCTCGGGAATGGTGCCTTACATATAGACCCCTATGTACATCCTTCTAGGTTAGCCAAACCGCACACAGTTGAGCTAGCACCCTTCATTGGGTGTGAAACTCCTTACATTTTCTTGCAAGACTTTTCATGCATAAATTTATTCATTCTTTCTTTATTGCTTATGTTCCACTTTTCATTATCATTAACTTCCTCTTTCATTACATAGTACTTTACGTTCATTAGCATCAACATACCACATAAAGGCACAAAATAATACGTAACAAGGAACGTATGATAATAGAATAAAACATACATATTATCATCATACAACACCATATAGCATCATATAATCATCATACATCATCCTCGGGAACACTCCAAGTCATAGCCTAAAACTTCATTTTCTCCCAAAAATTACGAAAATCATTTTGAGTCTTTCGGCCCATGGGCACTATGCAAGCGCATGGCCACTATGCGTGCGCATGACCTCTCAGGCACATGGGAACATTTATGTGCACGGGGAAACTTTTAGGTGCATGAGCACTATAGGGGCGCATGGCCAACACTTGGTCAATTTGGGCAACATTCTAGGCGCATGAGCAGTATGCGGGTGCATGGGCACTTAGGCGTATGTCAATTTGGGTGCATAGGAATACTTAGGCGCCTGGGCACTATCCTGGGCGCATGGGTACTATTTGGGCACATGAGCTTTAGGCGTATGGAGACATAGGTGCGTGACCATCTACTTTCTAACTAACATCATTTTCAGTCCCCAAATCCGATTCTAACATGTTCTGAGCTTAGTTTCTAACATTCTAAGCAATATAAACATGCATACAAACATGAATATAACCGCAAATCATTCCCAACATACATACACCCATAATACACACACACATACATACGGGTACACACCCACATTTGATAAATATGTTACAACATGTATTTCTAGCCCCAAAACAAGTTTAAACATATAAAAACAGGATCTAGAGCTCACCTCTTGCAAGCTTCGTTTATGACTTCTTCACACTCGAATGCACATGGAGTTCAAACACCTAAAACCCACCAAAACACAAAACCGATAACACAAAACACACATACATACAAACCTGAGGTTGGAAATCTGTAAACAACATCTCAAAACACCATAAACATAACTTTAATTCGACTTTTTCTTGCTCTTCTTTCAAAATCCAAGAGTTCTGCTTTCTCTCTCTAAAACCATGGACAAAAGTTGAAGTAACATGGAATGGGCAGCCATGTTACCTTTTGTACAAAATATATAATATTATTTTTTCATTTTTACACATTTAATCCCTCAACTTGAGTTTTATTACTTTTCTTCCTTTTTTCTGCACTTAAATTTTTTTAAATTTTCCTAGGTGTTACAAAAGCCTTTTACACATGGATTATGTGTGATTTATGTCTATTTTCTATCATTAGTTGGTCCACAATCTATTAGGTATAGTGATATCTTATGGATTCTAATGTTAACTCTTCATCAAAAGCATGTTCAAATGATCATCTAGACCAATAATATGGTATCGAAGCCTTTGTGCTCTTCATTGTTTGTGTTTTAGGATTAGTTTTCACATATTCATCTTCTCAATAATTTTGGAGCTGCTTTACTATTGGTCCATTTGATTGATTTGTAGTACAAATGTGTTGTTGAATCGTTCAATATCAAATACAAACAATAGACAAGATGAATAATGAAGATTAAGAATAATAACAATTCAATCAAAGTAAGACAATGGTGATCAATAAATTCAATAACAATGAAGCACAATGATATTTCTGTGAAGTTACTCCTTACAAAGGTGACTTGCAACAAGGCATGATTACGGTTTTGCAAGATTAGCTAAAAATGATAATGATCAAAACTATACATATCAGTCATAGTTTCGCTCACAGTTTCAGTGTCTCAATAAAATAAAGCTAATTACATACAAAATAAAGCTAACATCAAACCTATTACAAGCAAATATAAACATTCTAATCTAAGATGAGTCCAACCTATGAATGATCTTCATTTACATTTGTTATCCATGGAAACCATTTGAAGAAGGTGTGGTGTGAACTTGGGAAACTTCTTGAATCGTTAGAACTTAAATTGGTTATGATTTGAGTGAGTTTTGGTGACTTTTGGGACATATTTCGCAAAAGAGGGTTTTCAGACTCATAGTGTGAAACTGTAGTTCTTCTTGCGATACTCTTCTTGTAAACTAAAAAAATTTGGTTCTTGTGATCCATTTGTGAACCTATAACGAAAGTTCATTAGACTTATCAGTTTTCTAGCAAAACTAGAACGAAAGTGCATTAGCCTATCTATTTCTCTTGAACGAAAGTTTAAAAGTTTAGGGAAAAAACCACTGCCGAAACTAGCTGCAAAACTACATCTTGTCTGCCAAACTACTTCCTACGAAACTACTATTTCTTGTGCAATAGTATTGTTTCTTGTGCGAAACTACTGGTTTCTTGATTTAATCAAATTTCAATGACAACAAGTTTTGCCCTTGCTAATCTTGAGAGTATGCCTCCAAACAGACCCCCTAAGGTAATCAATGTTGATAACTTTTTATGATCAGAGAGATGTTTGAAAGCTTTCTTCCTATACACTGATCTGACTCAATGGGTATCAATTTTGAAAGGATGTCATGTTCCTGTTTCTGTAGAAGAAAATGTGAATATTCAAATTGAAGATCCAACAAAATATTCAGAGAGAGATATCAAGCTGATTGATCGGGATCAGAAGGCGTTCGATGCTTTGACCTTGTGCCTGTTAGCAGAGATCTACAAATTTGGTTAATATAAAAGTGCAAAGGCTTTGTACAATGTGTTGTGTGAATTCTATGATGGTAATAAGGTTTTGGTTAAGGACAATGCCGCTCAAGCTGAAATAGAATTCCACTCTTTTGTTGGACACAAGAATTAGATTCTTACTGATCTCATCAATTGTTTTTTATCTATTACAAGCATATTGAAGAAGTATGATTAGAAGATGTCGAACAATGAACAAGTAAAAAGGTTGTTGTATTCTTTACCACCTCAATGGAGTTTGCAGGTGAGCATGTTAAGGCAAGAAAGGGAATTTCTAGATTACAAGCTCATGGAATAAACAAAAATTTGAAGTCCTTCGAGTTAGATCTAAAACAGGGAGAATACAACCAAGCAATGCTTTCATGTAACTCCAGGATAGTCACACTTGAATCAAATCATGACGATTATAGATCAAAATATGATAATCATAATTAAAACCCCTTTGATCTTCAATTAGATTGCAAAATATGTTTACAAGTAATCCCTCAATCTATTGGTCATTCAACCATGCCAAAACCTAATTACAATTAACCTATTTATAGTCTAGACTAATATTCACTAATTGCACTTAACCCCCTACACTTAGGCTAATTAATAGAAATTACATATAAAGCATAAAAATGACTCAAACAAAGTAAAATATATTTGGTTTTTCATCTCGAACATGTCAGGTTTGACTGTTGTGTTGACTATGATCGTGACGTTGACTATTGTTGACTTTGACTATGTTGATAATATAGACTATCTTGTACAGCTCTAACAATACTCCCCTTCAGTCTATCATTATCAGCATCTTGAAATGAATTTAGCACTGAGAAGTCAACATTAGAAAGATATTTAATTTGAATTTTTCGGAATCTGATTAGAGAGATTATTTATTTCATAAGCTCCCCTTATTTATGTGATCTCCCCTTTTTGAATGAAATGTTTGCATGGATATTGGAACAAATTTCCCAAATTTCTAATCTTGAGTGCTTTAGAAGATGTAGGAGGAGGATTCCTAGCTCAGTATCTTAAACTGTCACACCCCCGCTAAAAGCGGAAACATGGGGATGTAACGAGAGGTGATTGTCATAACACATGGTAAACAATAGAGATGCAATATAAGTAATGATGACAAAGTGGTCATGACGACACCTGACACAAAGGAGACTTGTGTCGTGTTTAGTCAATCTTCATGACAACATAGCCATAAGCATAACATGATAAATGAATCATATAACCAAAGAATATAACGTTGTAATGTAATCCCCACAACCTGGGAACAAGTATCAAAAGAATGATATTGTTTAATCAGAGTACAAGAATGTTCCAAAATGAATGTTTGTCAAGTATGTTTAGTCTGTAAAATGCATCCTAGGGTCTCCACTAAGGCAGCACACCTATACCTTCAATTAGCATTGTCAGCTGAAAAGATATGCTCAAAATGGTCAACAAAATTGTCGGTGAGCTCGCAGGTTTAAATAGTAAATAAGTAATTGATGTTGTATAGTAATTGTTGTGGAATACCGTGAGTACAATTATAAGTAAGCAAAATCACATGACAGTGAGCTTTACAACCAAACCTAACGACGTACACACAGAATCTTGTCATAATAAATTCACCCAAGGACCTGTTCGTGGCTATTGTTGGTACTAACTAGTATACCAACAAACAAGGGTGGGGTTGTCAACCCAGTAGTACTACCAATACCTATCCGTCGGTTCCAACACCGGAATTAAATATGCAGGACCAGTGAAGGGGTCAATTACAACACAATAACACAAAGAGGAGATTAACTAAAACTTAATCAAACAGGAAGACTGGATTAACCACAATAAGATACTAAGAACACAATTAATGTAAGAGACAGAACAAGAGTGTATAGTTTTCAAGAATGCAGTATATTGCTTTCTCTATGTTCTATTACAAGTGTTTCAAAGCATAATGGAAAGATACAAGAAAATGAGATACTTATACTACATCCTACAACTGGCCATTTGAATGCCAACTGGATACAATTGACTAGACACAAACAAAATCAATTGTAGAGTCAAAGGCAGATTGCCTTTTGACTAGTGACTATGACATGCGATAGCTCACATCCTAATCTTTTACAAAAAGGATAACGTACATGAATTAGAAACTTACAAACTCAAGACCTCAATGTACAGTTACCAAAAGCATGGACTTTTTCACCAACTCAGGTAAGTTGGCGACCTTACAGAGGTGCAGTGGAAAGGTTTCCAGCTTTATGGAAAAGTACATCAGATAAAGCATGTGTTAAAAGTCTTCGAAAGAAATTTGTCTTCATGAATTGAAGCTTCGAAAGGCTTTGTCTTTGAGGCATCAAAAGACTTCATATTTGGCTTCAGAAGATATTAGTCTTGGCTTCGGAAGATTTCACACTTAGAATAATTCTGTTGTACGTGTGAAACTTCCTAAGCATTCTTCTTCATAGCACTTATCAGCCTCTTCATTAATCTCTACAAAAAGGTTGTAAAGAAAGTACCACACAGCAAACTCAAGCATATATGAGATAAATACTCACAAAACAGTAACACGTTGATTCCAAGTATGTAAATTGTATGTAAGTTGTACAACATGAAGAAAATGGTTGAGCATACTTTTCCCCCATGTTTGTAAATGATTGAAGTGTTGTATAAGCATAAAAAGGGGCCACGAAAGTCACTTGTTAAGTGGTATGTATGAATGATCAAAGTTTCCAAATGTTGTATGCAATGAACGGTCAAACACCTATTGACAGTTATAGTTAAGCATTAATGATACATATGATGAAAATAGTAACGTTCGGTCGGTTCGGGTTGTATCGGTTCGGTCGTGTGTAACACACAAAAGCAGACATGCGTATTAGATCTTATATAGATCCAAGTACTAGAAATTGTTGGCATTGCTAATGATATTTGTGTAAAAGTATCATTGTTAACAGAGAAATGCTTAGTAAATATTAGGGGTTGCAATTCGATTGGTGATAATTGTAAAATGTTATTGTTGATTTGATTTGGAATAGCATTAATAAGTTTGATAGTGTTAACTGAAATATTATCATTAGCAATGATGACCGTGTCGACGTCACCTTACATGACACGACAAACACACACCACACAGAGAAGGAAGTCACACACAACAACTCCAATCGCATGCCAGGACTAGACGCACGACTCAACACTCCATCGCACGAATCAACCCTCATTGGTACGAATCAGCTTCATTTGTACGATTAAACCTTCATTCGTGCGACTCAACATTCGGTCATGCGATACATGCACAATCGCACACATTCATCCGCATAGATTCAAACACACGCATACACCCAGTCCCACGCTCAGTAGCACGCTCAGTCGCACGCTCAGTCGCACGCTCAGTCGCACGCTCAGTCGCACGCTCAGTCGCACGCTCAGTCGCACGCTCAGTCGCACGCTCAGTCGCACGCTCAGTCGCACGACACACCCAGTCGCACAACTCAGTAGCACGAGAGACACAGTCGAACAACACACCCAGTCGCACGGCTCAGTTCCACGGTAAACCCTGTCGCCAAAACAGCAGGTTCGCAACTGCAGAAATGCAGAGCAGCCTTCGGCTACTCCGTGCACGAGATTTACACCACAAGGACTTCCAGAAACACATTTCAAATACACCCAAATGAGAAGAACATGCAAGAAGACAAGACACGCACCCACACGACCTCATGTGCTCGGGTTGGCCTCGAGCACCCAAAACCCTAAAAGGACAACAAGAAACAAGCAAGAAAAAGGGTGACAAAGGTTGTCTGCCTGCAAGAAAGGAGTAGACACAGCTGTAGCCGAGGTCTTACCGGTGAAGACGTGAAGAAACGATGCGGTTCGATGCAAGGAAGGGGAGAAAAAGTGGAGAAGAAGATGATGAAAAAGAGGGAGATGAAATGGAGGCTAGGGATGGAATATGGGTATTTATACCCCGCCCTAGTTTGGCAAAATGTCACATTTGGTCCGTGCACTTAGCCCATGAGTTCCCAAATTTTTTTCGATTGAAAACAACTTTAATAGGATAGCTATATTAATGATAAAAATGTAATTAATGATATTGGTAACTTAAAAATGGTTTTACTAATGACAATACTATTATATGAAAATGGTATATTTAGTGATAACGATGATGAAAATTGTAAAAGATTTAAGGATAGCATACATTTACGATGAGATCACAATAATAAAAACGATAAAACAAGAATGATAACCACACGAATAGTTTATAAGGATGAGGAATGAATGATCAAAGAAAAGTTAACGGAAGCCACGTTAATTGACGGGCCTTTAGGTGATGGATGTCACAGTATCCCCTAGTTGAGAGAATTTCGTCCTGAAATTCTGCTAGAGGTAGGTCCAAGAGTGTCATCCTCGAATAGATGTGGATATTTAAGTTTCATCTGTTCTTCCCGTTCCCATGTAAACTCTGGCCCTTGTTTGGAGTTCTACCTCACGCGGACAATTAGTATTCTGATGCGCCTCAATTTCTTGACCCTTCGATCCGTGATCTCAATGGGTTCCTCGACAAAATGGAGTTTTTCATCAATCTTGATTTCCGCAATTGGCATATGAAGGGATTTATTATCCAAACACTTTTTGAGGTTGGACACGTGGAACGTATCATGTACACCACTAGGTTCTTCTTGTAACCTTAATCGGTAAGCCACTGGACCGATTCATTCTGAAATCTCGAATGGTCCTACATATCTTGGGGCTAACTTCCCTTTCTTTCAAAATTGCATGATTCCATACCAAGGGGAGACTTTGAGTAAAACTCGATCCCCAATGTTAAATTCTAGAGGCTTCCGACGGTGATCGGCATAGCTCTTTTGGCGATCTCTGGCAGCTTTTAGTCGGTCTTTGATTTGGAAGATCTTGTCAGTTGTTTCTTGGATAATCTCTGGACCTGTTAACTGGCTTTCACCAATCTCCGCCCAACAAACGGGAGATCTGCAAATCCTACCATACAATGCTTTGAATGGAGCACATCCAATACTCTGATGGTTTCTAGTATTCAACTTTAAATTTTGAGCATGTTAAGCATCTCCTTACGTACATAGCAATGTCTTTCTTCATGCCTGGTCACTAGTACAGATCCTTAAGATCGTGGTACATCTTATCTGCACCAGGATGGACAGAATATCATGTCTTGTGTGCTTCAGCCATGACTAAGGTTCGTAACCCCATCTGGGAACCCATATACGATCCATGAAGTACTGTATACCATCATCCTTGCAACTCATTTGTTTATCCAACCCTCAGAATTCTTCTCCCACAAGGTTTTCTTCTTTCAATGCCTCACCTTGCGTAATTTGGATCTGGGTTTCAAATTCTTTTGAATAGTCAATCCCAATGCTAGAGCACATAGCGGGTTCACGCATTTTTTGCGGCTTAAAGCATGAGCCACCACGTTCGCTTTCCCCGGATGATAACGGATTTCATAATTATAGTTGCTAAGTAGTTCTACCCAACGTCGATGACACATATTAAGTTCCTTCTGATCCAGTATATGTTGGAGGCTATTATGATCTGTGTAGATGATGCATTTGGTTACATACAGGTAATGCCTCCATATCTTAAGTGCAAATACTATAGCGCCCAACTCCAGATCATGAGTTGTATAGTTCTTTTCATGCACCTTAAGTTGTCGCGAAGCGTAGGCAATCACCTTATCCTTCTACATTAGCACACATCCCAATCCTTGGTGTGAAGCATCACGGTACACCACGAAATCATCAATTCTGACTGGGAGGGACAATACCGGTGCATTGCACAACTTCTCTTTCAATGTTTGGAACGCTTCTTCTTATGCATGTCCCCAATCAAACTTCTTGTCTTTCTAAGTCAGTAGTGTTAACGGTTTAGCGCTCTTTGAAAAATTCGCGATGAAGCGACAATAATCCTAAGATTTTTTGTATCTCTGAAGGTATCTGGGGTGCATCCCATTTCTTCAACGCTTTGATCTTGGCAGGATCTACATGAATCCCATCCTCATTAACCACATGACCCAAAAACTTCAGTTCCTGCAACCAGAATTCACACTTGGTGAACTTGGCGAAAAGTTTCTCTTCCCATAACAGTTCCCGTATTGCCCTGAGGTGTTCTTCATGATCCTCTTTCGATCGCAAGTAGATAAGGATATCGTCTATGAATACGATCACAAACTAATCCAAATAAGTTTTACATACCCGATTCATTAGGTCCATAAACACAACTAGTGTGTTAGTCAACCCGAATGGCATGACCAAGATCTCATAGTGCCCATAATGAGTTCTAAACTCTATTTTCGGTACGTTGTCCTTGAAAACCCTTAGTTGATGATATCCATAATGAAGGTCGATCATGGAGAAATATGAAGCTCCTTGCAGCTCGTCAAACAGATCGTCGATCCTGGGGAGAGGATACCGATTCTTCACGGTTAATTTGTTCATGTGGTAATCGATACACATTCGGAATGACCCATCTTCTTTTTGACAAATAACACAGGTGCTCCCCATGGTGAGTGACTCGGCCAGATAAAACCCCTCTCCAGTAGTTCCAGTAATTGACTGGATACCTCTTGCATTTCTGATGGTGCTAACCGGTATGGCGTCTTTGCCACCAGTTTAGCTCAAGGAACCAAATCTATACGAAATTCCACTTGTCGTGGAGGAGGCAAACCAGACAAGTCATCAAGAAATACATCTGGGTAGTCCCGTACTACTGGAATATCTATCAATTTCCTTACCTCTTCCTTCTTTTCTACTATGTAAGCCAGAAATGCGTAGCATTGCTTCCGTAAACTTTAGTGTGCCTTCATGCAGGAGATAAGCTTCAGGTTTCTTCACGGTCGTTCTCCTTGAATTCTGAGCACCTCCTCGTTAGGCATGGGGATTCGTACTACTTTTTCCTGACAGACAATCTCAGCCCTGTGTTTCGACAACCAATCCATTCCCACAATCACATCGAAACTCCCTAACTCAAAGGGTTACAAGTCTATATCGAAGGCATGCTTCTCCAATATCATCGAGCACTTTCTAATGATTGCGTTGGCCTGTACAACCTTACCATTGGCCATTTCTACGGAGTAGCTTGTTTCTAGCATACGAGGACTCAAATCGAGCAAATGCACAAACTCAGAAGATATGCAGCTATTGTCTGCCCTAGTATCAAATAATATAGATGCGATGTGATTATTGAGTAAGTGCATACTCGTGACAACATTCGGGTCCTGACGGACATCGTTTGCTCTGATGATGAACGCGCGTCCTTGAGCTACATTTCCTGGATTTGCCGGGCCTTGATTTCCAACTATGGCCATCACCTGTTGTTCATTGTTCCCTTGCTGACTCGACACCTGATTCAGTCTGGGGCACATATTTCTATAGTGGTCAGGGCTTCCACACTCATAACAGACCCTGGCATTCCCGGCGGGGTTAACCGCGTTGACTGGTGCCACCAGATTCGGCGCTACTCTGCAGTCTCTCGCTAGATGCCCCGGGCGTCTACAGTTCATGCATACCCGGCACGACATTCCTGGGGGATGATGGAAGCTTCACCTATCACACTTGGGGTGCGGCCCTACGTACACTCTCTTGCCCTGCGTCATGACCCCAAAATTTCTGGTTCCCTTGGCCCTTTTGTCAAATTTCCCGGCACTCGACCGGCTTGTTTCCCCAACATCATTTCTTTTCTCTGCTCCTTTTCCCAAAACCCCTGTTCTCACCATCTCGTCAGTCAGAGCGCTAGCCTTCCGAATTGTGCTCTGGATCGTAGGAGGAGTAGCTGCTATTACCATCGCCCAGATTTTGAGGTGCAAGTCCCCAAATATACCTCTCGATTCTCTTGAATTCTGGAGTTACTAGATGTGGAACCAGTCTTACCAGCTCGTGAAATCGATCAGTGTAAGCTGCATTCCCGGTCCCCACCATAGCATGATTGCAAAATTCATTCTCCAGTTTCTACATCTCATTGAGGGGGCAGTACTCCTCAGTGATTAGGGCATTAAACTCATCCCATGACATCTGCATCGTTGATTCTCTTCCCTAGCCTAAACCTGGGTGTTCCACCAAGTTAGTGCCTTGCTCTGTAGTGAACACGTGGCATACATGATTTTCTATCGATCGAGGCACTCGCTGAGATGGATCACTGCCTCCATCTTCTCAAGCCATCTTATTAGGGCTATCGCTCCACCTTTTCCATTGAATTCTTTCGGTTTACAAGCTGCAAATTCCTTCTATGAACATCCCCGTCTTGTACTAACAACCCTAGTCTCATTACCGGCTGTTCCACCATTCCCGGTTTCCTGATTAATCTCATTCCCAGTCAGGTTCCCATTTCCCACTTCAGTTTCAATCCCACATTGACCTCTTTCTCCATTATCCTCATTATCATTGCCACCATCCCCGTGGGGGTGGTGATTCTAAAGAGCATCGGTGTTGATACATGTATGTCCCTTGATCATGATATGTGATGTAATAGATCTTGTTTGGTATGATTAATGAAATGATATTAATAGTTTGTTAGTTACAATGTTTAATGTTTCATTAATGTGTCAACATTGAATTGCTTAATTAGGTTAGTGATTGCTTGATTGATTACATATAATGTTTATTAATTAATACACAATACATTCAAACTTAAACATAATAAAGTTCTCATGCGAATGGATCATGCGAATGAACCATACGCATGAATAACTTCACACAATTGATTCTGTCGCACGACTGAACTAGGAGACTGGATCAGTCGTACGATTGTAAAATAAGATTGGCTCAGTCGCACGACTAAACACTCAGTCGCACGACTAAACACTCAGTCGTACGAATGAATCAACCGCATTGTTCAATCGCACGACTGAACCAAACTAATGGTTCGGTCGCACGATTGAATTCCACCATCCTATAAATACAACTCAATTCGTGAAAAACTAAAAAAAGCTCTCGATCAATTACGATTCCAGACGTACCCTAGCCGTCCAGAAACCTTCCAATTCGTTCTCCAAGTTCATAGAACATATTAGATCGATTCCCAATCGGTTTCTAACGTTAGTTTCAATTCTTGATTGATTCTTCGTGTGTTCTCACTGATTGGATCGCCAATCAAATAGGATTCCGCACTATTTGATCTGGTTTACACGGTAATCTCTAGGTATTTCGGTCAACTACCAGGTCCTAACAAGTAGTATCAGAGCTATTGGCTCTTGATTACGTGTGATTCAATCAAGATTGATTAAAAGTTTATGTTTTTGCACTAAAAACGCAATCTTTGGTGTCAAAAGTGATCTTGGACGTTCCCTGCTCATCAAAGTTTGGTTTCTACGGACTTAGGCAATTCAACCTTGCGAAAGTTCGAATTTTTACGGCTAAAACACGTTTAACCTAGAAATTTTCGCATAACAGCAGCTTCAGTCGCACGAGTGAGCCATTCGCACGACTGGACTCATTCGCATTGCTTAGTCGCACGATTGGACATAGTTCGTATCTCCATTCGTACGATTGAACCGTTCGGTCGCACGGTTCATACGCATCAGATTCATTCGCACGACTGAGCTAATCACTTAGTTCAGCCGCACGGTTGAACCAGTCGTAGAGTTCATACGCACGACTGAGTGTTCATACGCACGCCTAGTCCATTCGCACCCTTCAGTCGGCCGACTCAAAATTGCTTATTAGACTTAAAGTTATTTACAATGGAAGGTCAAATGTCAGCCTTTACTGCTGGTAAGGACTCCAGGATCCAGAACCTACTATTACTTGAGAGTGAGGTGGGTAATCATAATAAACCACCAAAGCTTTTAACGTTAGATGAGTTTCCCCACTGGAAACAACGTTTTGAGATCTACCTAAATGGAGTGGATCCGAATCTATAGGAGGCCATCGAGATTGGATATAGTACACCGGTGGGAGCCGATGGAGTAAAGTTAACCTTAGGAGGGATGACCGACGCGCAGAAAGTCAAATATAATGCAGAGAAGAGGGTCTATGCATTGATTACACAGTCTATCCCTAAAGAGATATTCCACCAGTACTCAGAAAATAAGCAGTCCAAGAAACTATGGGATGAGCTGGAGAAGAGGTACGACGAGAATGCCTCGTTGAAGGCAATCAAGGCTAAGGAGTTAAAGAAGGAACTCGACAACTTCTCATCGATGGGAAATGAGAGTTTGGACGATGTTATAGAAAGATTCTACCATCTGATGAGTGAACTGCATACACATGGAGTGGCTACTACCATGGAAGAGAAAGTTAATAATTTTGCAGACGGATTGCCTGAAAAATGGGTTTCATTTGTGTCTAATCTTAGATAGAATGGAATGCTATCAAAACTGGATATAAATGACTTCATTCTGAAGTTGCGAGAAGAGTCACTTAGAATGAAGTACAGAGCTTAGAAGTCTACGTACAATCAAAATCCAACTTTATACAATGCCACTCCTCAAGCTATGACATCTGGAGCACCCCTCCAGACTGCATTCGTGTCTAGCTCATCGAGTCCTACACATGCACCTGCTCCAGGTTCAGAAACGTCAGGGTCTTCTTGTACCCAATACATTGGATCTGAAGCGAATGCTACTAGACTGAAGACCGAGAACCTCGGTAATGTGACTGTGGAAGTAGCTCGAGAGCACATGGATCTATTAGCAGCAATGGTCCATTCCTATGATGAACTTGTTGCTGGAAAGATTGGAAACTGCCATTTGGCAGACGAGGACTACGAGCAGGTGGACGAAACAGAGCTTGAGAGAATGGATATAATCTGGGCCTTAGCAAGTGCTGTCCGGAGGGCGAAGAAGTTTGTGAAAAAGACTGGACAGACCTTGGTTTCTACTAAGGATACCACCTTTGGCTTCGACAAGAGTAAAGTGACCTGCTTCAACTGTTGTGAAAAGGGGCACTTCAAGAGGGAATGTGTGAAGCCAAAGAAGACTGGGAACGGGAACCCGTTCTCAACCTTCACTCGTCTAGACAAGCAAACTACCAGTTCTACTTCCTCAAACAAGGACTCAAAAGCCTTGACTGCTCATGATGATGAAGGACAGGATTGGAGCTTTAGGTTTGTCTCACCAGGAGAATCAAACATTGCAAATGTAGAAGATATTGATAGTGATTCCGCTAGTGAAGGAGATCTAGCAGTTGAGATAACAATGTCACATAGTGAAGAAGCAACTGCAACCGAGGTCAGTTACAAGCCAGAAGTGGAGACTACCATGTCAGAGATAGAAAAGATAGAAGCAAAAGAATCATAATCATCTGATACTGCATTGATGGCAAACACTTCTGAATCTACTCAGGTAAGTACTACTGACACAATGTTTAATAATCATGCTTGTTCTGATTGTGATGCCTTTAGGAATAGCATAGATGCTAAATTTGCTAGGTTATTAGATCATAATGATAACTTGATAAAAGATTTGCATCTATGCACTGAGGCTAATAGGGTACTAAAACAAAATGAGCTAAGTTATAAAGAAAAGATAGACCTTTTGACTAAACAGCTTAGGGAAACCGAAGTAGTTGCCTTTAATCAAGCTTATGACATTAGGTATTATCTAAACTCCCTAGAAGACACTAAGAAACAAAAGGCAGTTCTAGAAGTAAAAGTAAATTCACTAAAACAAAAACTGCATAGTTGGACTAGTTCGTCGCACATAGTCCAACACTTCGTAAAAGAAAGGAACAACGGGCAGGGACTGGGTTATAAAGTGGTTCCGCCACCACCTGAGACTTTGATGAACACAAAAACTAGACCTTTAAGTAGTAATCCCATCAAGGATCATGTAGTGTCTACTCCTCTTGTTAGTGATCCAGATTCCTTATGTTCATCTATTGACACTGGAAACAAACAAAAGGAGACCACTTCAAAGGCAAAGGGTAAATTGCCTTGTGTTAATCTGGAAAAGAAATTTGAAAAGGTTAACTTAAAGTCAAGTTCTAACAAAGTCAAATCAGAACCAAAAAGGGCTTCTAAGGATAATCTTTCACATACCTCAAGTCAAAGACCAATTAACCAAAAAGAAAAGGATGTCAAACAGGTAAAATCAGTTAATTTTGTTAAACCAGTAAACACATCAAAAGAACCAGATTCAAAACCTAAAGTGAGTGATATTACTAGAGTGTCACACACGTCTCCACAAAGAAAGTTTAATCATAAAGTTGATAGCAGGGCGTGCTACAACTGTGGAGAATGTGGACACATTGCTTCCTACTGTACTTATTATCAGACACCTAGGAAGAAGATTGAATTTCAGGACTCAAAACCTAAGTCTTCTAAGAGGAGCTCTTTAACTCCACCTAGAAGAACTAGTGAACAGAAAGTTTAATCCGTTAGCCAGTCGACTGTGTATCACAAACAGGCATTGCACAAATCTGGCCTATGGAAAGAAAAGTCGACCTCTGTGACTGATAATGATGACAAGAAGGAACCTGAGCTACCCTCACCTTCTAAGGGTCAATGGGTTGAATTTCTGATGTGTGATGCCTTTGGGAAACCCAAGCCAGTAAAGGCTTGGGTTCCTAATCTAAACTAATCCTTTACCTTGTATGTGCAGGTTGTTCAATACAGTGCTGAAACTAACATGTGGATAGTAGACAGCGGAGCATCCAGGCACATGACAGGAAACAGAGCCCTTTTATCAAATGTCAAACAAATAAAAGGAGGGCATGTTTCGTTTGCTGGAAACAAGGGAGGATACATCACTGCTCAGGGAGAAGTTGGAAATCAGAAAGTTAAGTTTGATAGGGTGAACTACGTCCAGCAACATCAAAACAACTTACTTTTTGTTTCACAAATATGTGATAAGGAATTTAAAGTCATCTTCGACAACAAGAGGTGTTACGTACTGAAGAAAGACTACGTGATCCTAGAGGACCAAGTTTTGATGACTGCTTCAAGATATAAAGATCTTTATGTCTTAGATCTATCAACAGCTTCTACAATGGATCATGAGGTTCAGTGCTTTCTATCCAAAGCTACTGAAAAAGACTCAATCTCCTAGCATAGGAGAATGGGACACATCAAGCAAAGGAAGATGAATCACTTGATTCAGAAGGATCTGGTGAGAGGTGTAAATGTCAAGAACTTTCAGCTTCCTGATTTCTGTATAGCTTGCAAGAAAGGTAAACAGACGAAGAAGTCTCATAAGGAAAAGAAAGTAAATTCAATAGAACTTCCTCTTGAACTTCTACACATGGATCTGTTCGGTCCAGTCAGTACAAAGAGCATTACAGGCGACCTGTACTGTTTTGTGGTTACCGATGACTACTCAAGGTTCACTTGGGTAACGTTTCTGAAATCCAAATCAGAAACATTTGAATCATTCAAGGAGTTGGTAAACACACTGGAATCTCTCTACAAGCTCAAAGTTAGACAAGTACGCTCAAACAACGGAACGGAATTCAAGAACCATTGGATGGAGGAATACTGCAAGGAAAAGGGGATTGTGCATCAATTCACTTCTGCTTACACACCTCAGATGAATGGCGTTGCTGAGAGAAAGAACAGGAGCTTGATAGAGACAGCACGAACTATGCTGGCAGACTCGAAACTGCCTATCCAATTCTGGAATGAGGCAGTGGCAAATGCATGTTATAACTGAATCGAGTCCTGATAGTCAAGCGCCACAGAAAAACATGTTACGAGCTACTACAAAGACGCAAACCGAACTTGGAGTATCTCGAACCATTCGGAGCGCCGTGCACAGTTCTGAAGAAGACACAAGAAGGGAAATTCAGCAAGAAGGTAGATGTAGGCATCTTTCTAGGATACAACATACCTAACAAGCGAGTTTACAATAACTCAACAGGTCTAGTAGAAGTTTGGTGTAATGTTGATGTTCAGCGATTCACAACACCGCCTACTGGCAAAGGACTTGCCTACTTCTTTGAGTATGATGAATTCTTCAAGTCCTTCAACATTCCTCTCTCTCCCTCGGATGACGAATTAGCTACACGAATGATGTATGATAGCTTGAATCCACCAACATCTAGCTCACAGGGAGATTCATCTACTCATTCAGGGGGGGGGGGAATCGACGACAGTGACACCTCCTCTGAAAATGAAGCTGAAGAAGATACCCAGAACAGTCAGGAGGAACAGGTTCCAGTTCCTGAAAGTCCACAAGCGTCTACCAGTGGTGCATCTTTGACGTCAGAGCCTCAAACTCCAACTACCTCCGATGAAGAACCTAATGTTCATCATCTTGGCTCTGAGGTAGCTGTCCCTACTACTCCAGGATCACGTCTAAATGTTTATCATCCCTTAGACAATGTCATGGGGATGTCCGATCAGGAGTACAAACCCGAAATCAGCTGTACTCAAACTCTACCAGTGGTGCATCTTCGACGTCAGAGCCTCAAACTCCAACTACCTCAGATGTCAGTGAAGCACTAAATGATGAGGCATGGGTGAATGCAATAAAATCAGTTCAAGAAGTTAGGTGTATGGTCTCTGGTTGATAGACCTAAAGGTGCTAAGGTCATTGGCACCAAATGGGTTTTGAAATGCAAGAAAGATGACCAAGGGGTCAGTATAAGGAACAAGGCTCGACTGGTTGTTCAGGGATTTCGCCAAGTCGAGGGATTTGATTACAATGAGGTATTTGCACCCATGGAAAGGATGGAAGCCATTCGTATCTTCCTTGCCTATGCATCGTACATGAAGATTAAAGTCTATCAATTAGATGTGAAGAGTGCATTTCTTCATGGGGAAATTAGAGAAACAGTTTATGTCATTCAACCCGAGGGATTTGAAGAACCTTATCATCGGGATAGAGTCTACAAGCTCGACAAGGCTTTATACGGGCTTCATCAAGCTCCAAGAGCTTGGTATGAGAAACTCTCGACTCATCTTGTGAAACACGGCTTTCGCAGGAGAGTCATTGACTGCACGCTGTTCATTAAAGAAAAAGATGGCGACCTACTGCTCGTACAAATATATGTTGATGACATAATTTTTGGTTCAAAGAACGAAGAGTTATGCAAAGAATTTGAAGCAGTTATGCAGAAAGAGTTTGAGATGAGTGCTATGGGGGAGATGAAGTTCTTTCTCGGGCTATAGGTGGATCAAACACCAAATGGGATCTTTCTACATCAAACCAAGTACGTAAGCGACATTATCAATCGTTTTGACATGGAGAATGCATCTGCTGCAGGTACTCCACTAGCTACGAATCACGACATAGCCCCTGATGAAAATGGAGATCTTGTGGATGCCACGATGTACCGAGGAATGATTGGATCCCTCATGTATCTCACTGCCTCTAGACATGATATCATGTATGCGACATGTTTATGTTCTAGATATCAGGCTAAACCTACGGTCAATCATCTGATCGGGGTCAAAAGGATTTTTCGCTATCTAAAGGGTACACCCACACTGGGGTTGTGGTATCCTCATGATGATGATTTTGAGCTCACTGCGTATAGTGACTCGGATTACGGAGGCTGCAAGATGAACTACAAGTCTACATCAGCAGGGTGTCAATTCTTTGGGAGAAGATTAATTACCTGGCAGTGTAAGAAGCAGACATCGGTTGCATTATCAACCTGTGAAGCCGAATATGTTGTTGCTGCAAGTTGCTGTTCACAAATCATCTGGATTCAACAGCAAATGCGGGATTACGGTTTAACGTTCCATTCTACTCCTATTTTTGTAGATAACTCTGCTGCAATTGCAGTAACTAAAAATCCGGTCCAACATCCTAAGACCAAACATATCGGTATTAAATATCACTTCATACGCGATTGTTTCGAAAGAACTTAATTGATGTGGTAAAAATTAATACTGATTTTCAACGCGCTGACCTCTATACTAAAGCCTTTGATAAACCACGTTTTCAATAACTGCTAGCGGTCAACGGCGTTAAAAAGAGAAGTGAGGTTATTCCTAACGATGATCATGTGTAGTCCGATGTAGTTTAGTAAATTTTCCTTTTTTTCTTTATTTTATTTGTTTATTTTTAGTCTGTTTAAATTAAACTCATGTTTTTCTGCTGTTTATTAAAATCCTAAAATAATTTAACCAGATTTGATTTTAGTATTTTAGGGGGAGAATAAGTCAGCAAGCAACATTAAAAAAAAAGGGGGGGGGGAAACCGAGGGAGAAGGAGTGGAAAGCTGATACAAGGTAGATCGTATCTGTGATACCGATTCAAACCTTTTGGAATATGATAGTACACAGGAACAAGTCAAGAGGGACTTTAGAAGTCTAATTTAGAAAAGATGAAAACAATTCAAAGTATAAGTCTGTGTAGTCTAAGCAATATAAAAGGGAAGATGGTAGAAAAACTAGTAACTCCTAAGGTAACACAATGAGAGTAGACCTAGGGGTTGCTAGACCACAATTGATATGTCGGTAGATTCAACACAATAGATGATTAGACCGGACTGGTGATCTCAAGATCAAACTAAACTGTTCAACTGACGGTGGGCTTCCATCTTATCACTGGTTAACACAATCAAAAAAATATTCCAATAACGGGTAATGAGCATGTAAACGCCACAAATGTGTGCGGTTGACCATAAATAGAGCAAAGCACAAAAAAAATTGATAGAAAAATGCTATCAAGCTAATGACCTATGTGGTTGGTGCATTTGGTGCAAAATAAAAGCTGCTCTAACAAGGAGATAGGTTGTGTGCCTCTCTGCTGTGCGATGGCACTGACCTGAGGATAAGCATAACCTAGATATTCTAGAATTCATTGTTGTTTGCCGCCTCTTTGCTGTGCGATGGCACTGACCTGAGGACTGGTTTCTCTATGAAAGATCTACGAATAGTCTCTTCTTGTAACAATACCCGTAGACCGCTCAAAAGCTCCTGAGGGATGTTGATTACCATATAAGTGTGGGATCCACAAATGTTCTGTTAGGATCTCAGCCCTTGGTTTAATCGATTGAACAGATATAGCAGCGGAATAGCTCAGAATTAGACAAATTCAAACAAGAACAATTGATATAAAACGATAAAAGAATTTTGTTATAGAGAGAGAAATATCCGACAAAAGGAATATTGCATTAAGATTGTCGGCCTCAAAGGCACGATTACAGGTGAGTCATCTTTCCTTATAAAGGAAAGAATGACGTAGACTGATGTCACCTGAAAGTGACATGTAACCGTTTTATAACTACTGATGTTTAACAACTACTGAAGATGTCAACAACTAACATCTTCTTACAAATGTTCCTAAGTGTTAAACATCTCATTTACAACTACTGAAAAACATAAAACTACTGAAACTACAACAACTGAAGAACAACCTCTTCAGTTGTTTACAAGTACTGAAAAGAAAAATAAACAAACTACTGAAAGGAAAAGAAAACTACTGAAGAAGAAAAACCATCACAACAACTGAAGAAGCCCTCTTCAGCTGTTGTCATCAGCTGTTAACATCAGCTGATGTCTTCAGTACTTGAACATCAGACTTTGTCTTTCAGCTGTTGATCTTCAGTCTTTGTCTTCAGTACTTGTTGAAGTCTTCAGACTTTAGATCTTCAGCTGTTGTCTCAGTCTTTGTCTTCAGTACTTCAGACGTACTTCAGCAGTTGTATTCTTCAGACTTTGTAGAACAGCTGATCAGGTCTTCTTCAGCTGTTGTGATGTCTTGTGGGACTTAGAGGTTTCTCTGATGAGGCTCATTGGTTCTTTTGGTCCAACAAACTCCCCCTGAACCAATGCAGCCAAAACCTCTAAGTTATTGACGAGTCCCACTTATTTTGGCAGATAGATTGGTCTCTTAATCCTCTTGATCAGATGAGAAGTGACCCTTTTTTCAGCACCGGCCTGGGAAGAAGTCTCTGATGATCTGTTTGGCATGATATGGTTGGGAGCTTTGTATTGGGGACTTGGACACCGAGCTGTTGCCCCAACCATGAGATCTACTTCCCGTGTATCAGCCTATATGATTCCCTGGTGTAAGCCCTTAAAAACATGATTTGCTCATCCATTGTCAGCACCTCGGGCACACCATCAAATAATCCTTCTCGGCCATACACTTCAGATATGTACTTGTCCTGTTTTCCATTCTTGAGCTCAATCGTGGTTATTTGTCTATAAGCAAACTCATCTGGATGAGTTCCTTCTAAGAGCAGGTTGAGCTCTTCTTGTTTGAAGTTTCAAGTCGTTTGTAAACCAATCCCTTCTTTATAATTTTGTTCTCTAACATCTTTTGAGGTGGTTGTTTGGCTTCATAGGCTTTCTTGAACTCTTCAACAATTTCCCAAGGGGACACTACAAGCACCACAGTGATGTCTTCGTCGACAACTCTCTTCACTTGGCCCTTGTATCTTGAAGGAATTTCTTTCTTGACAATCCGGTGTGCCACCCTAGGATCAGGCCATATCCTTACTCTTTCCCTTTGGTATGAAAGGTATTAGCAAGGGTGTACAATCTTAATACTTCTTTCTTCATGCTGATCATTGAAGAGGATGTAGCATATGCTTTGTCAATGCTTTTCAGCATTTCCTCATCATGTTTTTGCATCTGTTCCTCTTCAATCTTTATCATTACATCATGCATTTGAGAGGCAGGAGTGATGGACATTGGTTTAGCCTTAGGCAAAGTAATGACTGCAGAGAGTGGCAGTCTGTCTTCATCCTCCTCTTCATCTTCATCAGGCCTCAGTACCTTTCTTTTCTTTTGGCTAGGTACATCACTGGCAATGGGTTTTAAAGGTAAAGGATTTGGTTTTGTGGGTTGGATGGTTGGTTTAGAGGGTAAAGGAGTTGTTTTAGTGGGTTGTGGAGATAGTGATTTTGAGGATTGAGGCTTTTCAGACTGTTTTAGCATTTTGGCTGTAAGGGAGGCTTTGGTAAATTTTGTCAGTTCTTTTCGATTCCCAACCCCAGCTTCATTCAATACCTCAATCACTAAACCTTTGGAGTATTCTTCAGACGAACAAATCTTGGTGGTTATTGCCAAGATGTTGTCCCTGGTCCAGGCCCTTATTTCCATTAGAGATCTTCCCAAGTATTTAGCTATAAATCTGATCATTATCTCCAGCCTTTCTCTTTCTAAGGCATCATAGCTAGCCCATCTTGAATTGATCTCCTCTGTTTCCATCCTTCTGATCTCGGAGTCTAGTTGTTTGATGTCAAAACCCTGCCTATACAACTGCTCAATGATTTTATCCATTGAACGGTTATGGTTGGCGTCAGCTTCTTTCACCATATCCTTCAGCTCCTTCTCCTTCTCAGACTCTCCTTTTCTCTTTTGATATGTGACACGAAAGTCTTTTTGACTTTCATTCACTTCAGCTCCCTTCACACTCTCCTTCTCCTTCTCATTTACAACCTCAGATTCTTTCGCCTTCTCCCCATCTATCCTCTTCCTTTTTCCTTTAACTAACTGACTCTCCCCCTTTTTGGTTGCATTGGATGCAAGGGTTTGAGCAGTAGAAAGAGATTTAGTCACCAACTCCTCCACCAAGGGTTGTATTATTGTAGGAAGCCTCTCATCAATGGCTTTGATCACTATATCTGTGATCATGGGAGTGATGAGAGGTAGGGAATTTTGAAGGGTAGCAACTGATTGATCAGGGTGGTTCTGTTCCTGAGAATCAGTGCCGAAAGCAGAGGCTGGTGGCTTGGAAGTATATACTGGCTCAGTGTGTAGGGGACCTTCAGAAGAAGGTGCCATCTGTGGGTGTATTGTGGTGGCATATGGACTTGCATCCTGAGACATCTTGGCCAGCAGCTCTTTGAGTCTGCTAACCTCATCCTCTAGAATGGTGTTTTGAGCAACTACATCATAGAAGAAGCTCAGGTCATCATCAGTTGTGACTGAATCACCTGCATAACAAAGATAGTTGAACAGACTTTGCATGTGAAGTTTAATGAATCTCCTTTGGACAAGATTCCACAAAACCCTGTGGAGTTGTTTGATTTGGACATACTGCAATATGTTCCTTATCAACCTCCAGCTGTTGCAGATCCTGTGGATAAATCATCTTCTGCAGCATGTCTTCCACCTGGTGGTATTGATGATGATGATGATAATATCAATACTCACCTATTCAAGTTTAGTGACCAACTGCCTGTGTCTGCTAAATTTGATGTTCCTGTAGCTTTAGCAGTTCCATCCACAACAAATGCTGATGAGATCTCTGTTTCCTCTACATCTTTTGAGTTACCATCTAATTCTTGGTTTCAAGAGTCTACATCAACATCTGCTGCTGCAGGTTCTACAAACACTTGCACAGATCTCATTGTTTATCAAGAACTGAAGAATCACCCCATGTCCCAGATTATTGGTGATATCAATGCTGGTGTTTCAACAAGAAGTCAATTGTCTAACTTCTGCTTCTATGCTCTCTTCATCAGTCAGCTAGAGCCAAAGAACTACCATGTTGCTTTGAGAGACAATGGATGGGTTGAAGCTATGCAGCTTGAGCTACTTCAGTTCAAGAAACAGCAAGTGTGGGAACTGGTTCCTCTTCCCTCAGGTAAGTGTGCAATAGGCACTAAATGGGTGTTTAAGAATAAAACCGATGAAAATGGGCTTATTGTTAAGAACAAGGCTAGACTGGTTGTACAGGGGTTTTCACAAGAAAAAGGTATTGACTATGATGAAACCTTTGCCCCTGTAGCCAGACTAGAGGTAATCAGATTGTTCTTAGCCTATGCTGCATTCCACAATTTTAAAGTTTTTCAAATGGATGTCAAAAGTGCATTTTTATATGGTAAAATAAAGGAAGAAGTTTATGTGTGTCAACCACCAGGCTTTGAGGATAATAAACATCCTGAATGGGTGTATAAACTTGATAAGGCTCTTTATGGGTTGAAACAAGCTCCTAGAGCCTGGTATGAGACACTCTCTACTTTTCTTCTTAAGAATAATTTCACTAGAGGCTCCAATGATAAAACTCTGTTTATTAAGAAGGTGGATCAGCATAAGCTACTTGTTCAGATTTATGCTGATGATATTATTTTTGCATCCTCTGATCCCCAGTTGTGTGATGATTTTACAACATTAATGAAAAAGAGGTTTGAAATGAGTGCAATGGGAGAATTACAGTTCTTTCTAGGCTTGCAAATCAAACAAAAGGCTGATGGAACCTTTATTCATCAGTCAAAATATACAAAAGATCTTTTGAATAAGTTTGATTTACAAAACTGTAAGCCCTGTTCTACTCCCATGTGCAACACCACACAACTGGATGCTGATCAGAAAGGTAAAGCTGTTGATTAAACACTTTATAGATGTATGATTGGGTCCTTGATGTATCTAACAGCTTCTAGACCAGATATTATGCTTGCTACATGTGTCTGTGCTAGATTTCAGGCTGTTTCTAAAGAGTCTCATTTGATTGCCGTCAAGAGAATCTTTAGATATTTTCAAGGTACACAATCTCTGGGTTTATGGTATTCCACTGGACACTCTTGCAAATTAGTTGCTTTTTCAGATAGTGAATATGCAGGGTGCAAGTTAACTAGAAAGTCAACTTCTGGTGGTTGTCAATTCCTAGGCAACTGTTTGATTTCTTGGCAGAGTAAGAAACAACATCTGTTGCTACATCAACTGCTGAGGCCGAGTACATTGCTGCTGCAAGTTGCACCTCTCAGGTACTCTGGCTTCAGAACCAGCTTCTGGATTATGGCATTACAGAGACTAAGACTCCATTATTAATGGATAGTGCTTCAGCTCTGTGTGTTGTCAAAAATCCAGTCCAACACTCTAGGACCAAACATATAGAGATCATACATCATTTTATTCGGGATTGCTTTGAAAAAGGTCTGATTGATCCTAAGTTTGTGCCTAGTGCTGATGAGCTTGCAGATATTTTTACTAAGCCTTTGGATAGTTCTACTTTCCAAAACCATGTGTTAAGGCTTGGTATGCTGCAACTAGAATAAGTGACAACTACTGATGCTTTCAGTAATCATTACTGGTGATCATTGGTACCCATGTCATATATAAGTACTGATGAGTCCTTACACCTTTAGTAGTTTTAATAACTACTGATGGCTAAATGCCTCACAAGTACTGAAGTACTTTATCTGTTCCAAACTACTGATGTAGTTACAACTACTGAAATCAGTACAACCAGATAAGTATTGACGTCCTATGAAACACCTGAAAAGTAGATGCAAAGTCTGATGAGTAAGTGTTGAGGACAACATGAAACAGCTGAAAGGCTATGAATTGACGAAAACTACTGACGAGAACTTTCTCTTCAGTTGTTTCAACAACTGTTGTTTCATTCTAAACAACTGAAGCAAAACCATGTCTTCAGTAGTTTTATAACTACTGATGACTAATACCAAGTCTTCAGCTGTTTACAACAACTGATGACAAAACCACTGTCTTTAGTAGTTTCACAACTACTGATGACAAACACCAAGTCCTCAGTTGTTTCATCATCTGAAGTCAAAACCGCGGCTTTCAGTAGTTTTCTAACTACTGATGCCTAACACCACGACTTCAGCTGTTTCAACGTCTGAAAGGGTAATACCATGTCAACAGTCGTTTCAAACTACTGATGACTAACACCACATCCTTTAGTCGTTTTCTAACCCGTACCCTATAAATATCCCTGACCTAATCCTTCAAAGCTTCATCTTATTCAAACCTAACGTTCCTCTCCAAAACTTCTCTCTTCTAAATGGCGTCGATGCAAATCAAACCGCGACACAACTGTGTAGCTTACCTTACTAAATCACCATTCTGGGCTAAGTTCGATACTGCTATCGATCTTATGGTCCAGTCACAATACAAAACGGCATTTCTTCTCAATCCCATCCTTCATGTCGAATCCCTCAAACAGTTTTGGATGAACGTCACCATCACCATTGGGGAGAACAACACAGCATCTCTCCGGTCGGTCGTCAACAACCAAGAAGTGGTCATCACTCCCGAAATACTTTGCCAAACTCTACATCTGGATGATGCCATTTCTCCTGCTGGATATCCCAAGGGCACAACTGATTTATCCTTTGCCCATCATGGATATCAGGGCAACCTTAGTGCCTCCACTATAATGAAGAAACATTTCCATGACGCTGAACGCCTAATTTTTCACATGGTAAATGTCTGTTTGGCTCCTAAGACTTCGTCTTGGGATCAAATGTCTACGAAGTGGCAGCAGGTAATGTATTCTATTCTTGAGCAACAGCCTTTAAATTTTTCAGAAATAATATTTTCATAGCTCAAGGATATGGCTCAAAAACTAACTGCTAACCGTTGGATACTATATCCGCTGTTCATAATGGCCATCATTACAAACCATCTTCAAGCTGAGGGACTTGTTGGCCTGGAGTCCCTGCTATGGCTGTTTTGCCTGAAGTATACTCCCGACACAACTCTGACCACTCACTCAAAATGCCTGCCAAGCTGCGCAAACCCACGCAGCTGGAACCCATAGCCACCAACTCCAAATCAAAAGTCCCCACCAAACCCACCAAAAAGAAATCCAAAACGGCTACTCAGGGAAATGAGTCCCCTGAGGATGCCCTTGCAACACAAACGCAGGATATATCCACTGGTCATAACCCCCTAGTGGATATAAGGACTCTTCCAGCCATAGCCGCTCAGGATTCCTCTCAACAGGAGCCTGCAGCAACCACACAAGGGGTACCCACACATCTGGAATCTTCCTCACTTGAGGGGATTGCCATTGAAGAGCACCATCCTCCCCAGGTGCACACTGCTTCTATCCCTTCCCCCCATGCAACCGCCCCCCAAAGCCCTACATTGCTTGTTGCACACGTGCTGACTCAATTGCACTCCTCACCCCCTCCCCAGATACCAATTACTACTGGGAACACCTCTACCATTGAGGGGGAGGACCAAAGTGCAATTGAGAACCCACAGCATAGGGGTTTACCACTTCTATCTTCTGGTGTAGATAGGGAGATTAGAATATCTAGTGAGGCTGCCACCTATTCTACATCAGCACATGATCAGAATGAGGCTGGTAACATTGCTAAGACCTCACTAGAGGCAACAGCTGATGATGGACATAGTCCTGAGGCTGGAAGTCCCCAGTACCAAGACAAAGGGGCACATGCTACAACTGGTCTACACCTAGTGCATGTACATCCTGCTCCAAGCAGGAGGTCAGGTGATTCAGCTTCTGCTGATGATGACCTGGGCTTTTTCTATGATGTTCTTGCCCAGAACACAATCCTTGAGGAGGAAGTCAGTAGGCTGCAAAACCTACTTGACCAACTCTCTCAAAGAGAAAGACCATCTGCCTCCACCAACCCACAGATGGCACCTTCATCTGAAGGTCTTCCAAACACTGAGCCACTCCCAACAACTAAGCCACCTGCCTCTGCTTCTGGCACTATTTCTCAGGAACAGAACCCTCCTGAGCAAATAGTTGCTGTTCTTAAAAATTCCCTCCCTCTCATCACACCCATAATCACTGACATTGTGACTAAAGCCATTGATGAGAGGCTTTCCTCAACTTTACAACCATTGATTGATGCTGTTGTGCAACAGACACTTTCTGCGGTACAAACCCCTACCACCAATGCATCCAAAAATGGGGAGAGTACTGAAGTGAAAGAAAAGAAGAGGAAAAGAATAGAGGATGAGAAGGACCAAGAGCAAGCCCAGGAGTTGGAAAAAGAAAAGCAACAACTGATCACCTATAAACGAAAGAAAAGTGCTGATGATCAACCTACTGCTGAAGAAAAATCCTTGGAAGAGCTGGTAAAAGATGCTGATGATACACACAGCCGATCCATGGATAAAATTATTGAGCAACTCTTCACGCAAGGTTTTGATACAGCCACATTAGATAGTGAAATCAGGAAGTTGGAAGTGGAGGAGATTCAAACCCGATGGGCTGGGTGTGATGTACTGGAGAAGGAAAGATTGGAGATCATGATCCGTTTCATTGCCAAATACTTAGGAAGATCTTTGATGGAGATTCGTGCGTGGACTAGAGACAGTATTCTGGCTATAGCCACCAGAATCTGTCTGTCTGAGCAATTCCACAAGGGGATTATCATTGAAGCCCTTGATGAGGCTGGGGCTGGAAAAAGGTTTGAAATGGAAAGACTTACAAAGGCTAAACTCACAACCAAGATGCTGGAACAACCTTCCCTTCCACCAACTCAAAAACAGCCTACCCCTCAAATCTCCAAACCAATCTCAAAGCCCAAATCCAAACAACCACAACCTCAACCCACAAAACCAACTCCCTCACCATCTAAACCAATAGCCGATGATGCACCCAAGAAGAAGAAGAAAAGGGTGTTGAGGCTAGAAGATGAAGAAGAAGAAGAAGAGGATGATGTGGAAGAAGATCGATGCCTCTGTCTGCAGTCCTAACATTCGCTAAAGCCAAACCTATGCCCATCACTCCCACCTCACAAATGGATGCTGTAAGAGTAAAGATTGAAGAAGAGGAGCAGCAAAAGCTTCATGATGATGAAATGCTGAAAAGCATTGACAAAACTTATGCTGCTTCGTCATCAATTATCAGCATGAAGAAAGAAGCTCTGAGGTTGTACACTCTCGCCAACACATTCAATATCAGAAGGAAAGGGTGAGAGTATGGCCTGATCCGAGGGTGGCTCACAGGATTGTAAAGAAAGACATTCCTTCGAGATACAAGGGTCAAGTCAAGAGGATCGTAGATGAAGAGATCACAGTGGCCCTTGTAGTATCACCCTGGGAGATTGTCAAGATTTCAAGAAGGCCTACGAGACTAAACAACCACCCCAAACGATGCTAGAAAACAGGATTATTAAAAAGGGGTTAGTCTACAAGAGGCTTGAGAACTTCAAACAAAATGAGCTCAGTCTGTTACTCGAAGGGAATCATCCTGATGAGTTTGCATACAGACAAATTACAACAGTTAAGCTCGAAAATGGCAAACAGGCCAAGTACATCTCAGAGCTATATGGGCGAGAAGGATTATTTGATGGTGAAGCCGAGAACCTGACCATGGAAGAACAAATCATGTTTCTCAAAGCCTAGACCAGAGAATCCTACAGGCTCATACACGGGAAGTAGATCTCATGAATGGCATAACAACTCTGTGTCCAGTTCCCCAAAACAGAGTTCCCATTCATATCTTGCCAAACAAATATCAGAGACTTCTTCCCAGGCCAGAGCTTATATGGGTCATCTTCTCTAACTGATCAAGAAGGATTGTTTGATGGTGAAGCTGAGAACCTGACCATGGAAGAACAAATCATGTTTCTCAGAGCCTAGACCAGAGAATCCTACAGGCTCATACACGGGAAGTAGATCTCATGAATGGGATAACAACTCTGTGTCCAGTTCCCCAAAACAGAGTTCCCATTCATATCTTGCCAAACAAATATCAGAGACTTCTTCCCAGGCCGGAGCTTATATGGGTCATCTTCTCTAACTGATCAAGAAGGAAAAAGACCAACTTTTTGCCAACAATAAGTGGGATAATAAATAAATTAGAGGTTTTGGCTGCATTGGTTCAGGGCGAGTTTGTTGGACCAAAAGAACCAATGAGCCAAGATCAGAAAACCTCTAAGTCCTACATGGTATCACAACAACTGCTGAAAGCTTCATCAGCAGTTTGACAAGTACTGAAGACTTCAACAGCTGAAGATCAAGTGCTGAAGACTTCAACAGCTGAAGAACTAAAGTGCTGAAGTACAACAGCTGAAGAACACAAGTACTGAAGCTGAACAACTGAAGAACACAAGTGCTGAAGCTGAAGTTCAAAGTACTGAAGTACAATAGCTGAAGAGTTTACAAGTGCTGAAGATCAACAACTGACAGGATCAGTGATCACAAGTTTGATGTATCAGAATATAAAGCAGCGGAATACAAACACGAATTAGACAAATTGTAGCAAGCCAACGATATTTGTGAGCATTAAGATCGCATACAGTTATAGGGAGAGAATATGTATTTCTGATTTCTAGGAATGTTTATAGATGTAGAATATTTCTAATCGAATCAATCATTCATTCCATTCAATTACTCATTTCATTCAATGATTACAATAGGTTGTCACTCCTTATATAGAGTGCAACAGTCACTGCTGTTATCACGGAAAGTGACAACTGGCAGATCCAATACAGAAATAACTAATCTTAACAAACTACTGAAATGTTCACAACTACTGAGAACATATCAGCAAGTTAAGTACAAAATATAAAACTACTGAAACTACAACGACTGAAGAACAAGCTCTTCAGTCGTTTTACAAAACTACTGAAACATAGAAAATAAAACTACTGATATCACAACTACTGAAGAAGTACTCTTCAGCAGTTGTGACAAACTACTGAGGCTTCAGTACTTGATCTTCAGACTTTGACCTTCAGGTGTTTCATCAGCTGATGACTTCAGTAGATATCATCAGCTGATGTCTTCAGTCTTTGTCTTCAGACTTTGTACATCAGTTGTTGATCTTCAGCACTTGTGAACTCTTCAGCTGTTGTACTTCAGTACTTTGGTCTTTCAGCTTCAGCACTTGTGTTCTTCAGCTGTTGTACTTCAGTACTTTGGTTCTTCAGCTGTTAAGGTCTTCAGCACTTGATCTTCAGCTGTTGAAGTCTTCAGCACTTGTCAAACTACTGATGAGGCTTTCAGCAGTTGTTGTGATACCGTGTGGGACTTAGAGGTTTTCTGATCTTGGCTCATTGGTTCTTTTGGTCCAACAAACTCCCCCTGAACCAATGCAGCCAAAACCTCTAACTTATTTATACTCCCACTTATTGATGGCAAAAATGTTGGTCTTTTTCCTTCTTGATCAGTAGAGAAGATGACCCATGTACGCTCCGGCCTGGGAAGAAATCTCAAATATTTGTTTGGCAGAGTATGAATGGGAACTCTGTTTTGGGGAACTGGACACAGAGTTGTTATCCCATTCATGAGATTTACTTCCCCATAATGAGTCTGTATGACTCACGAACATAGGCCTCAAGGAGAACAATTTGTTCCTCTTGAGAGAGTTCTTCAGCTCCTCCTTCGAAGAAGAACTCTGGACCATAGTACTCTGATAAGTACTTCATGGTCCTGCCATTTTTCAGCTCCACCGTAGTTACCTCCCTATATACAAATTCATCAGGATGGTTGCCTTCAAGGAGTAACTGGAGCTCATTCTTTTGGATGTCTTCAAGCTTTTTATATAACAACCCCTTCTTAATCATCTTGTTTTCTAGTAAGGCTTGAGGTGTCTTCTTTGCTTGGTGAGCTTTCTTGAATTCATCAATGATTTCCCAAGGTGAGACTACAACGGCCAACATGATGGTAGATTCTATTGTTTTTCGTACTTGGCCGTTGTATCTGTGTGGGATAGTTCTTTTATGGATTCTAGAACTCACCCTGGGGTCTGGCCATACTCTCACTCTCTCCTTCTGATACTGAAAGGTGTGCCGGAGAGTGTACAGCCTTTGAGCATGCCCTTTCATGGCTTGAATAGATGATGACTGAGGAAATTCCTTGTCAACCATCTTCAACAGTTGCTCATCGTGCTGTTTTTGCTGTTCTTCTTCTTCTATCTTGACTCTGACCATTTCCCTTTGAGAGTCAGGTGTGATCATGGATTGACTTCGGGGTTTTGGTAGCTTCAGAACAGCAGAGAGTGGCAGACTATCATCTTCATCCTCTTCTTCTTCTTCTTCTTCCATCCTCAGCACCCTTCTCCTCCTTCGGGGTACATCACTGGATGATGGTTGGGTTGGTGAAGGGATTGGTTTTGAAGAAAGAGGATGTTTGGATTTTGGCTTAGAGGTTGGTTGGGAGATTTGAGGGATAGGATCTGTTTGAGTGGGTGGAAGGGAAGGTTGATCTAGCATCCTTGTAGTTAATTTCGCCTTTGTGAGTTTAGCCATCTCTAACCTTTTGCCAGCCCCAGCCTCATCAAGGGCTTCCACAATAATCCCTTTGTTGAATTGCTCAGACAGACAGATTCTGGTGGCTATAGCCAGAATGCTGTCCCTGGACCATGCGCGGATCTCCATTAATGATCTTCCCAAGTATTTTGCAATAAAGCGGATCATTATTTCCAACCTCTCTTTCTCAAGAGCATCATATCGGGTTTGTATCTCTTGTACTTCTAACCTTCTGATCTCACTATCCAGTGTGGCTGTGTCAAACCCCTGCCTGAAGAGTTGTTCAATTATTTTATCCATGGAGCGGCTGTGTGTGGTGTCAGCTTCTTTGACCAGCTCCTCCAAGGATTTGTCTTCAGCAGTGTGATCATCAGCACTTCTCTTTCGCTTGTACGTGAGCAGAGGTTGCTTTTCTTTTTCCTCCTCTTCCTTTTCCTCAGATCTTTTCCTCTTCCTTTCTTTCACTGCAGTACTCTCCCCCTTTTTGGTTGCATTGGAGGAAGGGGTTGGTACCGCAGAAAGAGTCTTTTGAACAGCAGCATCAACCAAGGGCTGTAATGTTGAGGAAAGCCTCTCATCAAGGGCTTTGATCACTATATCAGTGATTATGGGGGTGATGAGAGGGAGGGAATTTTGGAGTACAGCACCTATTTGCTCAGGAGGGTTCTGTTCCTGAGAAGTAGGGCCTGAAGCAGAGGCAGGTGGTTGATTTTGGGGTGGCTCAGTGTTTGGGAAACCTTCAAGGGAAGGTGCCATCTGTGGGTGTATGATGGTGGCAGATGGACTTGCATCTTGAGACATCTTGGCCAGCAGCTCTTTGAGTCTGCTAACCTCATCCTCTAGAATGGTATTTTGAGCAACTACATCATAGAAGAAGCTCAGGTCATCATCAGTTGATACTGAATCACCTGACCTCCTGCTTAGAGCAGGATTTACATGCACTGGGTGTAGACCAGTTGGTGCATGTGCCCCTTGTGCTTGGTACTGGGGACTTCCAGCCTCAGGACAATGTCCATCATCAGCTGTTGCCTCTAGGGAGGTCTTAGCAATGTTACCAGCCTCACTCTGGTCATGTGCTGAGACAGAGGAGGTGGCAGCCTCACTAGATATTCTAAGCTCCTTGTCTACACCAGGAGATAGAATTGGGAAACCCCTGTGCTGTGGGTTCTCAGGTGCACTGTGTTCCTCCCCCTCAATTGTAGAGGAATTCCCAGTAGTAAGTGGTTTCTGGGGAGGGGGTGAGGAGTGCAATTGAGTCAGCACTTGTGCAACTATTAAAGTTGGGCTGTGAGGGGCGGTTGTTTGGGGTAAGGGGTTAGAAGCAGTGTGCACCTGGGGTGGATGGTGCTCTTCAATGGCAATCTCCTCAAGTGAGTAAGATCCCAGATAAGTAGGTGCCCCTTGGGTTGCTGCAGGCTCCTGTTGAGAGGAAGCCTGAGCGGCTGTGGCTGGAAGAGTCATTGTATCCACTAGGGGGTTAGGACTAGTGGATATATCCTGCGTTTGTGGTGCAGGAGCATCCTCAGGGGACTCAATTCCCTGAGTAGCCATTTTGGGTTTCTTTTTGGTGGGTTTGGTGGGGACATTGGATTTGGAGGTGGTGGCTGTGGGTTCCAGCTGCGTGGGTTTTCGCAGCTTGGCAGCCAGTTTGAGTGTCCGGTCAGAGTTGTGCCGGGAGTATACTTCTGGCAGAACAGCCGTAGCAGGGACTCCCAAGCCAACAAGTCCCTCAGCATTAAGCTGGTCTATAATAATGGCCATTATGAACCGTGGATAGAGTATCCAACGGTTGGCAGTTAGTTTTTGAGCCATATCTTTGAGCTCTGAAAATATTAATTCTGAAAAGTTCAGTGGTTGTTGCTCAAGGATAGAATACATTACCTGCTGCCATTTGGTGGACATTTGATCCCAAGACGATGTCTTAGGGGCCAAACATACATTGACCATGTGAAAAATCAGGCGCTCAGCGTCATTAAAGTGTTTCTTCATGATGGTGGTGGCACTGAGATCACCTTGATATCCATGCTGAGCAAATGATAGATCTATGGTGCCCTTCGGATATCCAGCAGGAGAGGTAGCATCACTCAGTTGAAGAATTTTACGGATTGTTGCAGGAGTAATCACTACTTCTTTGTTGTTGACGACTGACCGGAGGGATCGTGTGTTGCTCTCCTCAGTTGTAACAGTAACGTTCATCCAAAATTGGTTCAAGGATTCGGCATGTAAAACGGGGTTCAGAAGGAATGCCTTGTTGTATTGGGACTGAACCATAAGATCGATAGCAGTATCGAACTTAGTCCAGATCGGCGATTTTGTGAGGTAGGCAACACAGTTGTGTCGCGGTTTAATTTGCATAGACGCCATGGAAGTTTTGGAGAGGAACGTTAGGTTTGAAGAAGATGAAGCATGGAGAGCTCAGGTTAAGGGTATTTATAGGGTACGGGTGAGGAAACGACTGAAGGATGTGGTGTTAGTCATCAGTAGTTTTAAACGACCGTTGACATGGTATTATCCTTTCAGACGTTGAAACAGCTGAAGTCGTGGTGTTAGGCATCAGTAGTTTAGAAAACTACTGAAGACCGTGGTTTTGACTTCAGATGATTGAAACAACTGAGGACATGGTGTTTGTCATCAGTAGTTATGAAACTACTGAAGACAGTGGTTTTGTCATCAGCTGTTGTAAACAACTGAAGACTTGGTATTGGTCATCAGTAGTTATAAAACTGCTGAAGACGTGGTTTTGCTTCAGTTGTTTAAAATGAAACAGCAGTTGTACAAACGACTGAAGAGAAAGTTCTCTTCAGCTGTTTTCGTCAATTCTTAGCTTTTCAGCTGTTTCAAACTGTCCTCAACACATTCATCAGTCTTTATGGCTGATTTCAGTTGTTTCATAGGACATCAGTACTTATCTGTTTTTACTGATTGCAGTAGTTATGACTGCATCAGTAGTTGTAACTACTTCAGTAGTTTAGAGCAGATGAAGTACTTCAGTACTTGTGAGACATTTAGCCTTCAGTAGTTATAAAAACTACTGAGGTTAAAAGAGCTCATCAGTACTTATATGTGACAGGCACTCATGATCATCAGTATGAATTACTGAGATCATCAGTAGTTGTCACCTATTCTAGCTGCAGCATACCAAGCCTTAACACCAGGTTTTGGAAAGTTGAACTATCCAAAGGCTTAGTAAAAATGTCTGCAAGCTCATCAGCACTAGGCACAAACTTAGGATCAATCAGACCTTTTTCAAAACAATCCCTTATAAAATGATGTCTGATCTCTATATGTTTGGTCCTAGAGTGCTGGACTGGATTTTTGACAATGCAAAGAGCTGAAGCACTATCCATTAATAATGGAGTCTTAGTCTCTGTAATGCCATAATCCAAAAGTTGGTTTTGAAGCCAGAGTACCTGAGATGTACAGCTTGCAGCAGCAATGTACTCTGCTTCCGCAGTGGATGTAGCAACTGAGGTCTGTTTCTTGCTCTGCCAAGAAATCAAGCAGTTGCCTAGGAATTGACATCCACCAGAAGTTGATTTCCTGGTCAACTTACACCCTGCATAGTCACTGTCAGAAAAAGCAACTAATTTACCAGAATGTCTGGTAGAATACCATAAACCTAGAGATGGAGTGCCTTGCAGATATCTAAAGATCCTCTTGACTGCAATCAGATGAGACTCTTTAGGTGCAGCCTGAAATCTAGCACAAACACATGTAGCAAACATAATATCTGGTCTAGAAGCTGTTAAATACATCAAGGACCCAATCATACATCTGTAAAGTGTTTCATCAACCACTTTACCTTTCTGATCTGAGTCCAGTTGTGTGGTGCTGCTCATGGGAGTAGAACAGGGCTTACAGTTTTGTAAATCAAACTTTTGCAAAAGATCTTTTGTATATTTGGATTGATGAATAAAAATTCCATCAGCCTTTTGTTTGATTTGCAACCCCAGAAAGAACTGTAATTCTCCCATGGCACTCATTTCAAACTTCTGTTGCATCAACTTTGTAAAGGCATCACACAACTTTGGATCAGAGGATGCAAAAATGATATCATCTACATAAATTTGAACAAGTAGATTATGCTGCCCAGCTTTCTTAATAAATAAAGTCTTGTCTATGGAGCCTCTAGTGAAATTGTTTTCCAGAAGAAAGTTTGATAATGTCTCATACCAGGCTCTGGGAGCTTGTTTTAACCCATAAAGAGCTTTATCAAGCTTATACACCCAATTAGGATGTTTATTGTCCTCAAAGCCTGGAGGTTGACATACATAAACCTCTTCTTTAACTTTTCCATACAAAAATGCACTTTTGACATCCATTTGAAAGACTTTAAGTTTTTGATAAGCAGCATAAGCTAAAAACAATCGAATTGCTTCCAGTCTGGCTACAGGGGCAAAGGTTTCATCATAATCAATACCTTCTTCTTGTGCAAACCCCTGAACAACCAGTCTGGCCTTGTTCTTAACAATAAGCCCATTTTCATCAGTTTTGTTCCTAAACACCCATTTAGTGCCTATTGCACACTTACCTGGAGGTAGAGGAACCAGTTCCCACACTTGCTGTTTCTTGAACTGAAGAAGCTCAAGCTGCATGGCATCAACCCATCCATTGTCCTTTAAAGCAATGTGATAATTCTTTGGCTCTTGCTGACTGATGAAGAGAGCATAGAAGCAGAAATTTGACAATTGACTTCTTGTTGATACTCCAGCAGTGATATCACCAATGATTTGAGACATAGGGTGATTCTTCAGATCTTGATACACAATGAGATCTGTGCAAGTGTTTGTAGCCGGTTCAGCAGCAACAGATGGTGATGGTGAATCATTTCCTTGAAACCAATCAGTGGATGGTAATTCAAAGGAAGTTGAATTCAAAGAAATCTCATCAGCATTTGTTGTGGATGGTGCTACTGGCGCTACAGGAACATCAGGTCTAGTTGAGTCAGGCAGCTGATCACTAAACCTAAAGAGGTGAGTACTGCAATCATCATCATCATCAGCAGTACCACCAGGTGGTGAACTGTTGACAGGAGCAACAGCAGGAGTTTGATAGGGAACATATTGCAGTATGTCCAAATCAAATAACTCCACAGGACTTTGTGGAATCTTGTCCTTTGGAGATTCATTAAACTTAACATGTAGAGTTTCTTCAACCATCTTTGTTCTGCAGTTGAAGACTCTGTATGCCTTGCAAGTAGATGAATAACCAACAAAGTATCCTGCATCCACCTTAGGATCAAATTTGTGGAGTTGATCCTTTGTGTTGAGAATAAAACAGGGACACCCAAATGCTTTGAAAAATGAAATCAGAGGAGCCAAATGATGGAGAACTTCATATGGAGTCTTCATCAACCTCTGATTTACTAAAACTCTATTTTGCACATAACAAGCTGTGTTGACAGCTTCGGCCCAAAAGGTCAATGGCAAACCTGAGTCAGCCAGCATGGACCTGGCAGCTTCAATGAGGGTCCTGTTCTTTCTCTCCACTACTCCATTTTGTTCTGGAGTCCTTGGAATGCTGAACTGCCTTTTGATTCCCTTTGAAAGATAGAAGTCATCAAGTGTATGATTTCTGAACTCAGTTCCATTATCACTCCTAATACACTTGACTGGAAGGGAATACTGCTTCTCAATGTACAGCACAAAGTGGATAATCTTCTGAGCAGCCTCATCCTTTGAATGTAGAAAGAAAGTCCATGCAAATCTGGAGTAATCATCCACAATTACCAGACAGTATTTCTTCTTTGCCATGCTCATTACTCTCACAGGACCAAATAGATCCATATGCAGTAATTGCAAGCAGGCAGTGGACTTGGACACTTCAATAGGAGGAATGAGACCTTGTGCTGTTTTCCTTTTAAACAAGCAGTGCATGTTTCATCACAGTGGAACTCCTTTATTGGTAAGCCTCTGACTAAACTATTGTGGCTAAGCTGATTCATGTTTTTGAGATTGACATGACCAAGCCTCCTGTGCCACAGTTTAGATTCTTGAAAAGAGGCTTTGGAAAATAGGCAAGGATTGCCTTTGAGATCTATCTTCTTAGAGAGATCTAAGGCATACACTCTTCCTGTCCTGTTGGCTTTCAGGAGAGTGTGATCATCCAACACCTTGTCAATCAAGTGCAAAACTTTGGATGACAGAATCCTACAGTTTTGACTTGTGAAAAGGGCAACATGGCCTTTATCACACATTTGACTGACACTCAAGAGGTTGTACTTGAGATTTTCCACATGATTAACATCATCAAATTTGATTTCTCCATTGGAGACAAAGCCCTTACCGATGATGTAACCCCTAGCATCATTGCCAAAAGAGACAAATCCCTTCTTTCCTTGAGAGTAGTCATGAAGAAGAGAGATGTTCCCAGTCATGTGCATAGATCCCCCACTGTCTACATACCAGATGCTACTTTGGCATGTTGAAGAACCCTGCAATAATAAACAATCAGTTAGTTTTAGAGACCCAAACCTTTTTGGTTTTGGGCCTGGTCTCATCAATAGATGGTAAACTAACATGTTTATTTGTAACAACAGCCTGAGAAGAGAAGATGGTGTAGAAGAGGAGTCCTTTGGCTTAGACCTCCTTTTCTGTGGTTTCAACATAGGAGAATCTAGTTGGTTAACTCTACCCAACAGATGTTGTACCATCATCACCAGCTGTGTCTGATTTTGTGATAAAGCTTTCAGCTCATCAGACACATTGCTAGTGGAGTTAGATAAGGTCCTATGTTGCACCTTCTTCTTTTGAGCACCCTCAGCTGTCACCTGTTTAACTCCTTCCTTTTTGATTGCTTTAAGGACTTAAGGGTTACAGGATTTGATGTTGCTGATACAAATGTGGTCTCAAACTCAGTTTTCATTTTTACCATTTTCTCATTAATTTCTTCTTTTTGTTTGAGTTTGGAACCTCTTTTGTACCAACAATCATCTGTAAGATGATTGAACAAACCACATATTTCACATGGTTTCTTCTTCATCTTAGGTTGATCATCAACTAAAGATGGTGAAGCAACAGAAGACTTGTTCTTCAATGCTTTGGAAGCATTGGTTGCTTTCTTGACATCCTCTTTAGTAGCCTTCAAACTCTTTCTACTGCCAGTTTTCTTCTCTTCAGTGCTGACAGCAGTTGAAGTTTGAACTTCAGGTGTTAAATCCTGCTCTCCAGTCCTTTCAGGACCTTCAGGATTAACTCCTGAGTTGATCAACTTATTGATCATGTGAATGTCAGCATTTGGACCATCAACATCAGCTGATAGGTTCAAGAGGACTTGATGCTGACTGCTACTTCTGATTGTGCTGTATCAGAAGGTAGATCACATGATTTGATGGATTGGTTATCACTCTCACCATCAGATTCTACCTCTGCTCTTGGGGTAAAATCTGTAGGTGGAGCAGTGTGATTGTAGCCAATGCCAAACTTCACATTTGAAGCAGATTGCTTACTAAGAAGCATTTCAAAACCTTTGCATGATTGTACCCATCTATCACACTCGACCTGGGTAACTGCAAGGGTTTCTTTGAGATCTTTGTACTTCTCTAGAAGTACATCTTCTCTAGCCTTATCATCAATTATTTTGCAATTCAGTTTATAAACCTCATCATTTTTATCTTTGAGCACAAACTCAAACTCAGCTTTGTTTTTGGAAATTATTTGTTCTAGCTCAATGTTCTTATTAATTAAAGCTACATTTGCTTCTCTAATGGAAGCAAATGCTGCTATGCATTGTTCAGAACATAATTTGGCTTTTGCCTCAGAGGATACCTGTGATACCTGAGGTGTAGAGGCATTGGAAGATGAAGTATCAGCAGACTCCAAAGCCATAAGAGCTAGATTCCCAAAGGGACTGTCACCACCATGTTGACCAGCACCTGAGAACAGTTGATCATGACCAGACAAGTCATCTGGTAAACTGCTCCAGTCAACAACTCCTGGGGTGAAGAAGCTGTGTTGTTGAGATGAAGGTTGTTGATGAGATAGGGAAGGCTGAGGTTCTGGTAATGCATGAGGTTGTGGTGTCATAGGAACTTGAACTTGATTTGACTGTGGCATGTAATAACCAGGGTACTGATATGGCATTTGGCCCTGAGGAACAAAATATGCCGGAGATTGTTGTTGAGGATGATGACTAGATGTGACAGGATGTTGCCCTCTGTGTTGTTGACTATTGCCAGGAAAAGTCACAAAGGGTGCAGTAGAGTTAGATCCAGTTGATCTACACTCTCTTGCAAAGTGTCCAAGCCGTTGGCATTTGTGACACCTCAACTTGCTCTTGTCAAAACCAACTTTGGTTTTGCCAGAGAGTCCTGGGAATTTTCTCCCAGTTCTTTTGTAGAACTTCTGAGATCTGATATTTATCAAGGCCATTTGGCTCAAAATATCCATCTCTTCTAAGTCATCATCAGCAATCCCCTTGAGATCATCCATAATGAAACATAAATTGTCATTATTACATCCAGTGAACTGACCATCAACACTTACAAATGCAGAATTAGAAGTGCTCGAAGAGAAATTAATATGCTCATCATACTGGCATTCAGATGAAGCATATTCTGACTCATGACCCACCAAGGCAGTGTTGCCTTGTATAAAGTCTTCAGTGAGCTTTCCAGATGAAGACAGCTTTCTCTTCTGTTCTATCTCTCTCTCAAAAGTGAGCAATTTCCCATGGAGTTGGGTGAGAGATAGTTTGTCCAAACTTGCACTGGAGCGTAGGACAATAGTATATGTGTCCCATCTCTCAGGCAGTGATCTCAGAAATCTGTTATTCATCTGAATATTGGTGTATTCAAGTTTGACCATTTTTAGTTCAGAGATCAAACAAGAAAACCGCTCATATTGTTGAGTCAGTGTCTCGCCCTTTCTATGAGAGAATGTCTCATATTGTTGGGCAAGAATTTCTCTATTATTTGCCAAGACCTCATCTGTTCCTCCAAATTGTTCTTTCAAAGCAATCCAGAGGTCATGGGCAGTTTCATGATGCATTAGCCCAGAATAGATTTCATTGGGCAAAGCCATGGCCAGAATTCCATGGGCTTTTGCATCAATCTCAAGCAACTTCTTATCCTCATCTGAGTATTGCTCCCTCCTCTTCGGAACCATTTGATTGGTTTCCGGGTTATTCACCATAGGCTTGTGTGGACCATGTACCACTGATGTCCAACACCCTGCGCTGTTAACAGACAGGTGATGGAGCATACGTCTTTGCCATATGTTATACTCATTCCTAACCAGCATAGGAGGCTTGGTTGAGGAACCAGTATTGTGAGGATCATTGGAGGGAGTGGTCATTTTCAGTTCAAAAACAGTTTAGTTCAAGTTTTAAAAAAAGTTTTAGACAAACCACAACAAACTCAATGAGAACCAAGAAAAAGATCTCAGGATGAATGAGCAGAAATACAGAAAATTCAATCTCTATAACCGTTTCTTGCAAAAACAAAAGCTAATTCAATCAAACTTGGATCTTGAATAGCAGTTTCAATGATCAATTATTAGATCGATCAATGATTAACCTGCTCTGATACCATTTGACAGGATCAGTGATCACAAGTTTGATGTATCAGAATATAAAGCAGCGGAATACAAACACGAATTAGACAAATTGTAGCAAGCCAACGATATTTGTGAGCATTAAGATCGCATACAGTTATAGGGAGAGAATATGTATTTCTGATTTCTAGGAATGTTTATAGATGTAGAATATTTCTAATCGAATCAATCATTCATTCCATTCAATTACTCATTTCATTCAATGATTACAATAGGTTGTCACTCCTTATATAGAGTGCAACAGTCACTGCTGTTATCACGGAAAGTGACAACTGGCAGATCCAATACAGAAATAACTAAATCTTAACAAACTACTGAAATGTTCACAACTACTGAGAACATATCAGCAAGTTAAGTACAAAATATAAAACTACTGAAACTACAACGACTGAAGAACAAGCTCTTCAGTCGTTTTACAAAACTACTGAAACATAGAAAATAAAACTACTGATATCACAACTACTGAAGAAGTACTCTTCAGCAGTTGTGACAAACTACTGAGGCTTCAGTACTTGATCTTCAGACTTTGACCTTCAGGTGTTTCATCAGCTGATGACTTCAGTAGATATCATCAGCTGATGTCTTCAGTCTTTGTCTTCAGACTTTGTACATCAGTTGTTGATCTTCAGCACTTGTGAACTCTTCAGCTGTTGTACTTCAGTACTTTGGTCTTTCAGCTTCAGCACTTGTGTTCTTCAGCTGTTGTACTTCAGCACTTTGGTTCTTCAGCTGTTAAGGTCTTCAGCACTTGATCTTCAGCTGTTGAAGTCTTCAGCACTTGTCAAACTACTAATGAGGCTTTCAGCAGTTGTTGTGATACCGTGTGGGACTTAGAGGTTTTCTGATCTTGGCTCATTGGTTCTTTTGGTCCAACAACAACTGATGTAAAAAGTCTGAAGACAAAGACTGAAGACATCAGCTGATGATATATACTGAAGTCATCAGCTGATGAAACGTCTGAAGTTCAAGTCTGAAGATCAAGTACTGAAGTTTCAGTAGTTTGTCACAACGGCTGAAGAGTACTTCTTCAGTAGTTGTGATATCAGTAGTTTTATATTTTTACTTTCAGTAGTTTTGTAAAACGTCTGAAGAGCTTGTTCTTCAGTCGTTGTAGTTTCAGTAGTTTTATGTTTTTCAGTAGTTATAACAACTGATAACACTTAGTATTTTTGTAAGAAGATGTCAGCTGTTTTGACATCTTCAGTAGTTGTGTTTCAGTTGGAATAAATCTGTTTGATGTCACTATCAAGTGACATCGCAGACGTCACATCTCTTATATAAGAGGTGTCGACCTAATTGTAAGTGTGACATTCTGTTACCATGAAAGCGAATATTGAATGAAATATATTTGCAGAAATTCACTCTCTATAACCGTCTTTGTTCTTCATTGAATATCGTTTTGTTCTTGTGAATTGGCTAATTCATTGTTCGATTTCCTCTGCTATACTCTCTAATCAATCAAACATAGATCACTGATCCTAACATCTTACCACTGGAAGATATCGAGGTAGATGAACGACTCAATTATGCCGAGCAACATGTGGCGATCATTGATTGTAAAGAGAAGAGGTTAATGAATAAAATTGTTCCTCTTGTGTGTATACAGTGGAAGCACAGGAAGGGATCCGAGTCTACGTGGGAGATGGAGGGGGAAATGAGACAGCATTACCCACGATTGTTTGAGGAATAACAAGTGTCGGGGCCGAAACCTTTATAAGGGGGTGGACTTGTAACACCCAGATATTTTTCATACTCAAGAAGAAAGAATAAAGTGAAGAAAAAGAAAGAAAAGCTATAAAACCCAAGTAGGGAGACTAAAAGTGTCAAAAAGAACAAAATCTATGAAAAGTTGGTGATTAAAGGTGATGGCTGCCAATCACCCTCTTTTCACAATCAACATTCTGATTTTCTTTAGAGAGACAAAGCAGGAGCTGAAAACTCTCGGGTTTGAAGAAGAACAAGAGTAGAAGATTGAATTCAAGGTAAGAATTCATTGTTTTATGGTGTTCTTGACTGGCCTTAGCCTCGGTTATGTGCTTATGTGTGTTTTTGTCTATGCGGTGTGTTTTTAGTGGGTTTCTAGGCGGTTGAACTCAATTTCAAACGGGTTTTAAAGAAGTCAAAACCAAAAGCTATTAAGGTGAGTTCTAGAACCCCTTTTTAACTTGTTTTAAACTGATTTGGGGTTGGAAGTGCATGTATGCACATTTTTTTTATAAAATAGGTTTTCACTCGTATGCCTTATGTGTGTGTGTTTATGGGTGGGGTTTGATTTGGGCAATGTATATGTTTGATTATGTTATGATTATGTTTCTAAGGCTTAGAATGTATGATTTAAGCTTAGAATGGGTTATATGATGTTTGGGGACTGAATTATGATGTTTAAGTGAGATTTAGACTGCCTGTGCGCCTAAATAGTGACCCATGTGCCCAACTGAAAATAACTGCCTAAGTGTTCCCATGCGCCCAAAAAGTACGCATGCGCCTAGAAATAGGCTGAAATTTACTAAGTGTTCATGCGCCTGCATAGTGTCCATGTTGGAGCATATATAGTCATATATAGTGTGTCCGTCGCTTGTCGAATAGTCTAGGTTTAATGTTATACACATGATATGTTGTAAACACATGAAACTGGGTCATTCGCAGGAGCATATGCGAATGAGACTCAGTCGTACGACTTAGCCATGCTAATGGACCAGCCGTGGGACTGAGAGATGCGATTGGGACATTCGTAAGACCGAACCATAAGTATGGTCCAATTGTACGATTGAACCATACGCATGGTCCAGTCGTACGATTGAACCATACGCATGGTCCAATCGCACGAATGGGCCCAGTCGCATCTAATATGGGCCGAGGCCTATATATACCAGTTTCAATGTGTAGAGAGCTTAAGGATTGAGAGGAAGTCTGCCGGAGCCTAGGGCTACCGGATGAGAGGGGAGATCATGCTCGATCTTCCCCTTGCTAAGAGTCTTGATTCTTATGTTGTAACGAGCTTGTAATCGTTAGGTTTTTATCAATGAAACCAATATTTGATAGTTCGTGTTATTGATTTGACTTTTGGTTTTGGTTGTTCATCCTTCCGCCAAAAACATGCTCAGATGTTTATCGATCCTGAAAAGCCAACTTCACAGTCCCTGCTCCTAGATTTGCCCAGAAATGACTAAGTGTTGACCATGCGCCTCAATAGTACTCATGCACCTTGAAGTTCCCTATGCGCCTAAGTGTTCCCCATGCGCCTAGAAGGCCATGCACCTGAATAGTCCCATGTGCCTGCATAGTGCCCATGCACCTAAAGACTTAGAATTATTTTCTTATTTTGGGGAAACGTAAAATGTAGGCTTTGACTTGGGAGGATCCTGGGGGTTATGTAAGTTGACTTTTTGAAGTCATAGATGATGTGATGGGCCATGTATGATGTGACATGAGTGATAATGTGATATGACTGATGCCTATGCATGATGGTATGTATGATTATTTCTATGTATGAATGATGGTGCCTTGTATTGCAATGTTTTGTATCTTTATGTGTATGTTTATGTTCCTTGTTATCTATGTTATTTTCCCATGGCTTTACATTGAATGTTTATGAATGAAATGAAAAGTATTATGTAACATAAAGTGCAAGATAATGAAAAGAGGAATGTAATGAAAGAATGCATGCATTAATAAATGAATGAAAGTAAGAAATTCTTGCAAGAAATGTATTAAGGTTCACACCCAATGAAGGTGTTAGCTCAACTGTGTGCGGGTTAGCTACCCTAGAAGGATGCACACTGGGTTTTAATACTTGTGATTGACCATAAGAAATTCGTGCATAATGTTCGAGGTCTATGTAAGACCTCAGGCCCAGTAACCAGCTTCATGCACAATGTTCGTGGTATGGCATATGGCATCGGTCCGGAATGAAATAGAAAAGATACGTGGTGAATGTACTTTCCCTAGGTACTGGAGTCTGCTTTGTGCATAATGTTTGAGGTCTATGAAAGACCTCAGCCCTAGTAACCAGCTTCGTGCATAATTTTCGGGGTATTGCACATGTCATCGAAAGTAATGAACGTACCAAAGATAACTAAGAAAGTTATGTATGAAGTGTATGAAAGTGAATGATAATGATGTACGATGAATGAACGAAAGTTAATGAACGAATGATGAAGATAATAATGATATTATCTATGTGTACGTATGATGTGTGATCATGTATGAAAGTATAGTATCGTTTTGAAAGAAAGTAAAGTATATTTTATTTTAAAACCAGAACTCACTCAGCAATGCTGACTTTTATGTGTTTTTAGTGGGTAGGTAATAGTTGTTGAGGATGGCACGGGGCGGCTATTTGACACGTTTTGGATGGCATCCATTTTTATAATCTTTTTGTGATGTAATGCAATAAGTATTTTTGTAATTTGATAACGACGTATTATTTTGAAAAAGCTATTATAATGAAATGAAATGGATGTTTAAATGTTTCCGCTGCATGTTTTTAGTAAGTTAATTGAAATATATGTTTTCTGTGCGATGATTGACGAGCTGTGAGTGTCCCGGCCAGTGGGCCTTACACTTGGTTGTTTCAAGAATCACTTTTTCAGTCTTCTTAACACCTTTAACAATCATGCTGCCCACCCTAATGTTATTCTCCATGAGTTAAGCGGTGATAGTAATTGCTTCTTCCAATGTTGTAGGGTTTCTTCCCACCACGACATCTTGGATTTGAGGTGGTACCCCCATGATGAACTTCTTAATATTACAAGGGACGGCATCAACCATTTAAGGCCAAAGGATACTCAGCTCATGGTGCCTGGTTGAGTAAGCCAAATGATTCCTACCATCCTATTTAAGGTTCCAAAAATCCTCCTCAAGTTTCTGTAAGTCACTCCTCAGGCAAAACTTTTTTATCGTATTATTCTTGAACTCATCCCACGGTAGTGCCAATGCAGCATCAACACCTCGGTTCCTTTTCTCGTTGTTCCACCATGTAAGTGCCATTCGTTGGAGGACACTCATGGCATAATGAACCTCGAGTGCCCCAGGACACTCATTATTGATGAAAGTATTCTCCATGCTCTCAAACTGGACAAGAAGTCTAGTGGCTCATTCTTTTCTACTAAAACTGGTGGGTTTATAGGAATTGAAGTGTTTGAATCTGCAGGTTTGTTATTCCATCCTCTATTTCTGCTCTTTTCTCCTTGACCATTGTTTCCATTTGTGTTATTATTAGTAGTTTCCATAAAAGAGCTATTTAGTTTAGCAACCATAGTTGGAAGGACGGTAGTCATTTGTCAGGTGATCATAACGCCCATTTTGCAATTGGAGCTACTATGCTTTCCATGATAACGAGACATTTTGAACACAAAATAAGTTAGACGTGGAAGTTTTGAGGTAAGGATGGTTGGTAAAAATAGTAATTTTCCAGGACTTATAAAACACACACGGGATGGTTGCATTCAGTAACACAACGCCAATAGGAACATGACACGTCAAGGTAACTTAACTCCAATTTGCCTTAAGAAGCTTGTGTATTTTGACCATATTTTATCACTCATCCCGAAAATCCCTAGGAAAACATAACTAGTCCTGCGGTTGTTTGGGATTTATGAGAAATTCTTACCTTAGCCCGAAGGTTTGTACCGGGAAATCAAGAATACAGGTGGGTATGAGTCACACAATTTTCCTTTTAGGCTAATAGAACTACAACCATGATGAGATTTTCATAGATTAGACATAGAGTGTAGAGATTTGAAACTTTTGATATAGTGCGTACAATCCCACGCGTCATCAAAAATAAGTTTAAGAAATCGCCTTGAAGATAAGAAGCTGGGGATATGCATAAACAAAGGCTTGACTATGTTTTTCCACTTAACGAGCAGTCATAACTAAACTACATCAAGTAGCAGATAAAGGGGCTTTCTTATATTAACTATTGTCTAGGTCACGATTTCTATTAACCTAAATCCCTATAGTTATACGCTCTAATACTGTAACACCCGGTTATTTTTAAAGACAAAGAAAGAAGAATAAGGTGAAGAAAAAAGAAAAACAAGGACGAAAAGACATTTTACCCAAGTCAAGGGGTAAAAAGTGACAAAAAGGACAAAATTTTGTAGAAGTGGGTGTAAAGTGGGCATGGCCGCCCACTCTCTTCTCCCATGCTCATTTCAATCGGCTAGAGAGAGATAAAAAGGGAAAAATGGAAGAATACGTTTGGGAATTTGAATAATCAAGTTGAAGAGTCGAATTAAAATGGGTTTCTAGGTGAAACTTGAAGCAAACGGGTTTTAAGGAAGTATTACCCGAAGAGGCTGCTAAAGTGAGTTTTAGAACCCCTATTTTACATGTTTTAACAAATTTTGGGGTTAGAAAGGCATATGCAAATGTCATTATTAAGCTGGGTGTTGTACCCGTATGTATGTGATTGTGTGTTTGTGTGTTTGTTTGCGATTGGGGTGGGGTTCGAAGTTGGGCAATGTTATGTTTGAATGATGATGCGAATGGGTTTCTGAGGCTTAGGATGGATGGTATAAGCTTAGAACAGGTTAGAGAAGGATTGGGGACTACAATCTGATGTTTAGGTACGAATGAGGCTGCTCATGCGACTGAAGGTCATGCGACCGAAGATCATGCGATTGGAGGTCATGCGACCAAAGGTCACGCGACGGGAGTTCATACGACCCAAGGTCATGCGACTAGAGGTCATGCGACTGGAGGTCATGCGACTGGAGGTCATGCGACTGGAGGTCATGCGACTGGAGGTCATGCGACTGGAGGTCATGCGGCTGGAGGTCATGCGACTGGAGGTCATGCGACAGAAGGACATGCGACTGTATGTCATGCGATCGAAGGTCATGCGACTGGAGGTCATGCGGATGAAAGTCATGCGACTGGAGGTCATGCGGCTGTAAGTCATGCGACTGAGGGTTAATACGCCCTATAGTGCCCATGTGTCTGGAAGCCCTCCATACACCTAAGTGTTCATCATACGCCCAAATAAGGCTCATGCGCCGAAAACACTTGGAATATTTTCTGACTTTTAGGGGAAAAGTGAAATGTAGACTTTGACTTGGGATGTTCCGAGGGATAAAATAAGCTGACTTTTGAGGTCATAGGTGATGTGATGGGCTATGCATGTATGATGGTGCCTTGTAAGGCAATGTTTGGTATGGTTATGTTTATTTTCCATATTTTGGATGATTATTTTCTCGTGGCCTTACGTTGAATGTTAATGAATAAAATGAAAAGTACAATTTAACGTAAAGTTTAATGAATAAAATGAAAAGAGGAACATAATGAAAGAATGCATGCATTAATGAATGAATGAAAATAAGAAAGGCTTGCAAGCAAATGTATGGAGGTTCACACCCAATGAAGGGTGTTAGCTCAACTGTGTGCGGGTTAGCTACCCTAGAAGGATTCACACCGGGGTCCAATCCTTGTGATTGACCATATGTATGGGATCCTTGCCGCTTGCCCCAGGTACAGGAGTCGGCTTCCTACATAATGTTTGAGGTCTATGAAAGACCACAGGCCTAGAAACCAGCTTCGTGCACAATGTTCAGGGTATAGCATATGGCATTGGTCCGGAATTAAAGAGAAAGATAAGTGTTGAATGTACTTGCCCTAGGTACTAGAGTCAGCTTCGTGCACAATGTTCGAGGTCTATGAAAGACCTCAGGCCCAGTAACCAGCTTCGTGTACAATGTTCGGGGTATTATACATGTCATCAAAAGTAATGAACGTACGAATGAAAGTAATGAAAGTGAATGACAATGACATACGATGAATGAATGAATGTTAACAAATGAATGGTGAAGATAATAATTTTAATCTCTATGTGTATGTACGATGTGTGATCATGTACAAAAGTGAAGCATGTTTTCGATAATTGTGTTAAATAAAATAATGTTACGATCGTGTATTGAACGAAATACTAACTGAAATACATGTATACCCAATCAAATAGTGAAGAATCCTATTTGATTGGTGATCCAATCAGCGAGAACGCACGTAGAAACAATTGTGGATTGAATCTAAACATTAAGAACAATTGGGAATCGATCTAGTGCGATCTATGAACTTAGAACAGGTTCTTAGAGGTCTCTGGACGGCTAGGGTCCGATTTAGTAGGTTGGTATTTGAAGTCTTTTGTTTTTCCACCATTTAAGTGGTATTTATAGGTTAGGGTTTCTCATTCGGGCGACTGAACCATTTGCATGGTTCAGTCGTGCGATTGATTCATGCGGTTGATCCATTCGCACGACTGAGTGTTCAGTCGTGCGACTGAGTCAATCGCATGTTACAATCGTGCGACATATCCAGTCTCCTGGTTCAGTAGTGCGACTGGTCCATTAGCTTGAAGTTGTTCATGCATATGGTCCATTAGCATGGGCCATTCGCATGAGAACTTCACATGAGTAAGTTTGAATATGTTTCACAATCATTATCTGACTTAGATCTATTCAAACAACCACAAACCTATATAGTTAGTTCAATAAGCGTTCACATACAATAATCAATGAAATGTTAAACTTTATAAGCACAATCACACATTGTATTTTATTAAGTGCCCATTCAATTACATATGTGTAAGACAATAAAGACATTTTACATTAAGTTCAGAAACTAGGGACACATGTATCTACAAACTCCCCCTTGGACCTAGTTTCATCTAATGTCTTACATCCTTCATAAGCTCCTCATATTGTACTTCTCCTCTCTTGTAACTCCTGGATGTATTTCAAAAGCAAAGTAGAGTCATATCATATTCTAAAATTGTAGAGCTTGTACAATATCTTGCGAGTCATAGAACTGTGGCCACTTGTATAATGTATAAACATCATCAGACGATAAGTTAGTAAGCCACATGGGATCAAACACCCTGATAGTTTCCATACTACCATTCTTGTTCAACAATATGACTGCGTCTCCTGTTCTCCAATCGTGGTACCACCACTTGAAGTGTGGAGTGAATTCCTGTGGCATTTCCCGTAAAGGGATTTTAGACATTGTGCGCGGAGGACTCCACCTCAGCACTATTTTTGGTTTCCAGTGATGGCATCAACTTTAGATCTCCTGATATACCTCGTAGGTCGTTGAGGTTTGAAGTTGACCCACCGGGTGTGGTACTCTCTCTTTAACGCTGCCTCAAACCAGCCTGATATCTTGCGAGGGTCAGCATATAGCAATTTTAATTTTGCTAACTAGTTAAGCTCAAAACCTAGAAGAGTCTTCAGATCGTGTAGGAATCTAAAGTACTCAATCCCCATCTCAAGTTTAATTGCATAAACATTGAGATCTTCAAAATATGCCCACGCTATGATTTTGCCAACACCTTGTAATGTTTCTTCACTTTATAAAGCTTGGTGTAGACAGTTGACTTAGGAGCGCTGCGTTGGGCTCTTATTTCTTCAAAGCATGCAGCCCATTTAGCCTTTTTGATGTTGACTTCAGCGTCTAAGGCTTGGGCCTACTCTTTATTCTTTTTCGACTCTTGTTCCATTTTATCTAGAGTCTCAAAAGTATCACTGACAAGAGTGTCGCCCAGATTGGGAACGACATTACCCTCATTGTCAGTGTACTCTGGATAATGTTGATCCGTGACATCTTCAATCTCGATCTCATCAACATCATGAAGCTCATCGTCACTTTCTCCTTGGACTGTAGGAGCATCCTTCACAATCTCATCGGGATTTAGTCGGAACATATTGGCGAGTTGCTCGTCGGTGAGATCATGAATTATCTCTCCTTCTTGAGGAGTGTAATTCACCGATCTCCTGACTATCCCCTGCAAATCAAGAATCATGGTAAGTTGAGTCTTGAGCTGTTGGAGGGGAGCAACATCATATTTATCTCATTGAAAATTTGGATCTACTTGATTTAAACATATAACACATCAACAATTAGTCAATAATCAAAGTAGTAAACATCAATTATAGATATAAACATTAGTTACATAACATTAATCCAAAATTCAATTATAAATTATTTTTCAAGTACATAAATATCTAAACATTACTTTTCTCTTGAATAGCTAGAGCATCAGTAGGATCGACATAAGATGATGGGGCTCCTTTGTCTTGATTTCTCTTTGTACGCCTCTCTTGACCTTGAGCTGATGTAGATGTAGATGCAGCTGCATCTCCTTCTTCATCATCATCATCATCACCGACATCATCATCATCTCCTCCCTCAGTATCAACACCGTGATCACCACCATCATCATCATCATCATCATCACTGTCATCATCATCTCCATCATCTCCGTCACTTTCTCGGATCTTTAGAGGTTCATCTTTGGATCCCTTCAGTCTTAGCATAAGCTTCTTATTCTGGGCCTCTAAATCCTATATCCTCTGTACTGAGGATGTATGTATCTCTCTCAGCTCTGTGAACTCTTGGCTCTGAGCCTCAATCATCTGAATGGATGAGGCATGTGTCTCATGCAGCTCCTCAATCTATTGGCTCGGAGCCTCGATCCTCTAGGCTTGGGAGACATTGAGCTCCATTAACTGATTAAGATGAGAGGCTCTCTGTTCATCAATCACCACTAGCTTCAGCACTAACCTGTTAAGGTTAGCCAAGTGCTCCTCCAACCCGACAGATGGGTAAGAAGATCCAAAAACAGGTGGGACCTATGATGAGGTCCCGGCTCCATGGCTAGTGGTGGTGGTAGTGGATGTAGAGAAGATTGGGGGTGGTATAGATGTGGATGGCTGCGGATGAGCTGTAATGGTGGTGGATGGGAAGTGGGTAACTGGTGGAGTAGGTGTGGGAGTGGGGTATGAGGTGGTAGTGGTGGCGGGTGGAATGGTGGGACTGGTGGTAGTTGATGTGGTAGCAGTGGTGGTGGTAGTGGTGAAGGGTGTGACTGAGGTAGTGGCTGTCGTGGTAGAAGAGGAAAATGTAAACTTTAATCTCTTCCCCTTCTTGTCGTGGGGTTGTGCCATCCTCTTCTTCTTTGAGCCTCTAGGAACAGAGGCTCCCCTTGGTGGTTGGGCGGGTCCCGGGCATATGTGCGATCTGACTCAACAGCAGCATCCCCGGACTCCCCTGGGCATCCACCAACCGCCCTCAAACCTCTCTCTCTATGGCAACCACCCGGCTGGCCATAGTCCTCGTGAGACGCTCTTCATCACTCTCTGCTTGTTTATCGGTAGTACAAAAGTCCTGGTGAAAGCTAACCGTAGTGGCATCAGTAAGAGGTGGTGAAGTAACATGAGTAGTGGGGCCCCTAGTAGAAGCGGGCCCAGAGTCTTTGCCAGTGTCACCGTCATCGTCGGAGTTGTCAGGTGGAAGAGCAACTTGCTCAACATCTGAGTCACTCTCCTCATGACGCCAATTTCGCCTGCCTGGCGTCACGTAATAAACCTGGGCCAGATGCCCGAAGAGTCTCTTCACAGGGGGTTTGACTTGCTTCCCCCTGTAGACCTTCATGCGACCCAAGGTCGTATCATCCATAATCTCCAACGCCATAGCATCATGGCTCTCCTTGCGCAGAGAGGGCAGCTTCTCATTAATGATCATTTGGAGAAACCTAGGGCACATGAAAAAAATCCTCTTTACCCTTAGCCTCTGGATTCTCTATCAGATAAGAGAATATCATGCTCAAGAAGCTAAAAGGGTGGTTCAGAACCAGTGCCACGTAGGCATTTTGAAACTGGTCTGAAAGATCATCAAACCCACCCCTTCTCGAAGCCAAGCATTTAGGGATGACATGCGCTAAGTACTTGTACTGGGGACACGGGTTGCTCTTGTTGAGCACACCTACATTAATATCCCCAGTGTACTTCATCCTTATGAAGCACCCTCTCAATGTCAGAGGGTGAAGTCTGGTAGGGTGATTAGCATCATCCCCCAAAGCAAGTACACGTCATA